>NW_004624769.1:2972269-3007546 GCF_000247695.1 Heterocephalus glaber
AGGGAAGAAGGGAAAGGAAAAAGTATGAGAAAGAAAACAAAAAAAAATGGAAACAAAGTCTATGTAAATAGGGAAGGGTGGTGGGGGTGAAGGGCGCACAGGTAATGGGGAAAAAATAAGAACTAAGATACATCATGTTTAGGTACAAACACCCAATGATAAATGTAAATGTAGTATATACCTAAAATGTACCAATTAATATATAAATAAAAAAAGGATGTTGAGAAACCCCCCCCCCAAAAAAAATTGTATGTTTTAAATGTTTGCAAATTTCTTGTTTTTCTTATGCATTGTCTTTTGATAAAATTACATTTTATTGTTTTATTGTATTTGGACTTAGTTGCTTAAAAATGTTGTAAAAATGGGTCTTTCTATGAAACTGTCTCAGAGAAAAACTGTTCAAGCTTCTATTTGTCCCTTATAGAATGCCAAACAGTAGTTACTCTGCCAGCTAGCAATTGCCTTTAGAGCAGCTGCCACTCTCAAAGCAGAGGGCAGGTTTCTCCAGTTGTTCTCTGGTGAATCCCCACTCCCACTGACACCAATGGAGGGTGGAATGTTGACCAGACAGGCAATTGGGTTCCTTTCAGGGACAGATCTCTGATTGTGTGGAACTAGCAGAAACTGAGGTGACAACTGAGGGGTCATGGCCAGGGCTACTCTCTGGCAGATACCCAAAGGTTCTTCAGAAGCAACTAGCTCCCAACAGCCCACCTAGGTAATAAGAAAATCTCCACATCTTTTCCCTATCTGGACTTCTCAGTGAGGTGAAAGGGAAACTTTGTCAGTGATCATCAGATATCCTCTGTCTCAGAGTAATCTGAAATGATGCATCAGAGCCCTTTCTTAAGCCTCCATTAAGAATAGAGCTACCAGTTTGGACTTCTTTCTCTACTACTATTAAGACCTCTATACAAATGTAAAAAATGAATCTTTGATAGATTAAAAGCTACCTGAACCTTTTCTCCCCCTAGGCATGGTCTTCATCGTTTGTGTGTAGGGAGGAAATGCCTTTTCTGATAGGTTATGAACTTTGGAACATTGACTGTGGACTTATACAATGCTATATGGTGATTTTGGGGGGATGTTTAACTAGCTTGAGCTTTATTTGGGCTTTTTCCTCTCTGGTAGTGAGTTAAAAACTCCCCTTAAACTTTTTTCCAACTTGTTGGGAGTTCATTTCAGAATCCCTAATAGTCAGACCGCTCCTCCCTCCAGAAAGTCAGACTAAGGTAACTCAAACAACTGTTTTGTCTTGCACTTGGGAAAATAACAGTCAGTAACTTGCATTTGTGTTTTTGCATGCTAAATAGAATATGGGACTATTTTGGTCAGCCTTTCTCTTCCTTGGTGCATGCCCATAGGAAGTTGATAAATGAGGACCTATGATTTTCAAATACTTAGTGAATTTAAAATGGACCTTAAAGGAGTAGCCTTGCTTTGCTAATAAAAGTTGCCTGAATGACTGGATAGATAAGAAATTTCTCAGAGCTTTCTCTGCCCTAGGGCCCAGGGCAGAATCTCTGAACAATCTCTGGAGGTGATCTCTTTTGGAGGAAAAGTGCCCTAATTTGACTGTTGACCTGCTTTCTTCTCTCTCTTTCAAGGAACTAGATAGCAGTGGTTTAAACCTCTTGGTTTGCTAGCAATAATTCCTTCTCTAAACATGAATTGTTATGGCTAACTTCAGTTGTAACTTGTGCTTTAAGAGTACCTACTGGAGTAAGGATTTGAGGTACCTGAGGAAGATAAGATCGCATGCTGGTAAAGGGTGCATAGTCCAGTCTGGTTTTATTTTCTGGTTGTCTCTCCAGAGGGTAGCTACCTACCCTGGAGTGGTATAAACTTTGGAGGACACCCTGGGGATGCCCTAGGGGGCACAGGAATCAAGCAGAGACTTATGGGATGCCATATTTGTTTCTCTTGTTTCAGATTAGGAATTCCATATCTGAACCTCTTATTCCTTTGAAATATTTTAAGGAGCAATTTAGTATTTCTCCACACTCCTGCATGGTATGCCTATCTCCTAAAGCCAAGTACACAGAGGAACATACTATGATGCTATCTCACAAGTGGAATTATGCTGTAAAAGAGAGAAAATGGTCAAAATAATCTTATGTTGAGATTTTCTTTACATTAAGAACTAATTCTTGCTTGTGTTCAAATGTAAATATGGGCCATAGAAAAATGAAAGACACCTCACCCTTAAGGCATTCAGTAACTCTAAGCCCAAGGCTACTTATCACCCTAACCACCAGGTGCTGAGGTTGGAATTTCTAGGCCAGCTATATTTAATCTCCAAGAGGCTATATCCATCCTTAGCTAAGTAGTTGATGTCCCTCAAAGACAATATCCCTTGAAGGAAGTAAATGGCAAATATGGGACAACCTGTGTTCATGTGTCTTTCTCTTAGTAATCTTAGACAGATCAAATGAGACTTAAGTTTTCAGATGACCCTGATATGTACACTGAGGTCTTTTAGAGGGCTGCCTCAGACCTATGGAGTAGATTAGAAAGATATAATGTTGCTCTTAAATCAAACATTGATTTCTAATGAGAGACAAGCAGTATTACAAGCTGCTACTACATATAGAGACAAATATTTTAATTTGGAAGCTCAAAAGACAGGCAGCCAATGGAATAAATGGTTCCTACTGGAACACAAGCAGTTCCTATACAAGACCCCTACTGGCCTGCCAATCAGATAGAAGAGTAAAAGAGAAGACATTTTCAGGCATGTATTCTTGAAGATCTAAGAAAGATAAGAACTAAGTCCTTCAGATATTTTAAATTGTCAGCTCTTTACAAGGAAAAAGATGAGGACATCCTTAGACCCTGATTTGATAGAAAGAAATACTATAGTTTTTCCCAAGTCACAGTCTTGCAATGTGTAGATGATATGTTATGTTCCCCCTCAGAAGAGCTTTCTAGCCAAGACATCTGCTCTGCTTAATTTTCTAACAGACAGGTGTTATAATGTTTCTAGATCTAAGGCACATCTTTGCAGCCTTGAGGTAAAATATTTAGGCCTTATTATATCTAAGGGAACCCAAAGACTGGGGGAAGAAAGAATTAAACCAATTCTTTCCTTTCCATAGCCCAACTCTAAAACAGATAAGGAGATTCCTGGAAATAACAGGTTTTTGTGGCCTTCACATAGCAGGATATAATGAGATTGTGGGACCCCTCTATTAGCTTATAGAAAAACCCAAGAGACAGACACCTGGGGACCTCATTCCCAGACTGCATTCTAGAAGTTCAAAAAAGCACTTCTAAGTGCCTAACTACAGGACACTGTTTCAGTTTACATGTTAATAAAAGGTGAGACATGGCTTTGGGAGTGTTTCTGCAACATCAGGGAGCTCCTCAACAGCCTGTAGGATGTTTCAATCATAAATTAGATATTTTAGATTCAGAGTAATTCATTAAAAGGGTAAGCTCTAAACAATATAGTTAGAATACTTTCATTCTCTTTTAAGAGGCAAAAAGCAGCCATTTGGGTTCTTTGCTTATTGGTTTGATTTTTCTGCTTGGTAATTCAGTTGGAGTCAATCATAGCTTTTGTCTCTGGAGACATGTTTTGCTAAGAATTGCTGATCCACTCTGGAAAAGCTCCTGATCTTAACTGTCCTTCTACACCTGAGATGGTTAAGATTTAGTTTTTCTGTCATACTTAAAGGCACTCTTCTCTCCCTTCTCCACTGCCCTGCTCCTGAGAAATAACACAGTTTGATTCAAGGTAGTTCCCTTTTCTCTGGCTGCTGGATTTCAAGACAGAGCTTCCAGAATGGTGAGTTTCCCCTTCCTGGAATCCTTCCAGTATAAAGCTGACCTTCATTTATCACTGGACCATATAGAAAACTGGTCTAGGTTTAATCCTGAAACACAAAAGATAAATGTAAAAGTTTTAGTTCAGCTTTATCTGTCTTTCACACTCAGGCAAAATTAGAGAATGGTAGGAACAGCTAACCTAGCTTTGGCCACTTCCTTCCACCTCTAGTGAGGCACCACTGGCACTGGATGAGATAGTCTAAGGGCCACCTTTGATTGGGCACACAACAAGAGAGATAGATAGGGATGCCTTCTTTTCCTTTGTTTTCAAAATGGGAAAAACTGTCATAGACAGACATCTACAGTACAGCAGGTTAGAGTGTTAGCAGGCCTTCTTCCCTCACTGTTTGAAATTCATACATAGCTCCAAAGAGTGTCACCTAGTCTCTTCTACACACAAACCTGGCCTGAGCAGACTCCCACTGGAGATAGTTAAAATTACTTTTAATGGTCTGTCCCTTTAGAGGGAACAATTACATATGGCTATCAAACAACATCAAAGAAAAAATGAGAAGCCTGTGTAGCTGGATATTCTAGTCTGATAAACCATCAGCTTAGGGCCCATCTTAATATGGTCTTTGCTTTCATAGATGTAGAAGATTTTTATTCCTTTTGATTCTTATTATAAGAGATTTCTGTTAACTGATCTACAAAGTTTTGACTAGTCTTATTTATAGTTATAAATCTAAAAACTATGTTATTATAATTCAACTTGGCCAAATACATCTGAATGCACTCTGGTTTACAAACAAGTTATCTTATATGTGTGTCTGTCTGTCTGTTCAATTTGTTACAACATGTACAGCTGTTATGTTTGAGCTTTTTTCTTTTGGCATTTTGGATTTTTTAAGACGTTTGCCTGTAACTCAAGTTGACTTATAGATAAATGTAATTAAAGACATGGTTCCCCCAGGTTGCCAGATGATCCAAATAGTGTCAACTAGTTTTTCAAATACAGTACATATTGTTGTCTATGTATAATATTGGGAATCTTTCATTGGTCAAAAATGATGTGCTAGTTGCTATGACCTGGCTCTCAGATCATCTAAAAATTTGTTAAGATAATTAAATAAAGACTCTTGGGCTTAGGAAAACTACTGGACAAGAATCCCTTGATAAATAAAGGAGCAACTGCCTGAAAAAATTTATTCCAGCCTTTTCTCACAAAGGGGACCCCAATTTCCATAGCATTGTGTGAAATACATTGCTAAACATATCATTGTGATATGTATACGTTGGTCATGGTCTAAGTTTTCTGTGGGAAAACAAAGATTTATTTAAAATGTTCTTGGTACAAAACAAAATTAAGGGACAAAGAGTTTCATGTAACTAATACTCATTATTATTACATGGTATATATTCATGCCTTCTGGGTGTATAATTCTTCTAGGATATTGTATATGGTAATGCTCTTTTTTGACTCAGGTATCTGCCTTTCTTTTGCACTCTAGCTACTTGTGATAAGAGGTACATGTCAAGCCAACATGAGAAAACCAGTCAAATAATAGTTATTTTAAAAATTTAAATGATGTATCTTATACAGGTCAACACACTTAGGGATGCTCAGTCACCCAAACAGTTGAAAGAATGTCACACTAAAATTAGAGATTAGACATTATGAACTCCTAAGATACATTTATAGGCCAATATGTGTGTTCTCTTTAGATGGCATCCTAGTGAAGGATAACAAATAAGAGTTTTCTTTTTTTTTTTTTTTTGGAACTGGGGATCAAATTCGGGTCCTTGCACTTGCAAGGCAGGCTGCAAAACGACTGAACTAAGTCCCCAGCCCAATAAGTTTTCCTTATGTCATTTAATGTCTTGTGATCAGATGAAGGTGTTTGACTCAAAGACTATTCCATACTAAGATAGACATGTAAGTGTTACAAAGAAGATATCATCATGATTGTCATGTTAAAATACTACCTGTGGCTCTTGATCTTAAGGTTTTCTATACAATATATGTCTGTTGTCGGTTAATATTTTACCAACCATGGTTAGTAAAATAACATCCTTGTAACTGTGCTTTATACTTCAAAAGTCCTTAATATCTTAACTATTCCAATAGTTAAGCTCACTGCTTCTACTGAAATACTTATGTCACTGGTCTTCTCTTCTGGGTGTTCAACAACTAAAGTTTGGAGACCAAAACTAGAAAGGCAACTAGGGTAAGAGGACAGCCAATATGTTGGCCCTGGCCCCTCAAGGTCAACAAAGAATCCAGGACATGAAGGAACCTTTCCTACATGATCCTACATCTTTGGTAAATTACTCAACCTCCTGAGCAGGGAGGTTGCTGGGCACCAGAGGACAAATGTACCATGTGCCACAGGAGGGTCACCAAAGGGAAAAATCTCCCATGCTTTCACTGAAAGCAATATGGTCAAGCAAGGCTGTGACCCATCCTCATGGCTGACACTGACACAGAAGCTGAGAGGCTCTATGCATGGTTCCAAAATAATGCCTGAGGAGACTTAACTGACCTTGATAAATAGCAAGAGGTTCATACTGATTGACAGGTCTCACTTAACTTGGTCTTAAACACTCAGCAGAAAAGAATAACCAAAAGTGGTATAAAATAATTCCATAGTAATAAAGCTAGATATAAAAAGGGGCTCCAGTCACTGACCCTTTCTGGCAGTTTCTAGCTATACCAGTAGCTGACCACAGTTATGGATCATTAGGAAAAAACTATGGCAAAAATCTATAAGCTCTCAGCTAGAGTTTTAAATTTCTTAAGTGAGATTTGTTCTTCAAATTGTCTCTTATCTTCTTACAGCTAAAACTAGAGAAATTTATAACAAAGTATCAGACTTATACATAAACTTATCAATGAAAGAATCTAAGAGTCAGAAGGATACAATCACTATTTCAATTTCTAAGTGCAACTTTCTCCCCAACCTGCCCTTCCATTCTAGTGTGCTCATGGTTAGATTATACATGCTCTAATTTCCTCAAAGTTTTGTTTATTCTTGCCTAGAGGCTGCCAAACTCCAAGGAGTCATACAAATGGAACCAATGACAAATTTGCTAGACTTCTTTTACTGGGATTCACCAGATCAACCTTGTAAACAGCTCATAACTGCTACAGTTTGACTTCTATGTTGGATTCTGAAGTCCCCTGGACTTTCTCCTTGTCCTTTTTGTGGGAGGTTATTACTAGTTCCTGCTAGTGGAGACCCTTGTTGGCTATATTCATAGCAATCCTACTGACCTTATAAGTTGGCCCATGTATTAACTGTTTCTTTGGCTTTGTCTCCTCCAGACTCAAAGCTATATGGCTACCAAATGACAATACCTGGCACCTATTGAGGGCCTTTAGATAGACTCTCTGTAGAGTAACTCTAACTGCTGATCACAACTACAACTCTCTTCATCTGGAAGTAGACCGAACAGTCTTTGCCCCTCACAGCAGTTAGGGGTACTTCAGAGGGGGAAATATTGCAGATAGATAAGTTAGATATCTGTGTGCAGTTAGACAGGACCAGCCCTCCAAGAGCCAACACAGCAAGGAGCCAATATGGAGGACAATCAAGACATTCACTGAAGGCCAGAATTGTAAAAGGAGGGAAACTACATACCTTTGTGCTTCCCCTGAGGATAAATGGCAATGATTGATATTCTAAGTAGGTATCAATCACCTGGGTGGGGGCTCAAGGTCTTAACCCAGCCTGTCCAGGAAATATCCCTGATCCCTTCTTACTGAAAATCTTTGTGTGCTTGCTACACGACTTGCTCCCCCATTTGATCCCCATTTAATCAATATTACCTGGGTGACTGTACTTGTAATCTTATTGGTTGGTCATGGTTTTGTCCCAACTCATGCCTACCTTGTAAATTTCCATTGGGTCTTACAGTTTTGCCCCACTTTGTACCCTCCTCACCACATGGCTTTGCTGTATAAAACATCTTTGAAGAGTGGGGTGAGGGGGCAACCCAACTTCCAGTCCCCCTTCTGTCCCTCTTAGACAGAAGCTTTGTTTCTCCCAATAAATTTTTCCTACTCTTAAAATAAATAAATAAATAAAATGGATTGTTTTTATTGTAATTTATACAGTAAAAATTTTTGGTGAAAACTACCTAAGTAGGATCTGAAGTGGTTCACTCTAAGTACTTACTTAAGTTATTGTGTCTTTAGAAGATACTGCACCCCTACTGCCCATTGTACACTTTTCTCTCCCTTTTGTGCTTTTTTTTTAAAAAAAAAAACTTTATTGAGATAGGCTATAAAATGTACCCACTGGAAGTGTGCAATTCAACAGATGATAGTAACTTCATAGACCCTTTCATGTTTTTATCCCTTCTTTTCCCTGCTCTTTTATGAGACTTCCTCTGACCTACTTTTGAACTAAAAACTATTTATTAGAAAGCTAGTGATATGAAGTAGCCCGGCATTGTGATTGGTAAATTGCCACAAAGAGTCAGCCCTAGCTGAATTGCACTGTAAGTACACTCAGGTGGCTGTTATCACTTCACTTTATTAAAACCCATATAGGCTAAGGAATAGGAGTAATAACAAGATGTCTTGAGGATAATAAGAAAATATCACTGGATATGTTTGTCTCCAATAGACTTGGCATCCAAATTAACAGTACTAAAGGGAAGTCTGGAATCCCTTTATGTTAGCAGTAGTAGTAATTCTCATGGAACTTAAATTCATAAATGCCTGCCCTTAATTTACCTACCATAGTAATTTATGAGTCAGATGGTACTAAAGTTACAGTGGTTAAGGCTTTTATGCATCCCTGACCACCATATCAATGTGTAAATGAAAGGGCATAAATTAGGTTCAATATTAATGATGCCACATATTCTTGGTGTATGAACTAAATCAAAAGGAATCCTTGTTTCACATAAAAGAATTCATAATTCATGCATACTTGGTATTTTCACATACACATTTAATAACTGATGTGACCTCCTTCAACATACTGGAAAAGGCAAATATGAAAAGCCTTCAAGACTTTGGTAGATTACACATTCATTTTATATATTTTTCCATCATCTCTGAGACTAATTTACAACTGTTAAGTAAATGTCATCTTAATGTCTATTGCACATCATTAACACACTTTATAACTAAACCCCAAAAGGATATATTCCTGTGATTGAAGCTACACGGGCCTTATGTTTTTATAATCAATAATGTAGAATTAAAATTATAGTTACCCTATTTTAAATGATGATTTATTGTTCACTAGAATAATGGAGTTAATTTGTTAGTGATATTAAAATTAGCATACATATTAATGATACATTTGATTTTGCTCTGTCACAGAAGGTTTTCACAACCACAGAATACATATTTTAAACATCCTATGAAGTTAGTGGGATAACTTTTTCTTTTGGTACTGGGGATCAAACTCAGGTCCTTGCACTTGTGCAGCAGGCGACAAAACCATTGAGCTAAATCCCTGGCCCTAGCAGGATAATTTTTGTATGGCTATGTTAGTAACATCATTAGAAATATTAATGGTTCCTCTAAAGTAGAAAAAATATATGTACAGATGTACTTTACTAAGAAAAATTAAATCAATTAAAGTATTATGATACATTCAATAGCACATTTAATAATGTCTACTGAACTATGATGAGGACTCAGATTATGTCTCTCTTGACTTTCTTTTTATTGTAGTAGTGGGGATTGAGCTCAAGGCACTCATAATAAGTTACATTCCTATCATTTAAAAAAAATTTTTGTTTTGAGACAGGATCTTACTAAGTCAGTAAGTTACTTAGGCTGGGCTTGAATTTGTGGTCCTTCTATCTCAGCCTCCCAGAGTGCTGAGATTACAGGCTTTTACTACTGTGCCTGGCTTCTGCTTCTCCAGTAAAATTATGTAATTGTAGAATTACATAATATCTTAAGGTATAAGAACTTACATATCTCTCCTGAATCTTTATGGATCTAGCCTTTGAAATTTGGTTCAGAAATCTGTAATTCTGAGGCAAATTAGGCTTTATCTTGTTGATACTACTTCAGATAATAAATATGTAATATCTATACATACATTAGTGTTTCTGTGACTTCTCACTGAATCTGATATTAAAGGATGTACAAGGTAGCTGACTAGAAAACTACCCTGAAGCTTCAAAGCAGTAGAAAAGAGACAAAACATAAAAAATAAAAACAAAAACAAACAACAACAACAAAACAGAATTTGGAATACAAGCATTGATCTGACTACTCACTCAAACACACATCTGCTATTCCCTTTATATGGTTCTTTTTATATTCTCTCTCTCTCTCTCTCTCTCTCTTTCTCTTTCTCTGTCTCTGTCTCTCTCTCTCTGATAATTTTTCCTTTTCATGTTAGAGATTGAACCCAGGGCCCTGATTTTATAGGCAGATTCTCTACTACTGAGTCACTCCCTCACAAGCTTCTCTTCTTGGCTGAAATATTTTTAAGCAGTGGCAAAGTTTATTTGAGAAAAAAAGTGAAGAGTGGGAGAGAAACTGGCTTTGTAGAGCAAGCTTGGGCCGAATAAATAGAAAAAGATGATGAGAGCAAAGATAAAAGTACAAGCTGTGTGTGAGAAATACAGTGTGGACTATCATGAAAACATCCTTCGGCAAAGTCTTCATGGCATTGATGTGTCTTTTTATGCTGTGTAAATCTCCAGGAAACACACGAGAACTTCTACATATGGATCTTAGATCCCACACCTCAGGCTGATGCCAGGTCCAGACAGTCATATTAAAAACCTGGAGTTGTCAGGAGAAGTCCAGAACTTTGGGAACTGTTCTGCACTTGTGTCCCACATCTTGTAGTTAACAGATCACACCTACTTCCTTAACCAGCCTTTGGCATGTTTTAGTGTCCCATGTCATTTTCCCCTGAGAGGCACAAAGCCCCATGATTCTTTATGAGGTGCTGAGGGAATGGAGGTCTCTGTCTTCTATAACTTCAAGCTGGAAAGGGCCGTAGACCCTACCTACTAGGGTTTATGTGCTCTCCAACTGCCCTGGGATGCTGTGGCTCAGCACCTGGGTTGAAGAAAGGGAAACTTGTTAGGAACAGTAAGAGAAGTGTTAACAATTACTGACCTTTGCTGTTAGCCCAGATTGAAATTCTTGATGTCAGGGCACAACTGTTGCTTTTGTTTTCTAGAAAATATTTTTCCAGAAAATAGCTTAAGGTATTTTTATAAATAATGAAATCATGGGCCAGGGTTTTAGCTCAGTGGTTCCGTTGCCTGCCTCACAAGTGCAAGGACCTGAGTTCGATCCCTGGTACCAACCCTCCCAAACAAAAAAACCCCACATTTATTAATTAGATATAAATAAGGTGAAAATAACATAAACTAATACTATCCTGTGGTACTCCATCCCTTCAAAATCAATGTGTGATTTATAGAACAGAGGACAGGAAATAGAAAAATTACTCATTGTAATAACGCCTCATAAGTAACACAAATAAGGTCAACTTAGCCCAGTGGAAAATTCCTTCATTGAATCTAAATCAATTATAATATAATTGGTTAATATAATGTTTAGAAACAGGATTCTAGTAGCCTGACCTAGGTATTTTTGCTAACCACAAAATTTACATTCTATTGTGGAAAAATACAACTATGTCTTTCACAGATCACTGAAGAAGGAAGCACACGGTAGGTGTGTTTGCCCTAATCCCTAAGTACTGGTCAGGGATATAAAAGAGAAGGCTCATTTCTAATATGGCATATATATATATATATATATATATATATATATATGTTTTTCACAGGTTTGTGACATACTTCCAGAATGGAATATGCATAATCGTTTGTAACTAGGCACTGTGCTTTATTTACTTTTCCAGTAGTTTATGATAAATACCCTTACTGTAATCAATCCAGATTGGACTGTCTCCTTAGAAGTGGCATTCAGTATATGCCTATCCTGAATAAACAACTCGTTGTTAGTTTTTAAGCTTTCAGCTAAGACTTCGAAACAGTATAAACTTGAAAAGCTGCATCTCTGGCAATTATTTATGCTGACTTTTTTAAGGGACTTGTCATTCTCTTTACCTATGAGTTCTTCAAGGTCATTTCAGGGCATTTTAAAAATTACTATTGTAACTCACCTTAGTACAACCTGAAACACTTCCTTGTCAAGATTTCAGCATATCTTAACAAAACTTGGTGTTGAATTATAATTCAGTCAGGAAACTTATTTGATAATTATTTTAATTTATTAAACAAAACAGAAATTCTTCAATCCCACCCTTCTCTTCAAATATCTAAGGAAATTTCATAACTGGAGTCATCCTCAGCCTTATTGGCTAGTTGGTGGGCTTTTTTATGGGATTATCACCAAGATTTTTTTAATATTTGAATTTTGGAAGAATCAGTGCTCACCTTAGAAAGAAGAGGTTGAAGGAGCTGAGCAAATAAGGCTTCTTCTGATGTTTTAAAGCATGTTCCTTTTTAAAATAAAAAGAAGAGGGAAACAGGGTAGAAAATGACTAAGTTAATATTAGCATTAAGGAGAAATAACTGAAAAAATCAAAACCATTTAATATAACCAAAACTAGATCTGAATTTTATGCTGCATATTTTAATACACAGAGACACATACACACTGAATCACGCATGCACACATAAACCCAGAGTTCCCTCTGAGAAACAGAATCCTAACATTTTATGCATATTTCCAAAGACTTCAACTAATTTAGAATAAAAGGAAAGTGTCACTAGAAAGTGGCACATTTGCTGGCAGCCTGCTCTCAGCAGCTTGGCATAACCTAAAGACACCCTGACTGCATTGATCGACCACTCCAGAGTGCTGGTGCCGAGGATATTTCTTTTGAACACATCTAACTGCCCTAAGCTAACAAGTTGTTTAATGGCATATTGAAGCCATATGTTAAAGAGCAGAAAGTTATTTAGAAGAGTACAAAGCTATAATCATTTTTCTGCTACCAGCCGGCACATTGCAAATTATCTTCCTAAGGATACAAATTCTCCAGAGTGTAGCTCAAGCTTTAGCTTTAGCTCTTTTTATTTTCATAAAGATGAACTTGAAATAACACACCAGGGTATATCAACAGAGTATTCCTTAGGCCACTTATGACATCCTTTGGGAAGCTTAGTAAATTCAACAACTTGCTGCCCCATTTAAGATTCAAGAGAAGCAAATTTCTCAAGTTCCTGAAATCAGTAGATGGGACAAAAGAATTCTTCTGACTTAACTTTACAAGATGGCCATAAGAGCCTACTAAATTTGAGAACCACTGGTCAATTCTCCTTTAAAGAACAATACTTAGAGTTTAAATTATTGCTTAGTTTTATTCTGGCATGGGCCCTATTTACATGGAAAAATTGTACTGTTATTAAAGTGATCATCATTTGCTCTTAAAGAAAGTACAACTGCCAGGCCTTTCTGCTCTTCTTTCTGGAGGATGGTATTGACCATAGAATAAGGCGAAGAACAGAAGGCTGTGATGGGTTCTATTTGGAAAACATGTTTCCTATTCAGTTTGGTATAGGATGAACTTAATTGGTTCCTCATGGTTCTTTTCATTTTAGCTTGGGCTTTCAGGTTGAAAAATACAGAAAGCTGAATATAGTTCAGATTTATTAAAAGCACACACAGGGAAGAAGAAATGTAAGAAATTGTTTAATTAAACACAGAACTGTGTGTCATAAAATTGAAACATGCTTCTATTGTTTGTAGATACAATACCCCTCATTTATACAGGCAGTTCTAGTCACCCAACAGTAACCGCAGGGTTCTATTTTCTTTAAACTTCCCCAAAATTAAGAAGCATCTAACAAGCAATAGAGGAAAACTCTTATTCTAGAGATTCAAGAATTTTTGTTTGTTTCATTCTCAAGATTTGCTTTATCTATTTGTGCTTCTATTTCTCCTATTTTACAGGCCTCTTGTATTTCATGCCCTAGTGTTCCTGAACTAAGAAAATGACTGAGTTAGTTTTACCTTTAAATCAATATTAATAGGAATTAAGTAATGGAAAGTTTTCTCTGTTCCACCACTCCAGTTAGGCCTTTTTTATGTCCACTAAGTGGGTGTTTCCTTTACCTCAACCACCTGATCAGAGTAATCTCTACAAGAAGATGTTGAACAATGCTGTTTTCATGGGTTACATACTCAGAATGCTATTAGTTTAGGTTTGCTTATGAAAAAAGAAAGAAGTGAGTTTTTTTCTTCTTTGTCAGAACTGGTGCTTCTCACCCAGACAACTCATTGTATAAAAAATGGCCTTTAAAACACCATTGAGGTGAACATAGTTTGAAATCTGTCCCAAAGTTTTGAGTTAACAATATTACTTAGCCTTCTATATTAGTATTTTGGGTTGTAAATGGTAAGATTTTCAGCATTTCCTATGGTTTTTAAAGAGTAACTCAGGGTGATATCACATCAGCTTCTTTGGAAATCTAAGCAACTATGCAGAAGACTGACAGTTTTTCTTCATTAAATAGGTTGCTTTCGTCAGATAGCAACTATTGTCACAAGAAGAAATGTTCACAGAGTTAGTTATTTATTTCCCAACCCTATTATTTTCTCTTCAGTGGATGGTTGTGTTTTACTAGTTGATAATATTTTTGGGTAAAAGCTACAAAGAATAGAACTGTGATTTTCACAGAATCCTGAGAAGGCCTTAAATTTTATAAAACTGAACTGTGATTACAATAATACACTGCTCAGTTCTTCTGAAGAATAGGTGGGCGACGTGAATATTACCAACATGGTTACCTGATGGTATTTAACAGATTATTGTTATTTTTATTTCCACTTAAATGTAATGATACTTTATCTGTTTATTAAATATCTTACCCTACAAATAATGTGTATAGGCTTATTATCTCCATGATAATAAAGTGTATGTATTTCTTTGTAGAGGTTACTGGGAGACATTCTCTGCTTCACCTTATGGAAAAAGAAAATCTACTTATAATATTTACATGTATGAAAAAATTCATGTTTGCTTGCTGTCTCCAATTAAGGATAAAGGCTAAGTCCCTTCTGTTCTTATAAATTTAGTGCAGAAGTGTCTACCGCAAAATAGACTCATCATGGAGCTTAGATGGGTGAATAAATGAAAGGTCAATGAATGAATCAGAGAGATTAAAAAACATTTGCCTCTTTGTCACAAAGTAGTTTAGAACATAGCTTCTGCAATATAGACGTGCATATGGAGCACCTAGATATTTCGGAGAATGTTGAGTCTGATTGTTATAGTTGGACCTGACAATTTCAAGTTCTCTTTTGAAAACATTTATTTTATGCTGATTTGGTGAATAGTGACCCCCTATTTTCATGGTTTGTAGGATGATGATTGATGCATGTATACGTGTGAGATGATTAACATACTTTATCTACATATCCATTACCTCACATACTTGCCATTTCTTTGAGGTGAGAATATTTAAAATGCAAACTTTTAGCCACTAAGAAATATAAACATATTATTAATTATAATCTTTTCTGTGTAAGACATTGCCAGAATATATGTCTCTTGGGTAAATGAAATGTTTTACCTTCTTTCCCTTTTCCTATCCAAGCCCATCACCTTTGGTAATTATCATTTTACTATTTCTATAAGCTTAACTTTTGTAGCTTCTACACATAAGATCATCTTATGTTTGTCTTTTTTTTTTCTTAAGTTCTTTTATTGGTACATTTTAGGTATACAATTTGTTTACATTTATCATTGGGTGCTTGTACCTGATGCATCTTGTTGCTTATTTTTTCCCCATTCCCTGTGCGCCCTTCACCCCCTCCACCCTTCCCTATTTACATAGATTTCATTTCCTTTTTTTTTCTTTTCTCATAGTTTTTCCTTTCCCTACCTTCCTTTCCCCCTCCCCTTCTTTCACTCCTTCATCTTTGGACCTTTTTTCCTATTTAAAATTATCAATTATTCATTTTATTCATTTTAATCCTTATTTACGGTATCAGTTTCTCACACTCATGAAACTATTCAGTATTTACACATGTGTGTCCTATTTATTTCACTTAAGAGTATGGCCTTGATATGCATCCATTTAGCTATAAATGACTCTAGTTTCTCGTTCATTATGGCTGACTAGGACTCCATTTTATTAAAAAACCACATCTTCTTTATCCAGTTTCCAGTTGATGGGCACTTGAGCTGCTTCCAAGCTTTAGCTATTATGAACTGTGCCATGATGAACATAGATGGACACATATTGCTGTGGTATGATTCTTTTAATTCTTTTGGGAAGATACCCAGCAGGAGAACAGCTGGGTCAAATGGGACCTCTAGTCCTAGTTCTTTGAGGTATCTCCATACTGATTTCCACAGTGGTTGCACCAGTCTACACTCCCACCAGCAAGGGAGAAGGGTTCCTTTCTCCCCACACCCCCTCCAGCATTTGTTATTGGTGGATTTCTTGTGCATGGCTTATTTCACTTATTATGATATACTCCCTGATTCATCCATGTTGTTAAAAATCACAATATTTCCTCCTTTTCTTAAGACCAAATACTATTCCCTTGTGCAGATATTTGACATTTTGTTTATTGACTCATCTACTATATTGGTAGACAAACAAGTTTTTTCAAATCATGACTATTGTGAATAGTGTTGCAATGAATATGGTAGTGCATACTTCTCTTCAATATACTGATTTCAAGTTATTTGGTTCTGTATCCAGAAGTGAAATTTTGGATCATAGGGAAATTCTACTTTAATTTTTGATGAACCTCCATACTATTTTCCAAAATGGATGTACTAATTGATATTCCCAGTAACTATGTACCAGGGTTTTTTTTTTAATACATGCCCACCAAAACTATCTTTTGTCTTTTAAATATGGCCATTCTCATAGCTGTGAGTTAACATATTGTAATTTTAATTTGTATTTCCCTGATTAGTAGTGAGGTTGTTAAGTGTTTCTCATACATTCTTTAGCTATTTGCAGGTATTTTTAAAGAAATATATAATTAGTTCCTTAATCTACTTTTTAATAAGGTTATTTTTCTTGTTCCTGAATAGTTTGTTTGCTTTATAGATTGTCCTTGAATTAATGATGTTCATTGCATTTTATAGTAGCATAAAAACTACACACATTCAGTAGAAATAGAAATTCAGATTTTGAATTTTTGTCTTTACCTGAGCTAGTGATATGCAGTATAATATTATTTTGGTTTAGAAGGCATTGGCAGTAAACTTCAGCTGCCAATCAGGCATGTGATTTAGAGAGCAAATGACTATACACTACAGTTTACCATGTTGCTAAGATAAGTGCATTTTGACTTATGATATTTTCAATTTATGGTGGTTTTATTGGGATATAACCCTATTGTAATTCAAGGAACGTCTATATATTTTGAACATCATCTCCTTATCTCACACATGATTTGCAAATATTTTTTTCCAATCTGTGGGTTTTAAGTTCACCCTATTAGTTGTTGCCTTTGCTGTGCAGAAGTTTTTAGTTTGATGTAATCCAATTTGTCTATTTTTGGTTTTGTTGCCTGTGTTTTTCTCACAATATCCAAGAAATCATTGCAAATATAAATGTTCATCTCTTCTCTATGCACTTTAAAGTTTCATTCCTTACATTTAAGTCTTTAATTTGAATTCATTCTTGCATATAGTGTGAGGTAGGTCATATTTCATTTTTCTGCTTATTGAGAGCCAATTTTCTCAACAACATTTTTCTTGAAAAGACACTCTTAAATGTTGTTGATGCATTTGGTTGGTGGAATGCATTGTGAGAAGAAAGGTTTACAATATTGTGGAAGAAGGATAGTCCCTAATCCTGAAATTATTTTAGTAAGATGAAGAATATTAACATTAAAAATGAAGGCCAAGGGTCACTACATGATAACATTTTACATTTTTGTATTTGGTAATTGAAACTAGAGTGTAGCTACCTCCTATCCATTCAATTATATTTTCAAATATATGTTCCTTTCATTTCATAGCAGCAAAATTGTGCAAATATGCATGCGATGTAGTATTTATTACATCTGCAGAGAACATACTTAATGTTTTAAGAACTTTTAATTAGTTAATTCTTCTGCATTGTCCAAACTAAAGTCTGTGGAGTAATGGACATTCTCGAACAAAAGAAATCCTTGAGGTCAAAGTTATTTTCATGAGAAAATTAAGATGCTCTTGCTACCAAATGTTTTAATAAGCTAAGATGTTATTGGACACTTTCATTGCATTAAAATTTGCATAGATGGTGCAAAAGCAGTGCCCCAAAGCTCAAACAAGGCAGTGACATCCGTTCTGCTAGTTGTGATTGTAGTTTTGACCATTCACAGTAAGAATTATGTCATTTCCCTGAGGAATGTCCATCATGAAGCAATTCAAATTACACTTTATTCAATCTTGACCTCCAATATTCAAACGTTTAAATATTCTATCAATGAGAGATGAAGAATCCACACAGTACTTCTGCATGATAGAGTGTAACATTTATTGCAAAGAAAAGTTCTTGTGCAGTCAAGTTGTGAGCACAACCAGTGTGTAATTTTCATCAAACACAATTTAACTTAACTTGGAAGAATGACAAACTATGATCTTTCTGATTTGGGTATGTGGCAGACATTTGCTTGAAAATGAATGAAGTGAGTCTGTCGGGCCAAGATAAATAACTGACAGCATCTGTCACCAATGATAGAATTTGAGCTTTTGAAGAAAAAATGTAGCTGCCATTGTGAGTTTGACAGCTTACTTCTTCCTAACATTTTTTCTGATGAGTAAAGTGGTGATATTTAAAAAAGTAATTTTTGATTTTGTTTAATGAAATCTATCGACATTTGGAAGACATAAGTAATGCATGAGATATTTTTCAAATGATCAAAACTTTCTATTAGATAATCACACACAGGTGAAAAATCCTTCACATGCAAGAAAAACCAATGGATTTTAATGTAACAGTAAAAAAGTTTAAGTTAGAGTCCACATTAAAACAAAATTTTTGTTCAAGTACCATTTGTCAAGAGATTGGGTATATCTTGTGTGCAGTTTGGAAAAAAAAAAAAGACAAAGTCTGCAGTTTGAAAGACCATTGTTCCATGAATTCATGTTCAATTTGATGACCTGTCTGTCTCCAGTCCATGAAAATGAAATTATCAATTCAAATGTTGCTACTTTGTCCTTCTTTTCTATGAGGTTTATCTTGACTTTGTAGAATGTTCTTTCAAGCAATCCTGCATTTCCACTAACACTTACAATTTAAACTGTATTAGAATGCATATTAATAATTATACATACAGCTATAACCTTTTTAAGAGTCTGCTGATATACTTGTACTTAATTTAATTTTTAATCACTGCATGTGTATTTGCAAATTGGTGTGTGGTCTTTTTGGGCTTTATTTTTAATAAAATAACTTTTAATAAAATAAGGATATGAATATGTCCTTAAATCATATACATATAAATTGAAACGTTATGAATAAAGTTCATGAGAATTATTGTCAGGATTCCCAGTAGTTAAAATTTTATTTTGCTCAATCTAGATAAACTATATTTTAAATATCTAGTTAAGTTTTGCCTTTACTGTTTTCAATGTATTTTTTTCAAGGACAAAGCAGAGATAAGGAGAGATTGATCACTGAGTATCAAGTTGTAATTAGAAACAAATTTATAGCGCACTATTGTACAATAGGGTAATTAAAAGTAATGATAATGTGCTATATATTTCAAAAAGCTAGAAGAAAGGATTTTGAAAGTCTCACCATAACAAAATGCTAAAAATTTGAGGAGATAGACATTTCTATTTTGTTTTAACATTAACAAATATTTACATATATCAAAACATCATGTTATCCTTACTAGATTTGTATATTTTGTTTTTATGAACCAGTTAAAATAAATTAAATTTTAAAAATAATTCCCCAAAATGTTGATATTCTTTACAAAGTTCCCGGACTCTGTTAGATAAAAATAAAGTAATGCTTAAAAATGTGTTAATCATCTAAAGCGTAACTTTGGAGATACTTTACCTCTTAAAAGACTTTTAAGTATATTAACATTGAGATATAATTTTTCTAATTTTCAAAAGATTATTATCTTTTAAGTAAATATACATGAGTTAGCAGAAAATGTGAGTATTTCTATATGAGTGTTCAGGTAAATGAATTATAGTTTTGAATAATATGCTCTGTGAACACAAAAACGTGTGTAACATTGTCACAATGTAAGCAGGGAGTCAAGGAAATAAATAACTCTCTCTTTGTTCTCTGCAGCAGAGTTTAGTAAAATTTTTCTGTAAAAAATCAGATAATATTTTATTTTCTTTCTGCGTTGTATAATCTCTGTTAGAGCTATTCAACTTCATTACAGTGGGAAAACAGCAAAGAAACATGAAGTAAATATTTGTATGACTCTGTGTTGTAATTAAAGTGTGTTTATAAACATAGTCATGAAGCCAGACTTGGCCCAAGAAATTTTAATTTCCCAAACTCAGTTTAAGAAACATGATTAAGCATGTCAGTGGGCCTTTAGCCCAAATATTTATGGTTTTAGTTTAATGCTGATAATGGTGATTTTCAGCAATCTTTATTCTTTTCAAAGGAGAGTTGAACATATACTATGGGCCAGCCTCCAACCTAGAACCTTCAGGCCAGGACTCAGTGATCTCAAGGTCAAGTCAAGGGTGTCGATGTATACTTTCACAAGAACACTGAATTGCATGAGGGCTGCCGTGCACCACCCAGAGGGGATCTGCAATCAAAAGTCTTGAAGCTGTGGTGTCTATGTGCCACACACTGCAATGGAAAAGATCCATGTTTTCCTTCTTTGGAAATAGGATTTAACAGCTGTAAAAGTGAGAGGATATTTGTGTTTGTCTATGTCTTACTCTTTCAAAGTGATAGATATCATATTTGTGAAAGGGATCAAGCTTTTAACTACACCTGAGATATGATTTGGCTTTATTACATTTTATCTGCCTTCTTGGTATCTTCTCCCTAAGGTCACCTGGAGATTGGTTTGTTCCCTTTGTTATGGATGCAGATCCTGGTGCACATTGCTCCTCTTTGCAGGAGTTCCAAACTAACTGTGGCAAAATAAATGAACCAGAAATTGGATTTCTGTAAGTCTCTGTCTTTGTTCCTACATAATGTATAACCTAGGGCTATTTTGAGGCTTTAATGAGATAATACTTGGAAGACACTAACATCAAGCCTATTCTATTCTATTCAATACAATTTAGCTATTATTTTTAATAAGTTACAACTATGTTTTTAAACAAACACTAATTAAGTTAATTGGAGAAGAGTTTCCCTTGTGGTGTTTTTAATTACTCTATTTTATATACAAAGTAATATTTAAAATTAAGCAAACAATATATTTTGGATCTTACTATATTAATGGGAAATTAAATTCTACTTGATTACAATTATAAAGGAATTGGCTTTATTCTTCTTCAATCCTAAATGTTAGTTTTTCCTTCTGGAATCAATTATTTACTGCAATAATTTAAGAGCTTTAAAGTTCCACCTAAATAGTTTTGAATTACTACTATCTTATATGCAATAATACTTAAAATGAGGGATTGAAATCTGTACTTGTAGGTTTATACTTTTTTAATAGGGAGTTCAATTCTACTTGTTTAGGACTATAAATGAAGTATGGATCTATTCATACACTACGTACATTTGTTGTGGTACTGCAATAGCTATAAAATTCTTTTTGACTGTAAATTAGGAAAATAGTCCTTGGCATCATCTATTAAAAATACTTCCTACTCAACTTTTTTTTTTTTTGTCCCATCTGACTTAGCTCCCATCTTGTTCTGGACTGAGATATTTTTCTACTGCAGAAGGGCCAGTATGGACTACATTAAGTGAATCCTGCATTCAAAGGCAATCTTAAATGTACCAATAATCTTAATTTAAAAAAAAATTAAAATAAGGTAATCAGCAAAAAACCTAAGAGTGACGTTGAAATATTTGTCCCTTTTCAGTTTTACCAGATCGTTATAATTCCTGACATAAGGCCAGGAGTCCAACGAGACAGTTCCCTAGTCTACACACCCCTCCTGCTTGGCCCGCTCATGAAATGTTCTCCACAGCCCTTTCCTCAGAGGTCAGTAACTGCTCTGCACTTCCCCTAGCTTCAGGGCACTCTAGTATGTTCAGTGTGTCCTTTGTCACACTCTGTTGTGATTTTATAAAATCCTTTTGATGAAGGTTTCAAGTTACTGAATGACATAATTTTTTTTCTCAGATCACTGATGATTTATGTACAAGGAAGAGCAAAATTGTTTTGAGAAGAGGAAATATTTGTCCTTTACCTAGAAGCTTACCTTAAAGGCAGATGTGGACTGAGAATGGTTCTCAGTACAATTGAGGATGCTGGAACAAAATTTCACACAGGGGGCAAGGATTTAGCCCAGTGGTTCTGCCTCCTGCCTTGTGAGTGCAAGGAAGGATCCGAGTTCAATCCCCAGTACCAAAAACAAACAAACAAAAATTGCACACAGGTATACATAATGATAACATCCAACATAGGGAATTTGTACAAAATGTACCAATAAAATTTTTAAAAAGGAAAAAAAACCACCAAATTGCACACAAATCAATCGCTGCAGGGCATTGATTAAAGAGAGGATTCTATGAGTTAAGGATTTAGCTCAGTGGTTTCGCAACTTGCTGTGCAAGTACAAGGACCTGAGTTTGATCCCCAGAACCAAAAAAATTAAGAAATAAATAAAGGAGGTGATTCTAGCCTCAGGTTACCTTATTTTAAATTTAACTTTCACCACTTCTTAGATATATTACATTGTCCCAGTTTTGTTTTGTTTTTTTATAAAATGGAGAAGCTAAGAATACCTACTCTCAGGGATCTCCAGAGAAATAGAACTAATAGGATGGAGATGTATGAGAGGATTTATTAGGAGGATTGGAGCATAGGATTATGGAGGCCAAGAAGTCTTATGATGCGTGCTCTGCAAGTGGGAAAATCAGGAGATGGGTGTTCTTCACCCAGAGTGGAAGCCAGCTTTTCCCTTGTCCTCCAATTTGTTCTAAATGGTCTCTCAAAGATTTGGATGTTGCCTGCTCACAGCGGATTTTCTCTACACAATCTGCTGATTCATATTTGTTTGTTCAAGAACATCCTCATAGACACACCCAGAAATAATATTTTACCTGACATCTAGTTATTCTATAACCCAGTCAAGCTGACAATAAAATTAATCTTCACATTTACCTAGTAGAGATGAAGTAGAAACAAATTGAGATAAACTTCTAAAGTATTTAGCAGAGCTGAATCCATACAAAGCACACATACATGCTTATCATGGCAGCATTTGATTACTATCAATAATGTCATCATCATTACTTTGATAAAATGAATTGTGGTGTAATAAGCCAAAACTAAATCCTTTTTTATTATTTTTGAGTTTATAGTTTTAAACCCCTTGAACTATGACTATTACACTCATGGTTTTTTACTAAATCCAGGATTCTGAAATCATCTGATAGTTTATGTTGCTTTTGAAAGAACGTCTCTTTTTTTTTTTTTTTTTTTTGAAGACGGCATACGAGATCCTGGTAGGTGACTGGAGTTCAGACGTGTGCTCTTCCGATCTCTTTTTTTTTTTTTTTTTTTTTTGGATTACATGAAGAAGAAACTTAATTTTTTTTGTATTTGAAACCTCCATTACTTTATAAGAAAACTATTTGTTTTGAGGTTTTCTTTTTTGGTTAGAGGGCTGTAGGTAGCTACATTTTGAATTTAGGTCAATTTCCTAAGTCTACTATAAATTTAAAGGTATATAAAGAGGTCTTCATTTTGTAATGGCAAAGATTTAAGCAGTTAAGACATATGGTATTTTTGTATGTTAAAATATTTAATGCAGAATTATACAATGTCTTTTATTATTTTACAGAATTATACTAATGAAAATCTTATTTCCACATAGTAGTAAAAATTCAGGTGCAGAAACCCTCCAACATCTTACTTTTTCTTAATTTGAAATCAAGAGAATTTTTTTTTGCTTAAATTCTTTTATTGGTACATTTTAGGTATACAATATGTTTACATTTACCATTGGGTACTTGTACCTGTATATGATGTATCTTGGTTCTTATTTTTTACCCCATTCCCTAATCGCCCTTCATCCCCTCCACCCTTCCCTATTTACAAACACTTTATTCCCATTTTTTCTTTTTCTCATAATTTTTCCTTTACCTTCTTACCTTTCCCTTCCCCTCCTTAATTAGGAAACTGTGTTGGTCAGTTTTCTGTAACTCTAACAAATGTCTGAGGTAATCAGATTGTAACAAGAAAAGTGTATTTCAGAAGTTTCCATCCAGTGTATGTTGGTCCCATTTCTTTTGTGCCAGGGCTGAGACACCACAGCACAAATGTGCTGTGGATCAAAGCCCATCCTCTTCTGGCGGGACACAAAAACGAGTAAGAGGGAGAGAGTGGGTTCCATCTATCCTCCAGAACAGGAGTTCCCTCAAACCTCCCCCTAGGCTACACCTTGCAAAGGTTCTACTCCATCCCAGCAGCATCAATCAGAGGACAAATCCTTTAATACAATGGAATTTGGGGACTTCGTAGATCCAAACTATACCAGAACTGTACATCTTCTAATAATGAACTAGAAAATTTCCAAAGTAGATTAAAATTGCTGTACTTGATTTAAGAATTCCTTTTTATAGTACATTCACATTGAAAGTAATGTTTTCCCATGTAAAGAGAATTCCATTCATTGATTTAGGCAATGACAAATAGAAAATATAATAGAAATGAAGACCTAAAAGTAGAAATAACCTCTGTCAAATCAGAACTCTATTGTTATTTAAACTCATATCTCCACTTTAATTAACATATTTTGTACATGTATAGAACATATATACAGAGATATAGATAGCTTATTAAATCATAGTCCTAAACAGTAGAATGTCTAACAGCATGAATCTTCTTATTTACTTGATTCTATCATCTACAACAGATGGTGTGCATTGAAGTTGCACTTAAGGTGCAAGAGAAATCTACTCATCTTAAGTATAGTTTTTCATCTTTGTTCCCTCCAGTATATTTATTGACAATGTTGCTAATCCTTACATGCATTCTTGATGAGGTTTAAATGACTCCATCTGTATCGTTGAAAGCATTGCATGATAAATATTAACTATATAAAGGTTCTGTGCAAAAACTGAAGAAATGTGGCAATTTGGTAAATAAGCTTATGTATGGGGTTTTTGCAGAATCCACATTAGTCTGCATTTTTAATTTACTGCAACAAGAAAATCTCTGTTGCCTTTTCCAAAGCTCTTCAGAGTCAAGATAAGAAGGACCTATGTGAAATAAAATATAAATAGCCAAATGGAAATATAAGAGAGTTCAGCGCCCTCTTGTATTTAATCATTTTTTTTTTCTTTTTCACAAGTGACTGAATAGCACCTCTGGACAAGTGGATCCCCACGTAGACTTGGGTGACCTAAGACTTTTTGAAGGTTTCCTATATTATCCCAATGCCATTAAACACTGTTAAATTTAATGTAGTTTTTCAGTGTCCATTTTGTATTTTTCTTTTCACATTTGTGTATAAGTTGGAGAGAGGACACACTATTTTAAGAATTGGATAGAGGTGTTACAAATTGTTAGAAGAGGTTAATGATTACTTACATTTTCAGAATCTAATATGTAAGTATATCATAGTGCCCTTAATGCAGGCTTTTCTTGTTGCTGTGCTCTTGCTTTATTCTGTTCATTGAAGCAGCTGACTTATTTAATTATATAAAGCAGCTGTTGTACAAGGGCAGCAGCTGTTTTGCATAATGTTTATTTACATTGCCATAATGTAATTTGAGAGGCTATTATAATTCCATCTTTGGAGCCGATCCTATGTTTCCTTTTTAAGTTTTGTGGGCAATGAACTATCTTCATCAGAGCTTGAAGTGACAAAGTAAACCAAATCAAATCATGATGCATTCCTCTGACTTCATTTCTTAGTTATGAATAGAAGTATGTAATTTGTAATTTCTTCTCCATTTACTCAGTAACACTGCATCTGAACAATGGAAGACTCATACCACATTCAGTGCAGGATTACATTTAAACATTTATATTAGACCAGAGTTTGTGTGCTTCTTTGGATTTCTGACTCTCCCTTTCTTGTTCTCATTTGGTACACTTCTTGTACCGTGTTGTTCCCCACTTTCAAATTTGGGTGCAACACTTCAATTTATTGCTTGAGAGCTCTTGATGGGCCAAATAATTCTCTTGGAAGTTTAAGCAGTTTTGTTTTCCATGGCATGTACCTTAAGCAAAGAGAAACAAGATCTAAGATGGTACCAAACAAGATAACCCCCCTCAGTATTCTCTTTCTCTGGGTCTCTCTCTGTCTGTCTCAGTCTGTCTCTGTCTCTGTCTCTGTCTCTCTCCCTCTGGTTTAACTGCTGCGTGATACACTTCCACCTGGCTCATTCTAAAGGAAAAGATGCAGCATGCTGGGCTGAACTATGGAGACTTGTAAGGAGTAAGACGTCAGAGTAGCCTCTGCCTAACAGCTAGAGAACTGAGATCCTCAGTTCAATGACTTGTGAGCTGCTGAATCCTGTCAGCAACCAGCTGAGTGTGCTTTCCTTTTTTCAGCCTTTAGATGAACGCAACCCAATGGATCATTTCTAAAGCTGTGGGAGTCTGATGTAGAGAATTAAGACATACCTGGTGTCTTACTGTAGAAAATAGTGAAAGTAGGTAGAAATTTCTCAAATGACAAGGGGATCATGAGATGGAGAGAAACAGAGAGGGAAAGGGAATGAAATAAGGGATTCAGGTGTGTTATGTACATGTACCAACTCCACATGTACAAGGAATGTAAACATTATGTGTTGCAAATATGTACTAATAAAAATAAATAGATAAGGACCTGGGATTAGCTCAGTGGTATTAGCACCTGCCTTGCAAGCATAAGATCTCAAGTTTGATCCCTGGTACCCCAAAAATTAAATAAATAAATACATAAGTAAGTATTGTTTCAAACTGCTATGCAGTGAGACAGTTTATTACAGAACATTTACTAATTATCACTGTACATTACCTTCAGTACTTCCTTCTATGGGTTCCCTTCAGAAGCCTCCCAGTTTTTCATAAAGTCACTCTTCAACTACAAAGTACTTACATAGGCTTCTACGTGTAGTTCTCTCTTTGTCTCTCTAAGACCATGAAGCAATACATGAGCCGAGCCCATCCTTTGAAGCCCTACCCTAACAGGACTTATTCCATAAACATCTACCAGAAATCACTCAGCTGAAAGTAGCCTGAGCAATGGGAGGTTTTCACGTGAACTCTGTTATGAATTTTCCTCTAACAAAATAATTGTTAAGTTTACTCTGTTCAGGCTGTTGGCATAAGGGTTCGATGTCCATCACACACAATGTAATGGTTAATTTCACATGATAATAATCATATATATATAATTGTTATTTCATAGATATACATGTATCTATTGCATATGTGTATATATTATATAAATGAATATATTGTATATACACATTTGTATATTTTATACATGTATATGTTTTACACATTTTGTATATGCAATTTAAATAGATTTGATTATATTATTTATTTTATATTAATGTCCAAAGCCTCTATATCTTATGTTAAAGCTCCATTGTATATGTTGATTTGAAGTGATTATTTTGAACCTTTTATTCATTTTTATAACACCGTAAAGTCAAATTACCTTAGCTTAAAAATGTTATGTAAATTTTAGTATCTACTAGCACCCTTTCCCTTTATCCTGTTTCTTTTTCATGAAGTATCTTTATTATTAATTTACCTTCCCTTTGTATATAAATTTTGACATCAAGTTTTGTCTCATTGAAACCTTTTAGCTACATTAAGGTTGTAAAGTTGCAAAAATATATATGATATTTAATTTTTATATTCAGAAATTGAAGGTATTTGTTCAGGATGCATTTCTAAGTAACAGCATTTTAAATTATGTGAGATATATATATATATTTTTTATATATATATTTATATATATATATATATTTTTTTTGTACCAGGGATTGAACTTGGGTCCTTGTGCTTGCGCAGCAGGCTGCAAAACCACTGAGCTAAATCCCCAGCCCCTATATTTGTTTTTAACTGCTTACAAATAATTTATTTTCATGAAAATATATTTTGAATAGTTTGTTGCAGGAGTAAAGCCTGAATTTGTTTTTATATATGGGTCTAAATACCACCTTGCTAATATGGGAGGCAATCTTTCATAGATCTTTCGCGTATCTTCATGTCTTATCAGCACAGATATTGTTAGATTTTGTCCTGAACTATCTTCTTAAGGATTTCTGTAGTGAGCAAATTTGAAAGTTAAAATAAAGAGTATTATGTATGGGTCATAGAATAGATACATTTGCTCTCCAGGACAATAAATATAACTATGACTTCCAAAGTAAAGGTTGTGCTACTAACCCCATTAAAAAGACTGGTTATTTCCTAAATTTGGAGTTCAGCTGTGATATGACTACACTGAGTGCATAGCATCTCCCCATATTTCTCTACATCCTCTCCATGGGATATATCTGAATACAATGCTACTGTGTGTATTCTTATCCTGCAGCTTGAAATTGTGTTGATAGCATCCTTAATTAAATGTTGCATGATATAAATGGAACAGATTTAGTCTCAGTTCCTGTGGGCACATTCAATAGAATGTCTAATAGTTTAGGGTACTCAAGGGGTAATTTGCCAAAAAACCAGCATAGTCTAGAAATGAGAGATGACTATTGTAGAGGAACAATTCTCTATAGTCTCTCAGATACTTATTAATGGGTAAGACAATGGGGAAACTTCTGTTCTCCTCTCTCACTACTTTGATAGAAATATTCACTGTTAAAGTAAAGTGATTGTGCTGCAATGTGTATATTGAAGTTCATTTTAATATATCTTGGTTAAAATCAGTCACCATACATTGTAATTATCCTATAAGCTTCATTAATGTGTGAATCTGTAGTATAAATTTTTTAAAACTTAAAGCTTTGATGTCCCATAGATGTCTTTATGTTAGGTTTGAATCTCAGTGTATATAACATATTAGTAAATTTTTAATTCTTAAAATTTAATGACATCAGCTTTATGGCCCAGAGTCAGTTTTTATAATAGCTCTGTATATTCTTGAAAAGTAGGCATTATTTGTAGTTCTTGCTGACTGTGGCTATGTGTATCATTGAACAGAGGTTTGTAACTATGCTATCAAGTTTTCTATAGTCTGACTTCATTTAATTATTTTATCTACCAATTACAGAAAATTATGTATTAAAGTTTTTCTCATCATTGTGGATTGTCTTTTTACATTGCAATCTATCCATTTTTTCATTTATGTAATGACTTTTGCTCATTCCTTGCAAATGTTTTTATTCTGGTATGTTCTTAGCTCTGTTTTTATGCAGGATAATGTTTGATTTTATTTTTGTTTGATTATATTTTCCTCCTTCCTCGCAAATATTTTATTCTGGTATGTTCTTACCTCAGTCTATTTGCAGCATAATGTTTGATTTTTTTTCTAACAATTTATTTTACTAAATCAGTATTTAGGCCAATTATAATTTGTAATATGACTGATATGTTTAAATTTATATTTATAGCTTTAATTTTTCTTTACACTCATCCTATTTCCATTAAATTTCTTCTCTTTCTTAATTTGGAGTTATTTATTTCTTTTTTAATGTTTATTATCAACATTTTATCATGTAATTAGCATATTTACTGTAGTTCTAAAAGTATTTAACATGAAATTTGAAAAAAATTACTTTAGGACCTCTATCCAGACTATATTAAAATCAGTTGTTGTTCTATGGTAATTTTTTGTCTATGCTTATTAAGTATGTCTGTCAACTTTGAATTAAAAGAATGGAATGTAGAGATGAACTGCTTTCCCAGTTTATTCGTGGTGAACACACTCAAGGAAAAATTCAGAGATTCCTGATTGAAATTCAGAGATTTCCTGATTGACATCAAATGCAAACCAGATTCAATAAATTTTTGTATTTAGAAAATAAAGCAATAAATGGTCTCATTGATTCTGATGAAACAATCCCTTTAGGACACCTATAAGCCAATACCGGGGATCAAAATCAGGACCTTGAGCTTGCGAGGCAGGCACGGCACCACTGAGCTAAATCCCCAGCCCCTATAAGCCAATTTAAAATGAGAAAGTGTAAAAAAAAAAAATCCTTCTACGTTAATGAAGCTAATCTTTGGCTGAGGATATATTTTAAATTTCTAGGGTTTTTAACTCTGTCCCACCTTCATGCTTTACTTTCCCACCAGATTCTTTAGTGTCTGCTCATGTTATATTGTAGAATTATCCTTATGTTGTAAAATAAGAATGATAAACTGATTATTGATATATTCCAACAATTTTCTTAACCCCATTAGAACAAGTACTATACTGTAAAATTAAAAGTTTACTTTTAGTTATCGTGACATCTTTTGACTCTCAGTATGAGTATCTGGATGAAAGAATATGTTTTGTATTCAACAGGGGTAAAAAATAAGTCATAATTTCTAACTAAGTAATAAAAAAATTTTCAAAATATGTTAAAAAGGTTTTTCAGTCGGTCATCAGCATATTCATATTAATTTTATTGATCTCTACCTAGATTAAAAGAAGATTTAAAATAACCCCACTTTTCTAAATTTCTATACTTTTAATTTCAATTTGTTTTTGTTGAAATTAACTTATCAAAAGATGAGAACCACAGGTACATCACAGGTTTAAAACTACTGGCAAATGAGCCCTACTACCAATTCTCTTCTGATTTTAAAGGATAAGAAATACACAAACCAAACAGATTTTTGGTCCATTATAGTTCATTTACTTTGAGCTGGGTGTAATGACTTGAATTTAATTAAAATATTGGACACATTTTTACACACATGAGCAAAAATTTAACACTTATTTATAATTTTTTTTTTTTGGTACCGGGGATCGAACTTGGGACCTTGTGCTTGCGAGACAGGCAACGGAACCACTGAGCTAAATCCCTGGCCCCACTTATTTATAATTTTAAAAACTTTTTAAGAGTTCATTATAAAGCTACTCAAAATTTTCTCTAACAGTTTACTAATCTATATAGCTTATATTCCAGTGATACGAAGTTTGCCTATCTTGCATTCCAGTAATACATTTTCATATATTTATTATGAAATATATATATATCTTGTATTTGAGATATTGTCAATAGGCATCAAAAAGTGGACTGCTTTTGAAAGAACACTTTGCCATTTTTTATTGTATGTTCTGTTTAAATCAAGTATTTTACATATATCACTTTACATGTGCATTATAGTCCATGTTGCCTTCTCTATTAAGAATATCTAGAATTATGATAACAATTAAAAGTCATTTTACTCTCTTTTTTTTGGTGCTGGGGATCAAACTCAGGACCCTGTGCTTACAAGGCAGGCGGTGGCACCACTGAACTAAATCTCCAGCCCCAAAAGTAATTTTACTCTTAAAAGAAAGAAATTTGAAATTGGTGACCATAGTAAATTTATATCAACTTTATACCTCTTTTGTCATTGTGACACATTTATAAGGCCCTGAACTTTGACTGCCTGGAGGTTATAATGTACTTGATGTGACCCTTACATACTAAGTCAGGATCTTACAAGTTACAATGATTATATGCCATTCAGAAATAATACTAAAATTTATATTCTTATGCTTTAATGAATGTGGAAAAAGATGACTGATAATTTGTCTTAGGAAAAATGTTACTAAGTAAAAGATGCCTGAATTGTTTTAGTTTTATGAATATACATACCCTTTCTTCCAGGCTGGACATAAAGTCATTAACTCGAATACTACTATCAGACTTACTTTTTGTAACTATGATTTTTTAAAATTCCCCTATTAGAGAAAAATTTAGAAAGACAGAAAAGAAAAAGAAGAAATACCACTATAGATACATTTCTTAAACTTGATTCCTGTTAACCTTTGAACTATTTTCTTTTAGCCTTTTCTAGTGCATGATTTTGTTGGTTGGTTTTTACATAGTTAAGCTTATACAGTATATAGTTATATATTTAACATTTCATTTAACTTTATAACAAACATTCTCCATGTCATTATAAGATGTTCATAAGCATTAGTATAATAATTATAATTAATATTTGAGGTATATCTTGGTATTATTGGTTCCTTTGATCATAACCCTATGCTTTAAATCAAAGTGCAGCAAATGAAGCAAGCTCTGCAGTTCTCCTGCTACCTTTTAAGTCACTTAATTGTAGTCTATTCTTTCAATATTCAACAAAAGCCAACAAATAAGTTGGTTTTTTAAAAGTATATTTAGTAGTACTCATGTAATGACACATGTCTAAGCTTCAATTTTTTTGAGATATTTGGTGGGAGATAGTACAGTAATTGGAGGCAAAGATTTCCATGTATGGATATAAAGACAGCTGTGTATGTTCTATGTGGAACAGGGTCAGGTGTAAGGAATTTGGTTGATGCTGCAGTAGTTCAATATTGGTATTATTTTTAAAAATTTGTTACCATGTCAAACAGATTTCATCTTTCTCCTGTTAAACACAAAGTTTGAAAAACTCAATTTTTCTGTTGTCTAAGAAAGACTGAAAACCTATAGTGTGAATAACGTATGTTTTTCATTTGGAATACTGAGAATGCATTCAATATTTTGTTCTTAAGAGAGTATGACTTTTCCTATTTGAATTTTTAAAAAAGTTGTTCTTTAATAGTTCATCAGTGCCATGTAAAGGAAAAAATAAAAAAATGCAACTGAGTTTCAAATAACAGAAATGCCAAGTATAATATTGTCATTAACTTGCAAATAAAAATTCTTCACAAACCATTGAATTTAATAAAATTGTTTTAAAAAGTATTTGTATTTTTACATAAAAATTAAACAGAAATTAATTATAACTCAAGGTTACATATATTCTCGGCCATCAAAAAATGCTAAATGAATCAGATTGTTATGCAAGAAAAATGTATTGTGGCCATAGGGTTTTGATATTAGGTAGAAAATAGAGATACTTATTGATTAACATTTTATCCCTCAATTTAATTTCACTATTGAGAGTTGTGAAGCCAATATATATAATTCTTCATTTCATCAACTTAATTTTTTGTAAATTGCCATTTTGTAACTGTATAAATTTATGAGAAGAAAAGTAATATTATGACATGAATATAATGTGAACTAAGTCAAGCTAGTTAACTTGCCTATTACCTCAAATGCGTAACACCTTTTGTGTTGAGAACACTTGAAATTTATTTTTATGAATTTTAAAGTATACAGTACTCTAATTTATCCTATTCTCCACATTATGTGCTAAAATAAAAAGACACATTCCTACTTAGTGAGATTTTATGCTGTTGCACCATCATCTTCCTATGCCTTCCCCCCACTTTATAGCTCCCCCTCTTCTTTCTGCTTATAAGTTTGTTTCAGATTCAGATTGTTTCAGCATGTATGTCACTTGTTTTCTGTACTTGGATTATCTCCATATCTTGTCATTCAGATTGATCCATTGAGTTTCAAGTGATGTGATTTCCTTCCTTATAAAGGTTGAATGTTATTCCATTATATGTGTGTGTATCAGATTTTCTTTATCTCTCCATCTGTTGAACACTTATATCAAAATCTTCCCTTCTTTGCTCCATTTTCTGATTCTTTAGCAGGTCCTTCAAATCTTTGAATTTTCTTCCTCTCAGTGCAGGAAATTATGGACTCTTGTACAGAAAGCATAGGAATGAAACATCTATGGCTTTCAAACATCACTGTTCACAGGTCATTCTCCAGATTTCTCCTCTACGTAGCAGTGCTTTCCCAGTAACCCCAACCACAGACTTGGGACAATCATGGGACAGTCCTACTAAGTATTTTTTTCTATTGAGAGCTCCAATGTGCTCAAAAACTATCAAATTCCTTGGGTATGCTTTACGGCAGAGGCCTAAATATCAGTGTGGTCAGTTGGGAGTGGGTGTCCTACTTTGTCCATGTTTTTAAGTCAGACCATAATTTTCTGTATCTCACTTGTTTCTTCTGGTCTCATTAGAATTCTTTCACCAATCTTAATATTTAGCCACCTTTTGTTATATCATAAAATTTCTCTCTTCAATTAAAGTAGTCTTTTTCTCCTGGCTAGAACCTATATGATATATTATGATTAAATAAAAACTTTTATTAACTTAAAATGTATCTATTCTTGTTTGAACCCATTTAGAGACTTCAAAATAACCGAGGAAGAACAGATCATGCACAAGCTTAGGAACTACTTATTCTTAAATAATAGTGTATGAAACAAATTTGAACCTTCAAAATTTGTTGAAGTTTCAGGGGACTTAAAACCTGATTATTTGGAGGACATGTAGAGAGTCTCTGAAAAGTTTTTCTAGTTGATATAAAGCTATTTCTCATTTCCAAATAAAATTTTTTATAATCTTTGTGCTGAGGCTCTTCTAACAAGACTGTTAACTGGCTACCTTTTATGCTCAACCATCAGAGTATGCTACACAGAGACTCCAAGGCTACATAAAGAATGAACTTACTTATTCCTGTTATTTTTCTTCTGTGCCTCCTATGTGATTCATGCCACTTTCTTTTCCACTGACATCACAAACTTCATCCCAGTAGCACTAGCGTCCTTCCATGAATCTTTTCTCCATCACTTGCCTTCCATCTTCATCACACTGCCCAGAGACAGCCACATGTTTAATGAAGGTCTGAAATCCAGGCCCATGGGACTTCTCCTCCCAGAAAGCAACATCTGCCCTTCAGTGTTTTGAAGTTCAGCTTTATAGTGTCCTTTACATACAATTTAATAAGATTATCCTCTTTCTTTTGTTCACCAAGCTGGCAGGGATCATTGCCCTCTTGTAATTGTTTTTTCCAGTACTAATTTATTTATTGGCTCCTTCAGTTAGCTGATTAACAGCTTTATAATTAATTGACAATTCTTTCAATTCAAATATTTGTTCAAATAACTGCTGTATTTTCTGTCTTGAGCCCGAACTGTGTTATTAACAGAAATTGGTATTAAGTGCCAATTTAAGAAATAGAATCTATGAGCTCGTTGCAGGTAGGCAGGTCTGTGCATGCCCTACTGAGGTCCTGAGTTGCGCGGAAGATGCTGAATCACCCTGCTGCAAACAGGCAGCCACCTGGTTCCACACTACAAAGACTGAGAGGACACCAGACCACCAGACCAAGGTACTGAGTCCCGCTGCTCCGGGCCCAGAGGTAGGGGCTTCTGAGGCGCCGTCCCACTGCTCCTGGTCCAGAGGAAGGGGCTTCCCGGTCACCATCCCTCCCACTGCTCCCAGCCCACAGGAAAGGGTATTTGGGTCACCATCTCGGCCCCTGTCCCACCTCTCCCAGCTCAGAGGAGGTAATCCCTGCAGGTGCTAACAGCCCCCTGCCCCAGTTGAAATGAGAAAACACATAAATAAGTCTCAAAACCAGACTTCCAGATCACCTACAGCAACCCCAAAAGGAAATGAGATGGAA
>NW_004624769.1:3012351-3030648 GCF_000247695.1 Heterocephalus glaber
AAATAGGAAGAAAAGGTCCAAAAGGGTAGGGGTAGTGGGAGGGGCATGGGAAAGGAAAGAAAGGAAAGGAAAAATGATGAGAAATGGAAAAAATGGAAATAAAGTCTTTGTAAAGAAGGAAGGGTGGAGGGCGTGAAGGGAGGGCTAGGAATGGGGAAAAAATAAGAACCAAGATGTATTATGTAAAGGTACAATTCCCAATGAGAAATGTACTTGTGTTGTATACCTACAATGTACTAATAAAGAATTTAATTTTAAAAAAAAGAAAGAAATAGTATCTACAATATGAAGTATTTAGTTTTGATGTGTTTTGTCCTTGTGCTTAAACACTGAGCTGATTCCCCCATAAACTCTAAGTTGGATATTAGTGGATACATGACAATTGTTGGCAATATGATTAGTCAGATTTTCACCTATTACTAATTTTGACAAAGTGTCTACTGAAACAAGTGCCTTCAGGAGTTGGGAAGCCACTGCATTTGATTGTTGTGGCAGTGACAATGACTATATAGACTAGCTGAACTGGGACACTGACAGAAAGAACATGCAATCCTTGAGGTCATTGAACTAGCACCTCATATTATGGTCAGAGACTGCAAGTGTCTCAGTGGTATTTCTAAAGGAGTCCTTCATTTCTTGTGGCCACTGGGCCTTACACTACTGAATATTTTAAATATGATTTTGATTGTAGAATTAAAACAATTTTAATCCAATTTTTCATCAAGTCATATATAAAATCTACTATTTTTTAGTAAGAAATATGACCCTAATTTTTTGAATTAGGACATTTGGTTGAAAGCAGCTTTCACTCCCATGTATATACATATTCATGCTTCTATTGCTTAGAAACACATCGATTATTACACCTAAGATGTTTCCTTTTGGGGAACACCAGTTCTCCTTAAAATGCATCCCAAATTCTTCTTGTTCTTATTAAACTTATTACAAGGGCCTTAATTTAGTATTTTTGATCAGGGCAATTAAGCTCTCATACAAGGAAAATTATTTACATACCAAAAAAGTTGAAATATTTTGTTAATTAAAAGTATCATGAGGAATATGTACAAGAATGTATTCCAAACATATTATATTAGAAATGAGGGACTATACTATCAGATTTAGCGGAATTTATCATTGTATATGTGTTTACCAGAAAATTTGAATGTCATATATTTCTTCATTAACTTAAGAATTATTTGTACATGCTTACTTGTGTGGTTGATGGAATTTGCATTCGGTGGTGGCCTATGATTAATGAAGTTGACCTGCCAGAACTTTTACTGGCACAAAGCAGATGTTGGAATCCAAACATTAAAGGAGATTAAAAACAATACAGTGCATTAGATGGCAACTAGACATTTTCTCACATTTCACAGCTCACCAGAGAGCCTATAAACATTCCCTGCAGAGGGCACTGAGAATCTTTGGTGAGGCAAATACCTGGTAGGTAAATTGAAGGACTGAAAATGCCTCTTTATTAATTTAGTAATGTAAAATTAATACTTCATTCCCACAGAATTGTGCATCAAAACACTGAAAAAAATGCAGTGATGGTAATACTTATGAGATGATCTATTACTTTCTCTTTGTTAAATTAACAATTTTTTTTTTAAGAAGAACTACGGATCATTATATATTAATTAGGTAGAAACTCTATTTTAGCTATTCCGGTTGTACATTCCTGGCACCTGGTATTTTGCTATTTAGCTGGCAATTTTTTTTCATAAATTTACAGGCTCTATAATAGTTTACTTTATCTAACAGATCAACAATATGCTTTCACAGTCTTGCCTCAGAAGTTCTTCGTTTCCCTTTTCTCTTCCCAAGCCACTATCTAGAGGAATCTTGAATATCTCAAAATATTACACTATATCATTATTTATTGATGTATGCCAGTGAGAGCAGATGAGACACATGTGACAAGCACTTTAAGCACCATAGACTGAAAAATTACACCACGATTTTCAGAGGCTTAGAAACCCAGTAATGTTTCCAGAGTCTAATCGCCTAGATCCTAAATTAAGTTGCTGAATCTCAAACCACCTAATAATACTAAAGAATCATTGCTTGTTGAGCCACTTTTGACACAGTGGCACACTTTCCATATTAAATGTGCTATTTAAACAACCTTATTAAATAAATTGCAAGTCTGCCAATTTTGAATGGGGATCAGAAAAAAGGAATGCTTGAAAATTTATGTTTTTATCCCTATTATCATAAGCCTTTTAATCATATAATGCAATTTGTAGTGAAAAATAAGTAGCAGTGGGGTCACATGTATGGAATGTGCTTACCATCACACTAGCATTGAATAGCAGCTGTACTAATAGACTAGTGGAATATCCTGCTGAAGATCCAGTTATGGTACTAATTGATGAAAATAGCTTAAGATCATGATTTTCAGTCCTAAAAGGTCCAATATATGCTTGAAACAGCAATTAATATGTAGTGAGTGATGTGTATTCTACTGCCAGAATACACAAGTATTAAGACAAGAAAGGAAAAATAGATATGACTTCCTTTATTAAGATTAATCATTTATTTAATTCAGTTATACAAGGCTGATCCCCACAACTTTGAGCTCTGCTTGTTTGTAAATCTTATGACTATAGAGAAGAATATTTCTACCAGGAAAAAGAGTTTCAGTGCATTATAAATTAGAACTGCCTCCTAGCCATCGGGGCATATCATATCACAGAACAAGGCAGGTAAGAAGTATATTAGCATACTGAATATAATTAATAATCCTGGGTAATTAACAATTAATAGCCTTTCCTAATAATGGAAATGGATTGGTACCAGAGAATGAAGTCAATTTTTATCTAACGAAATTTTTTGTACTTCTATGGCCAATAGAAACAGTACCAGATCATATGATAGCAATACCAACAAAATGATCCACAGAGAACGTTCTGCCACCCAAAACAAGATTTGGGTCACATGTTAATTTTTATTAGATACATTTCAGTAATTATCAATCACTCTATATTAAATTTAATAGTCACTGGGAATTACAAATTAAATTCATATATATTTTTCTTAAAACATTATGTGAAAAAGACTGGATGAGTTTTTTTTAAGTTAGTACCTCAAATATTTAAGTCATTTTTATGGTTAACTTTTTCATTTTAGTTTCTCACAGTATCAGATCACATGAAGTGAAATTTCTGGCTTTTTAAATACTTTAAGATTACCATTTCTTACCACACCTGACTCACAAGCGCAAGGTTCTGAGTTCGAACCCCAGTACCAAAAAAAAAAAAAAGATTGCCATTTCTTATAAATAATTCTGATGCATATTTATGTTTATTAAAAACATCAATTTTTTTCAATTTTTCTAGATACTATGCGAAGGAATCTGAAAAGTTCTCAATATATCAGTGTTTCTCAGGGGAAGCATAAAAATAGAGATTCATTTAATTATCTTTGTTTCAAATTCCAATTAATATACTTGGATTGTATTTAGAGATTTTGCCAATGACATTGAATTCAAACTGAGTCACAGCCAATATTTATTTTAATTACTTTCAAGTGAACTTTGAAAAAAAACTCTTGCTTTAAAAAAGCAATGCTATTTATGAACAGAATAGCTATCAGTCTATTGCTATGAACTACTCATTTAGAATTCAGGAAAATGGAATGTATAAAATAAATTCCCAACTGTACAATCTACACATTATTTTAAAATAACAATCCTGGGAAAGTTCCTAAAGCTCATAGTATATATTTTTGTTAAGAAAACAGAATCTCTGACCAGTCTTTAATAATTACATACTAATATGATGTAGTCAAGACTAGAATCCTATTAGTCCGACCCTACAAATGAAGAGTTAATACATCTAATGAGCATAATACCCAGTGGAATGAGAGTGACTGTATTTCATCACTAAAATTATCAAATAATTAAAGTAAGAAAAAATGAAAACCATTACTGAAATGCTTGAGATATTAGAAATTCATATCACCATGAAAGTATCAAAAGTCCTGTTATGAAAAAAGACTATGGAACAAATTATTATTCACATTACTTCATGTAGATCTGATAGGAAAAATAAATATCTTCATTTTTTTTTTTGGTCTGTTTTTTTGGGTTTTTTTGTACCGGGGATTGAACTTGGGTCCTTGCACTTGCAAGGCAGGCAGTGGAACCACTGAACTAAATCCCCTGCTCTTTTGCCTGTTCTTATTGCAGAAAAATGGTGATTCTTATTTTTCTATTTATTTATTTTATTCTCCTTAACACCATCTAAAAATGAAGCTGGGTTTTAGTTATGAAACTTGGTTGCAAAATCAAAATAAACACATTTCTGTTTTATGAAAGATAAGTATAAAATTGAACACTAAGCTGCCTTACAGAGGAAGCTCAAGAGTCAGGATGACTCAAAACTTGTAGGTGCCTCTATTAATGTATGTCTTCAATTAAAATCTTATTGACCCTCTGAAGTTCATAAGACAAGTCTTAAATTAGAAAGTTTTTGGATCTTTCCTGTTTAAATCACCCTGCTAGTTTACTTCCCCCTTTCTGAACTATGCATTTTAATATCCATGATTCTGTTTCACGGCCTTATAAGGAAGAAATGCTTCTTTCTCCATATTGACAACCAATTATTTGAACTACAGACTCAGAGGCCAGGAAATAGATCATCATGTGTTTGATGCTTTTCAGTCTAGCACAACTAAGTGAGTAAAAAGTAGCTGATAAAAGAATTTAAGCAAAATAAATAAATAAATAAATAAAAAGGAGTAGCTGTTGACAGATTTTATGGCATCTTACAGAATTCCAACGTAACTTTTGACACTCAAACATTTAGGTGAACGAAAAACAAGATTGATTCACTTTCCTAAGTGGTTCTCTAATTGGTCTGAAAGATTGAGCCTGGCTTCTAAAAGAAAAAGAAGCACTTTCAGCGTGGATTAATCTGGCTTAAGAGATTTGAAACATATCATGCTGCTAAAAGGAAAGATTAGACTTCATTTAAAATTTCCTCCCTGGAAAGTTCAGAACATACATCAATTTTATCATTAAAGATTATAATTATGGCAAAATAACTATTTTATTTTATCTTTGTGTTGAAGTAAATTGAAAAATAACTCTGAAATTTACTGTAATTTAATTTTAAGATTAAAAATAATTGCTTTCATTGTACAAATTATCAAAAATGATGCATGTTATCATTTACCTAATATTGTCAGAGAAAAAATATGAAATTTAATGTCAAAGTTATTCTCTCATGCATTATTTTACTTTTGAAAACATACTGGTTATGTTTCTGTATAAATGGATGAAGATTTTCATTGTTTCAAGCAATACTTCTATTTACTATAAAATATTGATATTCCCAGAATATATAATTCTAAATGAAGTGGTAGGTTTAAATATGAAAGTCTAGTTTAATAAAAATCTACCATGTAAAGTCAAAAATTTATAACATATTTTTAAATTTAATTAAAAAATAATTTTTATGATTACTACAAACTACAATGTTGCTTTGCTTATCTACTAAAATCTATATAAAAACTGAGTTACTTGTATGTTTCCCACTTATAATACATGAAAAGTTGTTGATCATTTTTTAAGAAGGATAAAAAGAATTAAGATTTTAACTTTTAAGAAATGTTCATACACTTTTTTACCCAAATATGTTGGGTAAATAAAACAATAATAAATGAGCAATTTTGCATCACCTATATGAATGCTCCTTTTTGATTACAAGTTAATCGCAAAGTTATATCTGGGAAAGTACGTCTTTTTGTTTTCTTTTATTTTCTCTATAACTACTGAATATACAGAACTTTATGGCAAAATAATAAAATCCAAGGCTACAGAATCTTAGAATATTAGATCCATCTCTTAAATTACATCTGAGGGAACAGAAGTTAAAAAGGTTTACAAAATTTAATAAAATCATTGAGATAGAAATGGAGCAAGGACTATCAATTTTCACATATTTACTAGGTAGAAGTTTATATTTTTTGGCAACTGTATTAATTCATTTGTTCTAAACCAAATTACTGACACAATATACTGAACATATTCTAAAAGAATCATAAGACATGTTTCAGTAGGAACTGACATTAATATCTGGTTAAACAAATAGTAGCTTTTTTTCTCTCTTGCATGGACTCATTACTAGCATCTGTCAAGTTGATTCAGTAGAGTTACTAGATACACCTTTTTCCTTAATTGACCTATATTTATGGTCAATCAGATGTCTGCTTATTGTCTTCTCTTTGTGTATCACCATGCAAGATAAAACAAGGGGTAAAGAATTCCCATACCCTTGAATACTATCATTAATAACATAATTTTAAACACAAAACTGATTAATTTATAACTGTATCATAATTATCAAAAAGTGTTATATTATTGATCTACTAATGAATATAAATTGTACAATCCTCGATTTTATATTATGTATTGCAATGATCTCCTCAATAATAGTTTCAGGTTAGATTCCAAAGTGATGTCTCCTGAATGCTATATAAAATGGGCTACCAAGTTCTACCAGTATCTGGTATAAAGTGGGAATCAGGACAGTTCACTAATTTTGCAGCTGCAATTACAGAGCATGATAATTTGTATTCATATTTTATGTTGGTAATCTTTGAAAACCTAATGCTTCCAATAAAGCTACCTATAAAATACTATAATGTCAACACCTTTGTTAAGAGAAATATATGTAGAACTAGTATCATCAAAATGATTTGGAGATTATCAGAAGAAAAGTAGTCAAACAAACCACACTTTGACCTTGACACTGTTTTTACCCATTTTATTTTGTCAAAATAGAAGTAAAATGTGTAGGTATATGTATATCTGTGTATAAAAGTAACAGCTAAATTATTATTAAATTATTGTTGGTGTCATATGGAAGGTACACCAAAGGACCATGTGTCCTTGAATGAAAGGGTCTGAGCTCAGGGAAGCATGCTTTGCTGACAAAATATGTAAGACATATTTCTGTTCTTAGGCACCCCACAGTTACATGAAAAAGGCAGACTTAAGTAACATAGCTTAACATCTAATCAAAAGTATGATTTCAGAAATTAAAGGCATTTTCAGGACGTTTTCAGGATTTTGATTTTTTTAACCATTGAATGTGTTCACAAAATTAAACCATGTTAAAATAACTTAAAAATTTAACTGATATTGATCCCTGGTACCTCCAAAAATTTTTTAACTGATATATTAACTTTTACAGCTTTCTAAAGTTTTAGTAATTTGTAGTTAGATAGACTATAATCCATTTAATTTGAATGCCATAATTATTTTATACTTTATTTTAAATGCAATATATCCTATAAGAATAATAATTATAACACTCATTCATTAAGAATATATTGCTAACTTGAAAATTACTTAAAAATACAAAACAGTGATCTACTGCAAAATGCGGTGACTACAATTAATAATATTTATTTCAAAATAAGTGAGTACTTAATTTCCTCATTTATATAAGAAATGCTTGATTTCAATAAATAACAATATTTAAAAGATGTCAAATCTATCCTCTCAAGAAGCCTCTGTTGTAGGATGTGTGTACAGTGAAAGATATGCCAGTAAAATTTCTTGACATTTTTCTATAATAATAAGTGATAAGTGTTTTAATCTGGAAAATTGACTGTACTGACTGCAATCTTAATTCCAACATAAAATATAAATTGCCTCCACTTTTATGATATAAAGTCATGTTTCTCCTTTGATATGATTCAAAACATGGTAAATAAAAATTTAGTCATATTCAGCTTTGATTTTAAAACAAAAGAGTTCTCATTTATCAGTATACATGAGCTTAAAATATTATTATGCAATCTCTGTTGGTCAAGAGTATTTAGTGATATTTTTAATTAAATCTTTAAATTCCAATACATAGAATACATGCAAAAGAAAAAGAAACAGCAAAATTCCTATCCCAAGAGAGTATATAGAGAGTATACTCTATTTACTTTAAATCATGTTACAAAGTAATTATTTTTATTCAGAAGGATAAAATATAAGGATTATTTAGCATTTTTCAGCAATTGATCCAATAAGAAATATACTTTTTAACTTTTCATGAGACCAAATCATGAAATTATTTAAAAATAATGATAAATTATAAAGCTCATTACTGAACTGCTAAAAATGGGATCCTAGAGAAAACAAATAATCATTAGATTAAGCCTAATAATTGGACTTTGAAAACTTTTCAGAAATATGTCAATATTGATTCTGTGGTCAGCTTTGAAATGACTTTTCTACTTCTGATCCATTGGATCATTACAAGGAAAGATTGTTAACTACATAGTCATGTAATTTGTATTCTGGAACTTTGCAGCCTCAAAATTCTTTGCTTTTTTCAGTTTCACTTGGAACTCTAGCCAGAAACTGACAGCTGGAAGATATTTGTCCGCTGGCATTCTAACATCACTAGTTACGTCAAAATTGCTATCTAAAAATTGCATTCTTCCTAGCACTCTTACTAGATCAAAGGAGAAAGATATCAATTGTAATTTTATTTAAAGAGTGCTTTGTTCTTAGCATAGCTATCAATGGCCATAGAAAAGGTTAAGTATATTCATAGATTATTAACACTATGAGAGCATTATATTGTTCATCTTTTTGGTTACACTCTTCTTATGTAAATGATCATAAGCTCAGAAAATAGACAATTGTCATAGGAAAAAGATAGATATAAAATATTTACTGTGTGACATTTTTTGCATCATTATTTCCATTAGGCTAAAAGTTTTTCTGTAAATGGTATTATTGCAGTATTTTATGCAGATATTGAAGCATAGAGAATGTAATATACCCAATGCTACATTCTACAGAATGTTTCTAGAAATATCACCTACTAAAGAGTAGGAACATTAATTTTCATGGTTTCAAAGGAAGATATATTTACATACTCACATACACATAAACATAAAAATATATAAATATATTCTTTCCCAAAATAAAGCTGGCTGAATAGAAAAATGAAAACTTGTAACCACAAATACTGAGCTTTAAGTTTTCTATTATACTAATATAAACCTGAAATACAAAAGCAATCTTTGAAATGAAAACTTTTTTTAAAGTACATAAGCAATATACTGATAACCTTTGTTTAGAGGGATTCCATTCATAATTTTTTCACAATGATCTTTCTTTCCCCTTTCCTTATCCCCATCCACCTTTGTTACTTGAACAAGTAGTTTTTAAATCTAGGGTTATTGATTAGTAAAACCAAACACAGACCATAAAATAGCTTAGTTTTTATCCAAATAAAATATTAGTTATAGTGCATACAATTGATTGATATATAGAAATGTGCTGTTAATATACTGATAAATATTATATTAAACTAACTAGCTTAATTCCTCCTTCTCTAGTCTCACATAATGATTCAACTGAAATACATATGAAATTTTATCAGTCCAACTGTAAGATTATAAAGGAAAAGATAAGAACTTGGAAATATAATCATAAATTATCTTCAGACTTGAAATACCACAAACTGATGCAATTTCATTCAATGATTACACAAATCTGCAAGAAATACTTTCTTCACAGTATTATTCAGACTGATACAAAGGGAGCCAGAATTATGTTTATCATGTCTTCCATGTATGGATATTGTTCAAAATTTTGTGGGATATGTAATTGCCAATAAAATTGTCACTTATGACCATAATATCCTAAGCAAAATATTTATAGTATGATAGAATTAAAACTGTTTCAAAATTACTATGATAGCACTCATCACTTGATGTTATATTTTCATATATTAATTCACTGAAAATTTTTTCTACCTCTTAACCATAAGGCTGTTAGATGTTTCTTTTTTATTTCATAATGTCTCCAGTTAGACACTAAAGGATTTTGTTACAATTTGTAGACATATATTTATTTCCTATCTCTTCCATAAAATTATGAATTGTTGAAATTTTTCTCTTTTTTTTGTACATTAAATAATGGAATGTAGTCATGAGAAGTCATTTTCACAGCATTTTATAACACAATTCTCATTGTAAAGTAATGACAATAATTTGATACATCAATTTTATATCAATAGGAAGCAAATAATATTTCACCTAAGTATGTATGAATTCAAATTTCATTCATATGCTTTCATATTACTGGCTTTCCAATTCTCTTAGTGTTGGAATATATGTGTGTCTATATAAGGGGTATGGACACTGTGTTTATGTATGTTTGTTTATTATTTTTATGTTCCTAATTTCTTTTTCATTTCCTGTATTTACCCTATGGAATTAAACAATCACATTCATATCTGTTTTGATAAAGAGTGTGCCTTTAACATTTTGAATCAGTTATTATGTTTGGATAAGTTAAATAGTATATGTGCTACTTAGCTTTCCCATTGTTAAGAATAAAAATAACTAACACCTACAATTTACAGGAAAGGAGATTTATTTAGGCTCAGTACTTTAAAGGGTTCTGCTAGTTCCAAATATTTCAGAGGTTTCTCCTAGGTCCAAGGCAGAAACATAGCTGAAGAGCCTGGTGGAGAAAAGCTTCCCAGTTCCTGGTGGCTAGGGAGCAAAGAGCAGGGGAAGAGCTCAGACAGGAAGAAACCAGGGACCAGATCCAGCTATAGAACCTAAGGTCGTGCCCTGGGACCCACTTTCTCCACCTAGGCTCCACCTTCCAATAACCTATTCAACTATGATCTCATCAATGGAGGGAAGGTGAGGGCCTTCACAATCCTATCACCTCTTCAGCACTCTCTTAATCCACATTGAGACATCACTTGTTGTGTGTGTTTGTGTGTGTGTGTGTGTCCAGAAAGAGAGAGAGAGAGAGAGGAGAGAGAGAGAGAGAGAGAGAGAGAGAGAGAGAGAGAGAGAGAGAGAGAGAGAGAAAATGCATGACCAGGTTCATAAAACATCTTTTTGAAAAGTACTTTTCCTCCCTCCTTCCTTTCTCTCTCACTGCTGCTGCTTTGGAATTGTATCCAAGAAAACACTGGCACAGGATCCTTTGCCTTAATCTCTCTCTTTTTCCCCTACGGATTGTGGACTAAGAGTGCTAGTACAGCTCTCAGAATGGGATATTTGGACTGGAATTCTATGACAATATGAGGGCAACACATATTCCATAATGATTGAAAAGGAGAATAGTGAACATCACTAGTAGGCAGTGGTATTACAGTTTTGTAAAATTTCCATTTGTCTTTACTAAAGATAAGATGGAAAAAGAGGGTAACCACACTCACATATCAATTCTTTACTGTTTTCTTAGGCAATGAGAATAAAATAGTATTGTGGCTTTTGCTGGTAGCATTTGAAGGTTTGCAGAATGAACGTAGTAAGTTCAGTGAAGTTGATAGCCAACTTAGAGAATGTTGTAAAACACAGAGAACTTTCATTTGTTGAGAGACTGATTTTGCTGTAACTAAAGGGTAGGATCTAAATTTATTGAATTGTACTTTCTACAAAAGAAACTCAATGTGAAATCTTATGCTAAAATCATGAGTGATATTTTTGAAATGAAACTGAGGCCTGAGATGGATATATTTGGAGACACGAAGTAAAGGATCTTGAAATCTTAAATGCTACATGGATAACCTGGTTGGAAAAAGCAGTTTTCTCACTCTTGCAAAGGGAAAGAAGGATTGGAACTCTGATTCATGGATAGCTGAAGGCAAATGTTGATCAGTAAGGAATCCTGTCAAAAAACAGTTTCCCTTAGAGGTTGCCCTGGAAATCAACAGTAAAAGAATTTCTTCCAAATGTATAAACATTTAAAAAATATTACTGAATGAGATAAAGCTTCAATAGCTTTCTTATATTTTCTGTCTTACGAAAGAAAGGTGGTTAAAACTGTGTATCTATACTACCATGTAAGCGTGTAGTTTTAAGACTTTGTCAATGACCTGAAATGAATGGGATTGAAAATTCAGGTTCATGAATACTTGGAGAAAATGTATGTGAATAAATCTTTGGAAATTGGCAAAGAATCTGTAAATGGTATACAATGGTGCTACCTACCAGCAATTATTCAATATTGTATCATTTTATCATTTGCTTTGTCAGAGGTATATATATGTATATATATGTGTGTGTGTATATATATATGTGTATATATATATATATATGTATATACTTTAAAGCAAATGAAGAGTAAAAATTGGCTGATGACTAACAGATACACTTTTTTTTTACAAGCCCCTTAACTAAGAGGATTTAGGCCAATAATCTGGAAAATTGTCCTTTTAATATTAACTACAATCTTAGGTGGGTATTGGGTGTGCTATTTAAATTGTTAGTGCATGGTGCAGTGTCCCTTGTGGTTATATATTTGGAGGAACCAAAGTTTATAATAGATGACAGGTGCTCATCATAACTTTCTGTGACAATCAGGGCAATCTTTGGCTTCTTGTGTACGCAGTCTTAGTTTCTGCTCATTAAGAGACACTGATTAACAGAGAGTGACTACACTTAAAGGTATACACTAAGAATTCCTTTTAATTAATATCTTGATTTTTTTTACATTACCACTTTGATTTTATTCTGATGAACCATCAGACAAAACCAAAAAAAAAGAGATATTGTTCTGGATGATAATTTAGCATTTTAGCTTGAAGGGAACAGTGTGCCTGGAACCCCAGGAATTCACTTGTCATAATTTTATGGCCAATGCTTACTACAAAATGGCAATTGCAGAAAAAAAAATTGATCTATAAGTAGAAAGAAACAAAGATCCTAACAAGCATGATAGGAAATTTCTGATCTCCTAAAATCTTAATAGTAACATAAGGTTATTGTTAAAATTATATGCTCAAGGAGCAACGCTGCTCCCAGCATGGAGGAGGTGAGCCTTCAGGGCAGCCATACCATACCCCCAGCTCAAGGAGCAGAGCAACCCCCAGAATCAAGGAGGTGAGCCACGGGAGCATCAGCAGCACAAACCCCTCCCCCCAAATCCCCACCCCTGGTGAAATAAGAAGACACATAAACAAGTCTCAAAACCAGACTCCAGACAACTTAAAGCAATCCCAAAGGGAAACAAGATAGAACAATCTGATACTTAAACACCTAGACTCCCTGAACTGGCAACAAAAAAAATCTGGAAAAAATGAAATCAGAAATAATTTCTCATATAAAAACAGAGATTGTGCTCATAGTGCAAGACATGATCAATAAATCCAGAGATGACACAGATTAAACAAAAATAGAGGGGCTGAGGAACATGATGGAATCCCAACATAGGAAACAAATGGAATCCATTAAACAGATGCAAACAGATTTCCAGGAGATTAAAAACTCCATCAAAAGTTTATGCAGAAGAATGAGCCAATATGGGGACAGAATTTCAGATATAGAAGATAAGATTGCAATTAATAACTGGGAAAGGAAAATTTTCTTTAAAATTGTAAGGGACCACAAGAAATCAATCCAGCAGCTGCAAGACAATGCAAAGAAGAATGACATAAGACTGATCAGAGTAAATGGAGAAACAGGAGAGAGTGAAGATGATAGAAAAAACTGTTCAGAGAAGTGATGGTAGAAAACTTCCCAAGAACAGAAAAAACTTGACAAACAGGTAAGTGAGGCATATAAGAATCCAACTAGCCTTGATCAAAAATAAAATCTACACATAACCATATAATAGTTAAGATTCCAGAAACCCAACAGAAGAACAAAATTCTCCAAGCAGACAGAGAAAATAAATAAATTATATACAAAAGAAAGCCCATCAGAATCATAGCAGACTTTTCAATGGAAAACATCAAGGCAAGAAGAGCTCAGAGTGATGTACGTCAAGCCCTGAAGGAGAACAGCTTCCATCCTGGATTGATGTATCTGGAAAAATTATCTTTCAAAATTGATGGAGAAATAAGATACTTTCATGGCAAAGAACACCTTAGGAACTTCATGAATACCAAACTATCACTTCAAAAAGCTTTGAAAAATATCCCAGGAAAAGACAATGAGGATCACAACCCCAGGAAGCCCAGCAGAATGAATCCATTGGGCATGACAAGAAATTAAATCCAAAGGGAGAGAATACAACAAAAAGAAAAAGTCATGACAAGGATAAGTCAATATGTATCAGTTATAACCATCAATGTTAATGGTCTCAATTCACCAATCAAAAGAAATAGACTGGCAGAATGGGTCAAGAGACAAGATTCAACAATATGCTGCATACAAGAAATATGCTTAATTCAAAAAGAAACTCATAGACTGAAAGTTCAAGGGTGGAAAATAATGCTCCATCTGACAGGAACCTGAAAACTAGTAGGAATAGCTATCCTCTTTGCAGATCAAGTGGATCTTAAACCAACACTGATTAAGAGAGACAAAGAAGGACACTACATACTTGTAAAGGGAACACTCCAAGAGGAAGAGATAACAATCATAAATATATATGCACCAAACACTGGTGCACCCAACTATATAAAATCAATACTAACAGACATGAAAAATCAAATAAGCACTAATACAATAGTAGTGGGGGACATCAAAACCCCACTGTCACAAATAGATAGATCAACTAGACAAAAAATAAGCAATGAAATGCTAGAACTCAATCAAACTCTTGAAAATATGGACTTAGCAGGTGTTTACAGAGTGTTCCACCCCACATAATCAGAATACACATTATTTTCAGCTGCACATGGGTCATTCTCCAAAATAGACCACATACTCACTCATAGAATGTGTTTAAGTAAGTGCAAAGGAAATGCAGTTCTCCGCTGTATATTATCAGACCACAGTGCGATGAAATTGGAGATCAATAGCAAAAGAAACTGCAAGAATTTCATAAATTTCATAATTGAACAACACACTAATGAATAACCAATGGGTCACAGAGGAAATTAAAGAAGAAATTAGACAGTTCCTACAATTAATGATAATGACAATACAATGTATAGTAATCTATGGGACACAATGAAAGCAGTCTTATGAAGGAAATTCATAGCAGTGAATGCAATTAGGAATGAAAAGGGTGAAATTACAACAGACCCAGCAGAAATCCAAAGGATCATCAATACCTACTTCCAGAACCTATACGCCAATAAGATGGAAAACACAGAAGAAATGGACAGATTCCTAGATACATATGAATTACCAAAGTTGAACGAAGACCTAAAAATTCTAAACAACACAATATCAATCAATGAAATTGAAAGCATAATTAAAAACTTATCAAGTAAGAAAAGCCCGGGCCCTGATGGCTTCACTGCTGAATTCTATAAGACATTCAGAGAGGAACTATTGCCACTACTGTTTAAAATCTTCAATGAAATTGAAAGGGAAGCAATTCTCCCAAATTCATTCCTGGAAGCAAACATCACCTTGATCCCCAAAGCAGAGAAAGAGCCAACCGAAAAGGAGAACTATAGACCAATTTCACTAATGCACATAGATGCCAAAATCCTTAATAAGATACTGGCGAATAGAATGCAGAAGATCATCAAGAAGATCATATGCTCTGACCAAGTGGGATTCATCCCAGGGAAGCAGGGATGGTTCAAAATATGCAAATCAATAAATGTAATACACTCTATCAATAGAGTCAAGCACAAAAAACATATGATCATCTCAATAGATGCAGAAAAAGCATTTGACAAAATCCAACATGCCATTATGAAGAAAACTCTACACAAAATTCGAATAGATGGTCTCTACCTCAATCTGATAAAAGTCATCTATGAAAAACCAATAGTATCATACTAAATGGTCAAAAACTGAAATCCTTTACACTAAAACCAGGAACAAACAACAATGACCACTATCACCACTCCTATGCAACATAGTTTTGGAAACATTAGCCATGGCAATTAGACAAGAGAAAGAAATAAAAGGAATAAAAATAGCAAATGAAGAAGTCAAATTGTCATTATTTGCAGATGACATGATACTCTATATAGAAGACCCCAAGAATTCCACTAAAGGTATTCTAGACTTAATAAGGAAATTCAGTAAAGTAGGTGGATACAAATTCAACACAGAAAAATCAATAGCTTTCCTCTACTCAAACAGCAGACTCACTGAGAGAGAAATAGGGCAAACAATTCCTTTCACAACAGCATCCAAAAAACTGAAATACCTAAGAATCAACCTAACAAAATAAATCAAAGACCTCTTCTCTGAAAACTATAGCACTTTGAAAAGAGAGGTTCATGAGAATATCAGAAAGGGGAAAGACATCCCTTGCTCCTGGGTAGAAAGAATCAACATATTGAAAATGGGCATACTTCCAAAAGTGCTATATAGATTCCATGTAATCACAATTGAAATCCTTGCAGCATACTTCATGGACCTTGAGAAAATAATCCAAAAATTCATTTGGAAAAAGAAGAGAACCAGAATAGCAAAAGCAATGCTAGGTAACAGAGACATGGCAGGTTGTATCACAACACACAAGTTGAAACTATACTTCAAAGCTACTGTGACAAATACAGCATTGTACTGGCCAAGGACCAGACCTGAGAACCAGTGGAAAAAATTAGAAGATACAGAAACAACTCCAGACACACCCAGCCACTGGATCTTTGACAAAGAAGTCAAACAACCTCACTGGAGGAAAGATAACCTCTTTAATAAATGGTGCTGGAAAAATTGGCTTTCAACTTGTCAAAGATTAAAACTAGACCTATATCTCTCACCATGCACTCAACTAAAATCAAACTGGTTTAAAGATCTAAATATTAAAAGAGAAACACTGAACTGGCTGGAAGAGAAGTTATGTAGAACTCTTGAAGACTTTGGTGTAGGATACGATTTTATGAAAAAAACCTCAGTTGCCCATGAACTAGCACAAACAATAAACAAGTGAGGTCTCTTCTTATTAAAAAGCTTCTCCACAGAAAGAGAAACCACCCACAGTGTGATGAGACAACCCACATTTTCACTTGCTATTCCTTGGACAAAGAACTGCTATCTCGAATCTATAAAGAACTTAAAAAAATCAGACCTCCCAAATTTAAAGACTCAACCCAAAAATGGGAATCTGAAATGAACAGACATTTCTCAGACAAAGAAGTAGAAATAGCAAATAAACTTAAGAAAAAATGTTCAACATCACTGGTCATTTGAGAGATGCAAATGAAAACAATGCTGAGATTCCAGAAAGAATGGCAGCTATCATGAAATCAACCAATAACAAATGCTATCAGGGCTGTGGGGAAAAAGGAACACTGGTCCACTGCTGGTGGAAGTTTAGTCTGGTGCAACCAGTGTGAAAATCCATATGGATATACCTCAAAGAACTAGGACTGGAAGTTCCATTTGACCCAGCTATTTCCCTGCTGGATATCTTCCCCCAAAATTAAAAGAATCATACCACAGTCATATATGTGTGCCCATGTTCATAGCAGCACAATTCGTAATAGCTAAAACTTGGAAGCAGCCCAATTGCCCATCAGATGAATACTAGATAAAGAAAATGTGTTTTCTTTTTAAATGGAGTACTATTCAGCCCCAAAAATGAGAAATTATTTTTAATTTTATAGCTAAATTGATGCACATTGAAGTGATACTCTTAAGTGAAATAAATAGGAGACATGTGTAAATATTGAATATTTTCTCTATTGTGAGAAATTGAAAGTGTATATGAGGACTAAAAAGTATAATAGATAATGTGAAATGTGAAGAAAATGTGTAAAGGGGAAGGGGAAGTGGGAGGGGTAGGGAAAGGAAAGAAGGGAATGGAATTAATATGAGAAAATGAAAAAATGAAAGCAAAGTCTTTATAAGTAGGGAGGAATGGAGGGGTTAAAGAGAATGCAGGGGAATAGGGAAAAAATAAGAACCAAGAGAGATTATGTAAAGGTGCAAATTTCCAACGATAAATGTGATTATATTGTATACCTAAAATTTACCAATAAAATTCATTTTTTAAAAATTAAGTGATATTATATTATATTATTAATGTTGGTGTCCATGTATTTACTGCTAATAGAAATATATACTTTGTGTGTTTCTATTTTAACACAGCTGAATTCATAAATTCTAGTGAGTTTTGATTGATTTCCTTAGATTTTCTGCACAGAATAATATGCCATCTGTAATTAAGGATAGTTTTGTTTCTTTCTTTCCCCTCCCCATTAAGTTTATTGGTACATTTTAGGTAAAAAATGCAGTTACATACATCATTGGGAACTTTTCGTATATGTGCTGCTGAAGCGAGCACCATCACTGGGATCTTGGACGTTTACATGATGTATCTTGGTTCTTATTTTTTGCCCCTTTCCCTGCCCTCCTTTCACCCCCTCCACCCTTCCCTATTTGCAAACATTTTGTTTCCATTTTTTTCTTTTTCTCATATTTTTTCTTTTCCCTTCTTTCTTTTCCCCT
>NW_004624769.1:3031740-3041934 GCF_000247695.1 Heterocephalus glaber
TCTAAAGCTACAGTAATCAAGGCAGTGTTGGTGTAAGGAAAGACATATAGATCATTGGAATAAAACAGAGAATTTAGAAATAGTACCACATATATATGGTCCACTGAATTTTGAAAGATTATTTAACATTAACATTTTATATAATATAAACTCAATTCAAGAGCAGAGGAAAAAATAGTGCTTTCAGCAAATGGCATTAGAACACCTGGTATCCGTATATAAAAAATTAACCTCAGCCTTTTATTGTCATACATAAAAATAACTTGAAAGGATCTATGAACCTAAATATGAAAGCCTAAAAGTATAAAACTTTAATAAGAAATTATAAGGGAAAATGTTTATGAATTTAGGGTAGGCAAAAACTTCCTAGGATACAAAAAACATGATGTATAAATGAAAAAATTGATAAATGAGATTCTATCAAAATTTAGAACTTTAAATGACATCATTAAAATGAAAAGCAGTCCTTAAACAGACCATATTTACAATACATATAACCTATGACCAGAATATATAAAGAACTCTTACAGCTCATTAATAAACAACTCAATCAAAAAGTAGACACAAGAAGATGATAAATAGCCAGTACAGCACAAGGAAAGGTGTGTAACACTAGAACCAGAAAGATACTAGTCATGAACAATAACAAGATTGAATTATATATCCATTAGGGAGATGAAGTTAAAAGTTTTAAAAGCCCTGTCATGACTTTTTCTTTTTGTTGGATTCTCCCGCTTTGTGTTTAATTTGTCATGCCCAATGGATTCATTCTGCTGGGCTTTCTTGTGGTTGTGATCCTCATTGTCTTTTCCTAGGGTATTGTCTTTTGGAGTGCGGTTTGGTATTCATGAAGTTCCTGAGGTGCTCTTTATCATGAAAGTATCTTATTTCTCCATCAATTTTGAAAGATAGTGTTTCAAGGTACATCAGTCTGGGTTGGAGGCTGTTTTCCTTTAGGGCTTGAAATACATCACTCCAAGCAAGCTCTTCTTGCCTTGAGAGTTTGCATTGAGAAGTCTGCTGTAATTCTGATAGGCTTTCCTTTGTATGTGATTTGTTTCTTTTCTCTCACTACTTGCAGAAGTTTGCTCTTCTGTTGGGTTTCTGGAATCCTACTACATGCCTATGTATAGAGTATTTTTGATCAAGGCTAGTTGGAGTCATATATGCCTCACTTATCTGTATGTCAAGTTCTTTTCCCCTGCTTGGGAAGTTTTCTGCCATCACTTCTGTGAATAGCTTTTTTTGTGTGTGTGAATAGCTTTTTTATGCCATCTGCACTCTCTCTTCTTTCTTCATTGACTCCAAACAGTCTTATGTTATTCTTCTTCACATCGTCTAGCAGCTGCTGGATTGATTTCTCATGGTCCCTTACATTTTTAAAGTGATTTTTCTTTTCTTGGTAACTAATTGCAATCTTACCTTCTATATCTGAAATTCTGTCCTCACATTCTTTCATTCTGCTGTGTAGACTTTTGATGGAGATTTTAATCACCTGGAAATCTGTTTACATCTGTTTTATGGATTCCATTTGTTTCCTATGTTGGCATTCCATCATGTTCCTCAGATCCTCTATTTTTTTTATTTGTGTCCTCTCTAGATTTATTAATCATGTCTTGCACTATGGGCACAATCTTTGCTGCTATCTGTGAAAGTATTTCTATTTTCATTTTTTCCACATCTTCTTTTGTTGCCAGTTCAGGAAGTCTAGGTGGTTGAGTATCAGATTGTTCCATCTCGTTTCCCTTTGGGGTTGCTGTAGGTGATCTGGAAGTCTGTTTTTGATGCCTGTGTATGTGTCTTCTCATTTCCATGCGGGTGTGCTTCTGGCACCCACGTGGCTCACCTTCTCTACTCTAGGAGCATGGAATGGTGGCAGAGGAGCCTCATTCCGGTCACTGGGATTGGCTCACCTTCTCTGCCCTAGGAGCATGGAGTGGTGGTAGAGGAGCCTCCTTTCAGGTGCTGGGACTGGCTCACTTTCTCTGCCCTAGGAGTGTGGGATGGTGGTGGAGGAGTCTCCTTCTGGGAGCCTGTTTCTTCTGTTTTTGAACAGCATGTTTTTTATCTCAACTTCTCCATTTGTTATATGGCTAGAAGTTCCAGTACAACTGAATAAATTTGGTGAAAGGAGACATACTTGCTTTCTTGCAAAGAGTTTCATTTTTCTACATCAAATATGTAAGCTGTATTTATTTATAAATGCTTTTCTAAAAATCATGTTTAGATGTTCTAATCTATTCTGAAAGTTTTAAATCATAAAAGGATGTTAGGTTTCATCAAATGCTTTTTCTACACTAAATGACATAATTTTATGGTTGCTGTTTTTTATTTTGTTCATTAGCCTGCTAATGTAGTGGGTCACATTGACTGCATTTTAAATATTGAATCAGCATGAAACAAAGCTTACTTAGTGCTTAATTCTTTTTATTTTCCATTGACATTTATTTATTAATATTTCTTAAAGATTTTTGTGTACTTATTCATGAGGAGATAATGTTTCTTAAATAGGGCTTCATAAAAATCAATTAAGAAAAGTATTCCCACTAATATTCTAAGTGATGGTACAAAATTAATAATATTCTTTCTTGAAATATTTTGTAGTTATTCAGTAAAAGAAGCTTGTCTTGGAGATTTCCTTTTCATGGGTTTTATAATTTTTATGAATATAATTTCTTAATAGGTATGATGCCATTCAAATTATCAACTTCATATTGTTTAAATTACATTTTTTGTAAAATTGGTTCATTTAATCTACATTTGTCAAATTTTTGTGTGTTGAGTTGTTTATAGTATTCTTTGTTACATGTTAGGTAACTTCAGAGTATGTATTAATATTTCTGTTTTAATTCTCTTATTGTAATATGTATATTCTTTGCTGCTTTTCCTAGATATTTTATTATATTGCTTGCCTGAAAAAGCCAGTTCTTCCACTTTATTTTTTTACTTATACTTATTTTTAATTTTTTTGATTTTTCTTTTATCATGATTTCCTTTATTTTTTATTCCTTCTGACTTCTTTAAGTCTGTCTTTTTTTCTTTCTAGGTTCTAGAGATAGAAATTTCAGTGATTTGAGACTTACTCTCTTTATTAGTGTTAGAAGTTTCTCTCTAAGACATAGATTCACTGTTTAATAAATGTTGATATATTGTGCTCACATTTTAACCCAGTTCAATGTATGTAATATCCAGATTTTCCGTGAAAGTTTCTCATTACTGGAAGAATGTTTAGAAGTGCATTTAGCGTCAAAGTACTGGCAAATTTTCTTGTTATCTTTATGTTATTAATTTCAAATTTTAGGTAATTTGTTTAGGAAGTATATTCTGTTTATTTTCAATTATTCAAAGTTTTGCAGCTTGTTTTAAGCAAAAGACATGGTCTATTATGCTTTGCATTCTGAAACAAAATTTGTATTCTACTCTTGTTAGTTGACTATTGTCTACAGGCTGATGTATTTTGGATATTGGTCTCTGCTAAGGATGTCTTCTATTGCAGTTACAGAGCCACCTAGTTCTCTATATTAAGTATTTTTTAAATTTATATGTGCATGTTTTGAATATTTTGAGACTGGATTTTATTTAAACCTACATTTTGTCTAGCTTCTTTTGACACTTCTTTGGTGAAGGAAGTGTATTGGGCACTATTTTTTTGTTGTTGTTGTTGTTTTTTTGGTACTGGGGATCGAACTCAGATCCTTGCGCTTGTGAGGCAGATGGCAGAACCACTGAGCTAAATCCCCAGCCCTAAGGGCACTTTGATTTTTGCCACTTGTCTGTTGATACCTGATAAACAGGAAGGCTCCTCTATACTAGGCAGTGTAGGTATGGTCTTTGGCTTCCCATTAGGCCTCCACTGATATTTGGCTGGCTTGGAGGCTTAGAATGTTTTGTAACTGCTTCTCAAAGTTTTTCTCTTTTTTTGACACTATAATTTGGGAGTGGTCCCGTGACTGTTACACAGTGGTATGATCCTGACTTTACACCAGAGCTCCTTTGTCACAGCTGAGTACAATACAAAGAAATTTGGGTTACTGCTGGGTACACCTGAAAATCCAGGCTGTTAGCATCATCTCCACTGACACTGGCAGTGTCTGCTGTCACAAGGGAAAGACTTGCTCTAGCTTTTCTACCAAGTATTCACCATAACAGCTAAATATAAGCATTGTGGACCTTTGTTACAACCTTAGGAATGAGGAAGTCTAGCCTCTCCATTGAACCTCTGTTAGTGCAAGAGAGGGTGTGACCCACAATTTTTTCAGTGTTGTAGCACAGATGAATGTTACAAAGTCCTCTGTCCAGCTAGGTGTAGTGATGCATGGCTGTAAACCCAGCACTCAGAGATGCTGGGGCAAGGGGATAGCAAATTTGAGGCTAGGCTGGGCAAGATAGAAAAAACTCCATCTCCAAAACCAGGGAGGATGTGTGCTGGAGTTGTAGCTCAGTGTGAAGGCCCTGGGTTCAGTACTACTACTATACCCCCCTCCCCCCAAAAAAAATTAGAGCCAGGGATTTAGCTCAGTGGTGCCTCCACCTGCTTTGCAAGCACAAGGTCTGGAGTTCGATCTCCAGTAACAAAAAAAAATCTATTTTTCTTAGTTGCCCTTTTGCTCCTCCTTTTGCTAAAGAAGATAGTCTTTGCTTTTGAATTTTATTATCTGTAACTGTTGGCCTTGGTGGGTTTTCTATTTCTTCAACTCCACATCTTAAACACAGTATATAAGATGAAAAATACCAGAGAATGGGACATCATAGTGTTCTTTGAATCCCACATCCTTATCAGGTATGCCTTTTTCTTTCTACTTTTTCTAATCTTCTCTTCTTTGTTTTATTTATAATGTTCAGGCAATATAGTGGTACCTAGTAAGAGATCTAGAGGAAAGCATATATATATAAAACATATATTATGTATAATAAATATATTATTAATATTATTATATAATATATAATATAATATATATTTTATATTCCAGAAATCCAATCTTAGATCTTGGGTATTATTTTAAGACAAAACATATTATGTATAATTTTTATACTGAAGGGAATCACCACCAGCAGTGAGAAGCAAACCTCAGGAGGTTGAAGAGAGGGTATAATTACATAAAACAACCCTTGAGAATGTAAGAACTGTCATTCAGGGACAAATGTAAATATTGGATTTTGATAAGATCTGGTAATGTTTTGATAAGTTTTGTCATTCATACAAAAGACAAAGCATCTTGTTGCTTTTACTTTGGCAGTGAATTAAGCAATATATTCAACTCGTAATGAAAACAAATCATAAAAGCCCAGAGTGGGATAGATGAAAACAATATTTTTTAAATGGATAAAGCATATGGAAATATAAAATAAGCTTGACACAGCAGAAAGACTATCTATTTTTTGCAGAGACAAATATGCAATGATATCATTTTCATGGCTTTACTTCTTCTTGCCAAAAATAGAGTAGAGAATTAGACTAACCAGTGTTGCAGCTTTGGCAAGAATGCTGAAAAGTGAGAGAATATGGAAATGTCATTTAGGGTATATCGACATTATTGATTGTGCTGATGAACCACAGAATATCAACTCACATTATCTCACCATTGAGAAATAACAAAGAATACGAATATTTTAAGATCAGTGAATGAGTGCTAACAATGGAATTAGGGAACTCTTACCATTGAAGACCTAGGCAGTAAAATGGGGGATGAATGGCTATAAAAAGAATCAGTGTCTCTTCTAGGTCCCGATGGTGCTCACAGCATGAAAGAAGACTAGTCCTCATGGAAGAACATTTCAGTTTGTGTAAGAAAGTGCTTATATGAAGATATACTTGAAGACTTGATCATGGGTCCTGCAGGGAAAGCAGACAGTGGTGTGATGCTGAAGTTTCATTGATAAGAAATGATCTGTGAAGCTGAATTTCCTATGGAATTGGAGACAAACAATATTAATATATGAATGAATTAGTCCTGATATTCTCTGAAACTTAGATGAATACTTGGGTCCAATTTGATCTATTATTTTATCTATAATGGGACATCTTTAGTGGTGATATATGGGTCTATACATAAACACTTAATCAGCATAATTTTCTCTCGAATATTTTTTTTGTTAAATTCTTTTATTGGTACATTTTAGGTATACAACACAATTACATTTCTCATTGGGACTTGTACCTTTACATAATGCATCTTGGTTCTTATTTTTTCCCCATTCTTAGCCCTCCCTTCACCCCTTCCACCCTTCCCTATTTACAAAGACTTTATATCCATTTTTTCCATTTCTCATCATTTTTCCTTTCCCTTCTTTCCTTTTCCCTGTCCCTCCCACTACCCCCACCCCTTTGGGCCTTTTCTTCCTATTTTGCATTATCGATTATTCATTCTAATCATTGGTACATTTTAGGTATACAATATAATGACATTAATCATTGGAAATTTGCACCTTTACATAATCTCTCTTGGTTCTTACTTTTCACTTTTGCCCAGCCAATATTTTAATGGATGATCACCAATTATTCACTTGGTAATCACAGATGTATGCTATGAAATATCACATAAAAATGTTAAATTAAAATTGTCCAAAAACTACCTCATATCTGCTGAAATCTATACCTTGATAAATGTGGTCAGGTCACTTGCATTTGTGCAACTGCAAATCTGGATTTTCTCAGTATCCTCTATGTTCCACATCACTATTTAGTTTTATCAGTGTTTTACTAATACTTTACACACTGTATGAAACATTATGAGAATACAGTGATTATACATATTGTGGAACCAAAGTGACAAGTCCAAACTAGGTGGGACACTTGTGTATAGTTTGTTCACACAGAATAAAAACAAATGAGGGGTGAAAATAAGTGCAAAAACATAGCTGGATGTTTTCAGTGTTGACGAAGGGAAAAAGTTAAGAAATGGTATATGGCAGCAACAGAACAAAGGTAATTAGCCTTAAATGTTAAAGGGATTGGTTTTGTTAGATCCACACCACTATAGCAAAATACCTGAGCAAAGCAACTTAACAAGAAAGTTTTGATTTGGCACACAGTTGTCTTTTTTTTTGCACCTCTAGTGAGGTAATAGGTTATGGCAGGAGTGTATGTCTGAGGAAGCTCTTTTCACGTAATGAATTAGAAACCAGAGAAGCAAGAAGGGACTAGTGCCTTGGTATCCTGTTCAAGGGCTTTCTCCCATTGACCTAATTCATTCCTTCTATTTTCACGTTTGAATGTTTTTGTCACCTCCTAATAGCACCAGGGGCTATGAATCTTTCAACACTTGGGCCTTTAGAGATTATTTAAGATCTATACTGTGGTGGGCCCTTGTTTTTGATGATTAAGAGTTAATTTGGTAAAGTCATTTCAGGTGGATATGAGTGTGTTGGGTAATGTGTTTGCACAGCTCATAATTAAAGGTGTAAAAGAACAAATTAGTAATTTAAACAATTTAGTAACTTAAAAGATGAAAAATGAGAAAGTAGGCTGAAAGTAAGCAAGCCATGTAAGAACTCAACATTGTGATTCTCACATTCTGTTTTTAGAATTAATGAGTTTGTGTTGTGTGGACTAACAAACAATTGTTCATTGTTATCACTTGAATTTATGTTTGGTGTTTAGTATTCAGATTGGCTTGGAACAACAATTTGTTTTTAACACAATATACATTTCCTCATTTAATGATAATTATTTAGTACCTAACAGGAGGTCATGGGAAATTAACAATGAATGAGAAAGTCAAAATCTTTACTCTTATTTCTGCTAGACATGTTTAAAATTAACAAAGAAAAGCAAATAGATATGCAAATCTTCAATGGTAATAAAACTATGTAGATAGTACAATAAGACGATGTCATAGAGGATGAAGAGAAAGGATATACAAGCTGTAAAAAAAATAGAGTACATGTTTAAATTAAAAATTATAGTAAAAGACATTACTGTTAATTCCCCTCAAAATACTTGTTCTCACTCAAACACATTTATCCCATCATTCTTACACTTTTTAAAGAAGTTCTGGAAGTCCTTTTTTGTGTATTTAGTTTGGTGTCGTGGCTGCCTTGTGTTCTCAATTAATTAAATGTCTAAGTCTCGTGGTCATTTTGACTTTGCAGAAGTATCAGAAGTCACACAGTGCCGAGTCTGGTGAATAAGGTGGGTGAGGGCACACTGTAATATTTTTACAAGCCTGCCTTTCCATTGGATAGCACTCAGCAGCCACGTTCACTGTAAAGACACTCACAAAAGAGGATTTCCAGGTCTGGTTGAGAAAGTAGCAAGAATAATGCAACAGCAATGTTCAAAGTGAGGGAGAATATTTTGAAGGGAATTAATGATAACATGTCTTTTATGGCAATAATTTTTTTTAATTTAAACATTCACCGTCTTTTACCATCACCCCTTGTATGTCATTAATAGGTTGATCAGGGCAGATTTTTGAGGTTTTTTTTTTTTAAGTGATACATGAATTACTAAATAGTTCTATGAATGTTTGTAGACAAAACATTTCAATGCAGTGAAGAATTTCAATGGTGTTTTCAAGTGGCATGTTTTTGTCTTAGAAAATATGAGAAAGAATATGAATGTCCCGTAATTCTAGTGGTTGCCCATGGTGTTATCACATCTCCAATTCACAGAACAGAAAACTTTGGTTTCCAACAATGCTGGATTTGAGTAACAGTCCTGTCACTTGCCAATTATGGTAAAGTTAATAACATATAGTGTACAAGTGTCCAATATTTTATAAATAGTACAAGCATACTGACATGACTTTTCATAAAGGTTATTGGAAATATTAAGTGAAATATTTCATATAATTTTATTTTTTTAATTTTTTAAAATTAATTTTATTGGTGCATTTTAGGTACACAATATAATAACGTTGTCATTAGAAATTTCCAACTTTACGTAATCTTTCTTGGTTCTTATATTTTCCGTATTCACCTGCGTTCTCTTAAACCCCTCCAATCCCTTCCTATTTACAAAGACTTTGTTTCCATTTTTAAATTTTCTCATATTATTTCTATTTCCTTCTTTCCTTTCCCCTACCTCTCCCACTTCCCCTTCCCCTTTGCACCTTTTTTTCCTATTTCATATTATGCATTATAACTTTTAGTCCTTATGCACAATTTCAGTTTCTCACACTAGACAAATTATTCGGTATTTATTCACGTGTGTCCTACTTATTCCACTTAAGTGTATCACCTTATCGTGCATCCATTTATCTATAAATGTCTCTAATTTCTCATTTTTTATGGCTGAGTACTACTCCATTAATAAAAACACATTTTTTTAATCCAGTCTCCATCTAATGGGCAATTGGGCTGTTTCCAAGTTTTAGCTATTAAAAATTGTGCTGCTATGAATAAGGGTGTACATATATCACTGTGGTATGATTCTTTTAATTATTTGGGGAAGATACCCAGCAGGGGAATAGCTGAGTCAAATGAGACTTCCAGTCCTAGTCCTTTGAGGTGTCTCCATATTGATTTCCACAGTGGTTGCACTAGTCTACCCTCCCACCACCAATGGAGCAGGGTTCCTCTTTTCCCACAGCCCCACCAGCATTTGTTATTGGTTGATTTCATGATAGCAGCCATTCTTGCTGGGGTGAGGCAGAATCTCAGCCTTCTTTTCATTTGTATCTCTTGAATGACAAGTGATGTTGAACATTTTTTCATATGTTTATTTGCTATTTCTACTTCTTTGCCTTAGAAATGTCTGTTCATTTCAGATGCTCATATTTGGGTTGGGTCTTTAAATTTGGGAGGTCTGATTTTTTAAAATTCTTTATATATTCTAGATAGCAGTGCTTTGTCCGAGGAATAGCAGGTGAAAATGTGGGTTGTCTCATCACACTGTTGGTAGTTTCTCTTGCTCTGCAGAAGCTTTTTAATAAGAAGAGATCCCACTTGTTGATTGTTTATGCTAGCTCATGGGCAACAGAAGTTTTGTTCATAAAATCTTACCATAAACCAATATCTTCAAGAGTTTTACCTAACCTCTTTGCCAGCTGGTTCAGAGTTTCTGTTTTAATATTTAGATCTTTAATCCATTTCGACTTTAGCTTAGTACATGGTGAGAGATCTGTGTGTAGTTTTAATCTTTGACAAGTTGAAACCCAGTTTTTCCAGCACCATTTATTAAAGAGGCTCTCTTTCCTCCAGTGACGGTGTTTGGCTCCTTTGTCAAAAATGAGATGGCTGAGTGTGTCTGGC
>NW_004624769.1:3053995-3075627 GCF_000247695.1 Heterocephalus glaber
GTGATGGTTTGGTATTCACGAAGTTCCTAAGGTGCTCTTTGTCATGAAAGTATCTTATTTCTCCATCCATTTTGAAAGATAGTTTTGCAGGATACCTGAATCTGGGCTGGAGGCTGTTTGCTTTTAGGGCTTGAAATACGTCACTCCAAGCTCTTCTTGCCTTGATATATCACTTAATTTTAAAAGACCTTGGCAACAGGTTTAAGTGTAACAAAATATAGGTAATAGTTCTATGGTAAAAATTTCAAAATGCTAAAATATTAAATTAAAATTATAAATGGGTACAAACTGAGTTCACCAATTGAAAAATATAAAATTCTGAAGATGTCATTTTTCTTCATCATTGATGTATTACATTAGTAAATGTTCTATGGAGATTCTAGATTTAATAAAATCTTAAGTTTTGTAGAGTTATAAAATTTATTCTGACAAGCACATACAAAACCAGAAGAATTAGGATAGCTTTTTCTTTTGGAAAATAATAACATATAAGGAACCAATCTGTGCAATTTTTCAGACTTATGTAGGTAGAGTAGTCAACAATGTGCTACTTGTAGAGGGATGATGGGAAAGATCAATGGAGTGGAAGAGGAAGGAGAAATACACCAACAACAAGATCCCACTGAAATTTCCCAAAGATGAAAAATCAGTGTATTGGAGGGAATTGAGAATTTATAACAAATATAGCTGGAATAATTAGACATTCACAACCTTTCTCCTGCAAAAACACCTGAACCTCACATCTTGTACAGAAACAAATTCAAAATATATCACAGACTTAAATGTAAATTCTGAATCCACAAACCCTTTATGAAAAATATATAGAACAAAAATCATAATCCAGGATGAGAAAAAGAATTTCTCCACTTATTACCAGTATCATGATCCAAGGAAGGAAATTTTGCAAATGTTTCATCAAAATCAAAATGACTCTGTTATACAGTACACTTTTAAGAGGAAGAAAAGTAAAATACAGATTTGGAGAAAATGATTGCAAAATATATACCATGGATCTAATAAGAAAGCTAGTATGTAGAATGTGCAATGAAGTGTTTGTAATCAAAAATAGAAAAAAAACAATGAAATTTTAAAATGGCCTGCCGAGCAAAAATAGACAAAAGATTCATTTTTCTGAAAACAGTTTACAGATTATAGATAAATTCAAAATCACTAACTAGTAGAGAAATATAAATCAGATATTATTGAATACATTTAAAAAGGCTAAAACCATAAAATAGTGACAGACTAAATACTGGAAGAGATGTGACAAAACTAGATAACTTACATATTTTTGGTGGGGAATACAAATAATGAAGCCATTCTGGAAAACAGTTTGGTAATTTGCTGTAAAACATACCATGTAATTACTGTATGATCCAGGGATTTCACTCTTAGACATTTATCCCCAAAAAAGAAAAATTTATTTTCTTCTAAAAATATGGAGATATATGTGCAAAGAATCTCAGTATAATAGATAAAAGGGGTGAATGACCACCTATGATCTTATCTGGTATGTGAATAGGTAAAGCAGGGGCTAGTATATATGGCTAGTCACCAGTAAGAAGGAACAGGCTGGTATGCTCAGTACAGAGTAGATGATTCTTTAGGAAATGTTATTAAATGAAAAGCCAACTACCTAAGGCCTTTGTAGGCTAACTGAATTCTAGAAACAGAATTAGAATCCTAGAATCAGATTACTGATTGTTGAAGGTTATGGGCGGGGGCTGGAGAGAAGTGGGAGGGTGTAATGGTTAAACTTGATCATCAACTTGATTGGCTTGAGAATCCCTCTTGGGATTATTAAAGTAACTTCCGGGTTTGTCTAGGTGAGTCTGGAGCCATGATACTGAGTATTGTATGTGTGCATCGAACCTTCCTCTCTGGCTCTCTTCCCCTGTTCTCTGATTTCAGATACCAGAAAGTGAGCAGTATTGCTCCATTAGTTTTTTACCATGGTATTTTCTCCTTGGAGCCAGCCAACCAAGGATTGAAATGTTTGAACCAGTCAGTCAAATCAAACTTCTTCACCATTAAATTGTAGGTGTTGGGTAATTTGCCCCAGCCATGGAAAAGGGCATCATGAAGAAATCCTTGTTGAAAATGTTCTTCATTTTGCCAGGGAAAATGTCAACATCTTGGTTATGACTGTGTTTGGTAAAAATTAGACTTTTGTTTATTTTGTTATACTGGGAAGTAACTGATGACTTGTACTGAACTACATCCCAGCCCTTTTTACATTTTGAGACAGTGTCCCCTCAAGTCACTAAATTGCCCAGGCTGAGTTTGAATTTGTGATCCCTCTTCCTCAGCATCCCAGCAGCTGGCATTACAGGTGTGCACCACTGTACCCAGAAAATCTGTAGTTTTACCAAATGTTTTGACTGGGGGAAACTGGCTAAAGGATACACAAGACCTCTCTGTATTTTTCTTACATTTTATATTTCAAATTAAATTTCAGTTTTGAAAATTAAAAGAAAAAAGAATGGCAAATATTCATGGTTTCAAAGTTTTGTCTAGCAACTGCTTCATTTTTCCTTCATAATAAATGATTTCAAAATGTTTGTTTATATTTACAGATCTTCTTAACTTACCTTCCAGCAAGTTTAGTGTTTCTGTCTTAATATTTAATCCACTTTGATCTTAGTTTAGTGCACAGTGATAGGTATTGGTCTAGTTTTAATCTTTGGCAGGTTGAAATCCAGTTTTTCCAACACCATTTATTAAATAGGCTATCTTTCCTCCAATGAGGGTGGTTGGCTCCTTTGTCAAAGATGAGGTGGCTGAATATGTCTGGAGTTGTTTCTGCATCTTCTAATCTATTCAACTGATCCTCAGGTCTGTTTCTTTGCCAGTACCATGCTGTTTTTATCACAGTAGCTTTGTGGAGGGGGTGAAGGGTACACAAGTAATGGGAGAAAAAAGAACTAAGATACATCATGTTCAGGTACAAGCACCCAATGATAAATGTGAACGTATTGTATACCTAAAATGTACCAATAAATACATGAAAAAAAAGAATATATTTACAGATCTAGTTCATGCCTTGACATATCTCTTGAACATAGAACTCTCTACCAAGGTCTCTTTCTCTTCATTCCTATAAAATATCAGTCATAAAATTTCTAATGATCCCATATCACCAAATTCAGTGGTCATTTCTATCTGCTCAGTTGCTTCAATAGCAGAAACTTACAGTTATTCATTCTTTTCTTTCTGAAATATGTTATTGTCTTGCCTTAAAAACATAATCTCTCTTGTAATCTTTTGCTTCCTAACACATACTACTCAGTCATTTTGGCATATTTTTGCTTCCTTTATGATCTTTAAATGCTGGCACTCCACAGTGCATGTATATCCTATCATATCACAGTTTGCTGTTTGAGGGAGTCCCTAAAAGTTCATGTGCTTGAAATTGAATCCCTTTGCCCTCATGAATAAATGTAGGTTCTGTTTTCATTAACAAATTAATGGATTGATGAGTGCTCTGTCCTTATGAATGTCTCCCTGTCCTTACAGTAGAGTATGTTTCTTGTCACAGGAGTGGCTATGATGTAAATTGGAACTCCGAGGAGCTTGATCTGTTTCTTTATGTGATGCCCTCTGCTATGTGATGATGCAATTAACAATATCCTTTGTACCCTGATGAAGAGCACATGCTCATGGTTGTTCCAGCCTCCTGAGTCATGAACTGAATAAATCTATTCTTTATAAACTACCCATCTTAACATATTCAGTTATGCCCACACAAAAGGAGCTAAATCAATTTTTATAGCAATATTTTATACACAATATATAAAACAACTTGTATGCTCAATATAATAAATTGGTTAAATATATTAAGAATAACACTGTAATGTAATACATATATATAATATATATATATATATTCCATTGATAGATGAATGGACAAATAACATGTGGTGATATATAACAGAATTTTACTGAGTCTTGAAATAAGGGAAAGTACTTTTACATACACACACATATGGCTTCTTCTTAAATTTAAATTTTTACCATTTTAACAACTTTTAAGTGTAGAGTACATGCACACTGTTGTAAACATATCTCTAGAAGAGCTTACATTGCAAAACTGAAATTCTATACCCTTTAGACAACTCCCACTTTCCTCCTCCATGTAGATCTTGGTAACAGCTTCCCACTTTTATTAATGTGACTAATGCAGACATCATATACAAGTGGACTCATTTGATATTTTTCATTTTATGCCTATCTTATTTCACTCAGTGTACCTTTAAAATTTGTCTGTATTGAAGAGCATAACAAGCTCTCCTTTATTTTCAAGACTGAATAAAATTTGGTTGTATATCTCCACATATTGTTTATCCATCCATCTATCAGTGGATATTCGGGTTCCTTCTATACCTTGAATATTGTAATTAAAACTGTAATGAATGGCTGAACAAATATTTCTTTGAGATTCTGATTTCTATATTTTAAATATACTCAATAGTGGAAAAGATAAAATCTATAATATCTGCATTTTAAATTGATGTACATCCCCCATACCATTTTCCAGAGTGATTACACCATTTCACATTACAAGTAAAAGTACAAAAAATTCCCAGTCTCATCAAATTCTCATGAACACTTGCTATTTGTTTTTGTTTTTATGATAACCATTGTAGTGGCTATGAAGTGATATCTCCTTGTGGTTTTGATTTGTGTTTCTTTAATAATTAGGGATAATAAGCATCTTTTCATATGCTTATTGGCCATTTGTGTAACATTTTTGGAAAAAGTTTATGCAAATTCTTTATTTTTTTTTAAAGTCAGGTTAAGAAAACTTTGGGTTTTGAGATGTAGGAACTTCTCAAATATATAAATGCTAACCCTCTGTCAGATATATGATTGACAAATTCTTACATTCTACAGGCTGCTTCTTTACTGTTTTTACTGTGGCCTTTGATGTACAAAGAAATTTTTTTGAATATCTTTGAAAGACATTTTCTTTAATATTCTTCAATTTTCAGAGCAATTTTAGGTTTATTGCTAAAATGAGTGAAAACTTAAGACAGTTTTCATATATCTCTTACATCCATACTTGTACAACCACTTCTATTACTGCCATTTTATACCACAGTGGTATCTTTGTTACAAATGATGAATTTTCAGTATACATTGTGATCACCTCACTTTCCTAACTTATATTATGGTACAAGCTTGGTATTATGCATTGTCTTGTGTTTAAATGATTATATAGTAACTTAAAATCGTTATTGTATTAACATCAAGAATGACTTCATTGCCCTAAAAATCCTCTTTGTTCCATTAATTCTTTCTCCTCAGCACCTGGTAAGAATTGCTTTTCTTCACAATCTCTATGATTTTGTTTTCTTGTGAATGTCATATAGTTGGAATTATACAGCATACAGTGTATTAGGACTATCTTCTTTCAGTTAATAATGCCCATTTGTTTTCTCCATGATTTTCTCTACATATCTTTATAGTTCATTTGTTTTGTATAAACAAAGAGTCACTACAGGAGTTGGAATTTGGTATTTGTCTTGCTCAAGCTTAATGAGGCTCTGATAAAGCCCTAGTTTTATTAGATAAAACAAGGCTCAGATTAGATCATCTTTTCTGAGGGCAAAGAAAGATTTGTGTTATTTGTTTCTTTTTTGTAAGAATCTTTTTGCCTTATGTCTTATACTGTGAGTAACTACTTTCAAGGTAATAATGCACAGTGTAATAACTATTGTTATTTTCTTTTTATTTTATTATGAAACTTTGTTTTACTTTTCATAAAATAAAAAACAAAAAGAATCAAGTGCTATAGTAGGTTTTTAAATTATTATTTTTCTTCTTTTGCTGCCAGAAGCACAGAGGGTATCCTACAATATTTAATGACAGAATCTAGTAAAGCTCTTGGAGATAAAACTCACAAAGGTGTTTCTCACCTTTTGCACTCTTCTGCCACCACTCTGACCAAGTCAACCTGAAGTTTTCGTGATTCCAGCTTGTCTACTCAGAACCTCTAGCAATTTATCAACTATAATTCAGGCTTTCCTACCACAGTACCTATTACAATACATTTCTACTCAGGATCTCCTGCTTTGGTAAGTTTGGATTCTACGTGTCTCCCATTGGACTTTCCAGTTTGGAAGTAGTAGACCCAATTTCTCTGACACATCAAAGTACAACTGAACTATCTACCTCTCCAGTCATGGGGAAAGTGTGACTTCACTGTTCTCACAGATGCAGGGAACTTTGGATTTTTCAATTTTCTCAGCTTTTTATTGGTTTTCAGAATGGAGTGGTTACATACTAGAAATTCCCATCCCAGACCAAAAGCTGGAAATCATGAATTTGTGTTTGAGAGGGGGATCCATTTGTGCATGTTTACCTTTTTGTCCCTATACTTTTGATGTCATGATATGGAAATGATCATTAAAACCAATCTATTGAAAAATTTCTGTGGTCTCCTTTGCTAAAATTTACAATTTTGAGTCTTATATTTAGGTCTTTAATCCATTTTACATTAATTTTTGTAGATTGTAATGATAAGGATTCAATTTCATCTATTACATGGAAATACCAAGTTTTTCTAACATCATTTATTGAAAATATAAGCAATATGTTTGGATACTGTAAGATTTACAAGCAAATAAAAGCAATGCAAATAACATATTGCTAGTATTTGGGTATCAAATTTTAGATATTTATCTTTAATTAATAAAATATTTTAAAATTTCAGATTATCTAATAGGAAAATTTGTCTTCAGAGGAGGAAACTAGTTGACTAGTAGACACAAAAATTTTAAAAAATACCTAGTTTGACAAAATTGTAAAGATTTACCAAAAAACATTTTAAGACATTTAAATAAATACAAAAATAGTTATTTTATTTTCTTCTACTGTTTTAAATTTTTGTCTGCAGCAATTGTCTTCTCCTTGTCCTGATTTTCAATATCCCTGATGCCTCAGAGAATTTAAAACTTTCCACAGCAAGATAAAAATTACATTAATTTAGGTATGCCCTGAATGAGTAAAACACAGACATTTCATTACCTGAAGCAATTTAGATGTATTTTATTAAACATACAGTTATTTTTTTACCGTAAATATTTTATGTTTGTTCAGTAACTCTTACAAATAAAAATGGACATTCATTCTGTGAATTGTTATTGAAAGTTATTCTGCTTATTTACAAATATGACCGTTAGTATAAAATGCATCTAGAATCTTTAATAGATGATACATTTTTATATAGAGAGACATGAGAATGTATTGCGTAATTTTGAATTTCAATGCCAAAGTACAAATCATATGAAAAAGCTACAATTAAATGGATGAATTTGATTGTTATCTAGTGAATTGGGAAACTCAATGATGGCAATTAAATAATATAGAAGAGAGTGCCCCTCTCATGTTTTCTTCTTAGCTAGCCTTTTTATCACTACTTCCAGGGCACTAAATCACATTAATATTTTAGGATATGACTCTTCCTACTACAAGGTCCCTATCCTTTCTAAGGTAATACACTTAAGACTGTGTTCCAAGATATTAAATCCTGTGTAACCTCTACTAAAATGCCTCAGCGCTCAAAATTGATGTCAAATGTTAATCAAAACCTTTGGCAAGTAAAGAATTTTAATGGAATTGCTTGGTTCTTGAATTAAAGTAAAATTTTGGTCTTTGAAATATATAGGGCAAAACCTTGGCATATTAAAGATACATTCTGTGGCATTCATTAAGAAAGGTCAATCAGGAACATAAAAAGAATACTGGTCATACAAGTTGGCAGCATTAGCTACATAGGTTGGGACATTAACCTTATCATTTCTTGAATCTAATTGATTTGATTCTCTTAGCCTATGACAATAAAAACAATAAGGAGGGATTTCTATCACTTTTGCTCATCTATCTTCCCCTGAAAAGATAACTCCTCCTTCTTAGCTAATTGTACCTAAGAATTCTTCAGCACTCCAAAAATAAAGCTTCCTAAATTTTATTCCTTTGCCTCTCACTTTTTTCTTCTGATTTTTGAATTTATGTAGTAGTAAAGGTGTTTTTTATCATTAAAAATGGAAACATAATTCCATCTCTGAAAAGTATTTCTCAGATTTTGAATCAAGAAAAATGAACTGTTTGGTTTCCTAGAGAGTTTGAACATGTATATCTTGAACCACTGTATTTTTTCTTTTACTATTTTATGGGGAAACATATCATCTATACCTTGCAAGCAAGAGAAATGGAATTAACTTCCAGTTTTGGAGTGTTACAAAATACAGCATTTGCCTTTAATAACTTTTTTGACAAATTAATTGCTATTTAAAATGCAACTGCCTCTTTTCTAATCAAATATATACATATAAATGAGGGAACATGAGTTTATGTGTGGGACTAGCTGAAAAAAACAATAATAAATTTGTAAGGAACATTGTCAGTCATAATAATGTCTGAAATCATGTATACTAAGCATATTTACATATTTGTGTGTGCTATATAGGAAGTTATATTATAATACACTATTTATAAATCACTAAATATTTATAGTTATAATTGCCTTTATATTTATTTATATTTATCTCTATTCATTTTTTCTTGATCATATTTTTACAAGAATACTGGGGAAGTATTTTTTCTGGGGGCTGGAAAGCGACAGATGAAAATATATGACTTTTCTGGAAGAGACATCATGATAGGCTAAAAGAACAGTGTTCATTCACAAGACCCTTGAAAGATGGATTCACCATGATTCAAAGGTATTCAGAAACTGAAGGCAAAGAAAAAACTCAAATACCAGAAAGCAACTTGAAGAATTCCATCAGATAAATTGCAATATCAGTATGTTTATTGACATCAGCAGGGCCATCTCTCAATCCCTGCACTGCTTATAGCCCAAGTCACCTCTGTGAGCTCCTTCCTATTCATTCCCAAATGCTAGTGAATTCCAAACAGAAGTGCCCTCCTCCACAAAGCCCTAAATGCCCCAGAATTCATGGGCTGGATGGACACTGAGAGTTAGGGGGAGAATATTTGGTGTAGGTTGAAAGCTGGAGAGGAGCAGCAGTGTCAGCAGGTATGGCATGTTGTCTCCTCCAAAGGGGTGTAGAAAGAGCAGATACAGCAGCTGCAGGGAATATCATAGAGGGAGGAGGATGAAGATGGAAGAAATCTGCCCAAACATCAGTGGAAAGACAGGTGCTTGGCCAGTTCTGCTGAAAATCTCCAAAGCCTAGGTCACATCCCAGGGTGATATAATAAGTAAAAAAAAATCTGCACAGTAGTGGCAGTTTTTCTCCCCTAACTGATCTTCAGCCAAGTAAACAAAACAATAGAAACATGAAAAAACAAGGTAACAAGAGGCCTCCAAACACCCTCAACTCCAAAAAAACTGATTGCTCAAGCAGTAAAAGTGGACAAAGTTTCTAGCAAACAACTCAAAAAGAAAATGTTCAAAAAATTTGAAGAAATCAAAGAAAAATGAATAGCCAAATCCATGACAGGTTCAGTGAGCTTATAGAGGATGTAAATAAAGTATATAATTAATAAAATGTTTAATGAGCTTAAACAGACCCAAAAATTTGGACTAAAGACCATGCAATATGAATGACCACTTTAGTAAAGAATTATATATTACAAGAAGGAATGAAATGGAAATCCTGGGCATATTCATTTGAAAGTATGGGTGGCAGGAATAAGCCCATACTGTCAGATCCTGAAGACTCAGTTAATGCAATAGAGCATGCACGCGGTAATACTCTATAAACTGGACACCATGGAAACTAGATCTAACTGCTGCTAGATGATTCAGATACAATCAACCTAAGGATTATAGGAACTAGGGACAAACATGACACAAAAGGTATAAAAAATTTGCCCAACAAAATCATACTAGAAAAATTCCATAACCTAGGGAAAAAAAATCAGCATCTGAGTTAATGAGACAAATAGTGATGACCAGAGAACCTCTCCAAGACACAGCATAGTCAGAATCAAAGAAATTCAGCGCAAAGAGAGAACAGCAAATACTACTAGAGAAAAATATCAAGTAAACTGTAAAGGCAAGCCTAAAGAATAATACCAGATTTTTTAACACAAGCCAAAGTCCAAGATACTTTGCAGAGAAGTTTTTCAACCTCTAAAAGAAAACAATTGCCAGTCCAGATTACTATTTCTTGCAAAATTATTCCTCAAAATTATCAGAGAATTCAAGACTTCCCATGAAAAAGAGAATTTAAAGAAATTTGTGATCACCAAACCATCATTGCAGAAAGTATATAGAGGAATTCTAGACAGAAAAAGTAAGGCCAACATCACCATAGAGCCCATAGGGACAATACATCTAACTGGAAGAGTACAAAAGGAAAAACTAAAGAAATCAACCCAGTAAAACAAACAAAAGAAATATGCAATAGCAGGATCCAGTAAATCCCTTTTAATAGTAATACTCAGTGTTAACAGTCTTAACTCCACAATCAAAAGACGTAGACTAGCAGACTGAATTTCAAAAAGACCATATTATGCCCACAAGAGACACACTTTTTCCATAAAAGAATAAATGGACTAAAAATGAAAAGCTGGAAAATGACACTTCATGCAGTCAGAACCTAAAATCAAGATGAAGAGCTATCCTATGTGCTGAAAGTGGACTTCATCCCAAAACTGTTCCAGACAGACCACAGGTCACTATATATTGATAAAAGAAATAGTTCAACAGGAAGAGATAACAGCTGCAACTATATACCCGCCAAATATTGATGTAACCAATTTCCACAACAAATCTACCTGATTTAAATGACAGATTGTAATACAATCATAGTGGTGGACTACAATATACCACCCTCACAAATTCATGGACCAACCAGAGCAAAATCAACAAAGAAAAACCAAACAAATACACTTAATAGCAATCTAGAAAGTGTCTTGTACAACAGCATAAGAATATATATTTTTATTAGAAGCACATGAAACTTTCTCATAATTAGACCAATCTTAGACCATAAACATGCTCCAATAAATATGAAAGAATTGAAATAATATCTTGCATACAATCAGATCATAGTGGGATGATACTAGAAACCACCAGCAAAAACAGGAGAAAAAAGAAAAAAAAAACATGACTACATAACACATGACTATTAAATAATATACTCTGGAATGAACAGTGGGGGACATAGGAAATCAGGGAACAAATTTTAAATGTTCCTAGAATAAAATGACAATATAAGTAGTTCCTTACTCTGTGCCAGCAGCTGTTTTAAGAATTAGAGATTTAGTAAAGAATAGAACACCCATATCCCTGCCGTTAGTAGCTTTCATAACTTGTGTGTGTGTGCCAAACATATCAAACCCTTGTGAAACAGCAAAAGTAGATACAAGAGAAAATTTTATATACATGAATACCCACATTAAAAAAATAAGAGTAATTCCAAGTAAATAACCAAATGATGCATCTAAAGGTCCTAGAACAATGAGAAGTACAAATCTAAAAATTACAAAAGAAAAAAATTACAAAAGCCCAAAGTGGAAACTAATGAAATTAAGACTAAAAAAGAATATAACCGATCAATGAATCAAAGATTTGGTTCTTTGCAGTAATATACAAGATTGATAAACCTTTAAGCAAACTTATTAAAAGAAGGAAAGAAAAGACCCATATCAGTGTGAATAGAATTGATGAAACAAACTCACAATGGATACTTCTGAAATCCAGATGATTATAAGAAACTATTTAAAAAATTATATTCCAATGAATTTGAGACTCTCCAAGAAATGTATAGTTTATTAGACACAAATAAATTATCAAAACTGAACCAAAAAGATATAAAAACCCTGAATAAATCAATAACAGGCAATAAAGTAGTAGCAGGACTACAAATTCCAAAAACTAACAAAATCAAGGACCCAAGGGATTCAGTGCTGAGTTTTTGTTTTGTTTTGTTTTGTTTTGTTTTGGTACTGGGGATTGAACTCGGGTCCTTGCTCTTGCGGGGCAGGTGGTGGAACCACTGAGCTAAATCCCAGCCCTCAGTGCTGAATTTTACAAGAACTTCAGGAAAGATCTAACACCAAAATTCTCAAATCTTCTTTCAATGAAATTGAAAAGAAAGATATACTACTGAACTCATTCCATGATGATAGCATTACCTTGATACCAAAACATGAAAAAGGATTCAACAAAAATAGAAAACTATAGGCCACTCACTCTCCATGATAAACATAGATGTAAAACTCCTTAACAAAATACTTGCAAATAGAATACAATAGATAATTGAAAATGTCATATACCAAGACCAAGCTAGGTTCATCCCTAGGATGCAAATATGTTTGGACATAGGTAATCAGCTCAGCTCAATTTTACTTTGATATGTTAGAACTTATTTGTTTTATTTATGAGATGGAAATGATTAAAACTGCCTTGCTTTACCATGTTTTTGTGAGAGTAAAGAAGAGCAATTTCTGTGAAACCATGTTCATATCGATATAGAAAATAATATGAGAAAAATAAATGTATTACAATGCATAAATAGAGGGATAAAAATCACATAATCTCATTAAAGGTAAAAAAAGCTTCAGACAAAATACAACATACAACATCCATTCATGATAAAAATCCTGAAGAAAGTAAAGAATGACCTTACCGCGATCTGATAAAAGTCAATTATGACAAACTCACTGCCAACATAAGAGTTAATGGAGAAAAGCTGAAAGCATTCCTTTTAAAATTCAAGAACAAGACAAAAGTGTCCATTGTCACCACTCATGTTCAATATAGTACCCAAAATTTTAGCCAGAACAATCAGGAAAGATAAAAATATAAAAGGGATAGAAATAGGAAAGGAAGAAGTCAAATTATCCTCATTTGCAGAAGTCAAATTCTTTTAGTTTCTCAGACTAACGATGTAGCTGTTATATGTAACGACTGAAAGTGATATGAAACCAAAAGATAATTCTAGAGAGTCTCAAATTATACATTGAACATTTGACCTGAGAAAAGTAACTGTTATTTCTGTTCAACATTACTGACCAGTACTAATCAAGGTGGCCACCACTTTCACAAAAAGGATAACAACAACAACAAAAAACCCACCATTCTTACTTATATGAAAGTAAAATTTAAAAAAAATTTAAAAAGCATAACAAAATTTCCCACCACATGGTGAGGAATCAAAAAGGAAGAAATAGTCAATGGACACCACTAATGAACTACCTCACTATGTCCTGGGGGTTCCCAATTATGCTTTGCTTAAGGGAATTTTTTGGCCGTATCTTGATCCCTTAGGCAGAATATAACCACCTACCCCCAAAGAAACTTAAAATGTACCAATAAACTTAATGAATAAAAAAGGATACTATGAAAAAAAGGAAACAAAAATCAAATTTAGTCATAATATTATCTCAAAACCAAGATTAATACAGAAAGCATAGTAATCTTAAAATGAAACTAATGATGGACATTACTCTTCTTATCTGGATAATAATGACATAAAAAACTGCTTTGTTTCCACAAAATACACTAGAAATGTTACTAAAAGGCAGAAAATTGAAAACCAAAATTAATATTCCTAGTTAAGAGGGTATAAAAAGAAACCCATAGGAATTACTGGACTGTAGAAATTCTGAAATCTCAATGTGCAGATGTTTGAAGGGTGTCTGCTATGAAAATGGGTAATATTCTTTGATTAGGCTTCAATTATCTGACCTTGGAGAGAATTCCCAGTTCATTATTTCTTATGACACTAGTCTCGAGAAATCTTCAACCACAGAGGAAGTAAGTAGTTGCTATGCCTTACATGGTTGCATGATTTCTCAATCTGATTCTTGTGTGTAGGCCAAGGAACATTCCTTTGTTATTAGCACTTTTTTTTTTAAATGCTGATCTTTACAATCTCATGAATCTAAACACAATTACATGTCTTTTGATTCTTGAAGTACAACATTTTATTGGTCTTTTTCATGTAAATTTCTTCAAAATTTTATCTTAATCAATGCATGTTTCATAATTTTATCCCCCTTGCATAAACACATCAAACAGGCTGCTAATCCCATACATGTAAATATAAAGTTGCATGAAAATGCTTTTCTCAGTTTTTTAAAAGTCACCAGCATTCTTTCTCTCCATTGCTCTGTGGTTTGCTTAATTTCCAATGAAAAGCCTGTCATAATTCTTCTCTTTCTTCCTTTGTATGTAATGTATCTTATTCTCTGGTTTTTAGATATAATTTTACTTGCTGGTTTTAGCATTCTGTTCATCATGTGTTTTGGTGTAACTTTATTTATAAGTCATTTGACTGCAGTTAGTTGCATTTTTTTGTTATTCGTATTTACAGTTCTCATTCCACATGGAAAATTTTTCATCATTCTTTTTTTTTGGTACTGTGGATCGAACTCAGGACCTTGCGCTAGGGAGGCAGGCAGCAGAACCATTGAACTAAATCCCTGGCCTTCTATCATTCTTTTTGACTTTTTTATATCTACTTTTTATTCTGGAGCTCCAACTTCATATATGTTATATCAGTTTATTCTGCTAAACATATTCATATTTGTAGTCTTTATTATATCTTGCAACATATTTTGGACAGTTTGTATGCTGGGATTTCAGTTCAATAATCTTTTGTGATATAACATTCCATGTACTCAATGCAGTATATTTTTCATTTGAGATATAACACTCAAGTCCAGAAGTACTATTTTGATCTTTTTACAACTTGCTTCTCTTTCCATCATGTTCCTATTTTATCTAACATACTAACATTTTAAATATGTGGTGCATATACTTTTTTTTCTTTTTGCTATTTTGATCTTGTCTGTTAATTCCACTGTATTTCTATATCTCAGTTATGTTTATATTTGTTGGTTATTCTCCTCATTATGAATGACATTGGTCTGCTTCTTTTAATACCTGAAAATTTTGTATTCTGGGCATTGTAAGTTAGTTAGCTTTCCTCTGATTCATCAATTTTATTTTTAACTGTTATTTACCTGCATTTAAACACATTCACTTAATTTTTAATGTTGGTTTTTAAATTGAATATTTATAAAATATCCAGTCATACTTTTAATGAATGTTATCACTTTTTCTTTTCTTTCTAGCTTATCTTTTAAAAAATATAATAAATACAGATATTTTATAGTTCATATTGGAAAACCAACATTAAAATTTTTTTTCTATGGCTCATTATTACTTAGCAAATTGCAAATGGAAATGACATTCTTTCATAACCTTTTCTTTTGCTATGTGATGATTTTCTAAAATACTGAGAATGTTAACTATGATATGTTACTCTAGAGGGATTCTCAGTCTCTGAAACACTTCAAGGAATATTTTCTGAGTGTAATTTTATCCAGAAGCTATTTAAAAGTTGTCTTGAGACTTAAGACTTCCCAGATGACTCAGGTAAAGAGAGGGGGAATACTTTCTTCCCATCCCAGTGTTGGTATATTTCCAGTTCTCTGACCCTCAGTTTAAAGAAGCATTTATTTGGCAGATATACCTGTTATAGAGAAGAATCACCTTTTAAAATTCTTTTTCACCTTGAGTATGAGATAATTAAAAAGCATAATTTAAATGTCTTCATGTTGGCAAACACAATCAGGAAAAAATAGCTTCTAGAATTCTTTACTTGTCTGAGTTATTTCTCTTTAGTTTTAGCCCAGAAATAGTTTCAATAGGGCTCTTGGATAGTGTTAAAAAAAGCTTTGTATCATATATAACGTTTCAAGTTTTTTGTTTGTTTGTTTTTGAGACAAGGTCCTATTAGGTAATTCAGGCTGGCCTTGAACTCATTCTGTAGGCCAGGATTGTCTTGAAATCACAGTGATCCTCCTGCCTTGACTTCCAAAGTACATATTAGGACTTCCAGCATGCACCACCACACCTGGCTTTAAGTCTTTGTAACATATTCAATCCAAACTAAATAGCATTCTATTTTTGGAAACATTATCTACCTTTATTTTTACTTTACTCTTCATGTTCTCTTAATCTTTAGAAATATTTTTATTGATCTTTCTAAATGTTTTAATATAAAGTTAAACTGATTGCAGAATACAATAATAAAAGAAATTATAAAATATGTATTTTCATAAAGAAAGTAAGTAAAGAAAATGCATTTCTTTGGATATAGAATTTGACCATACCTGAGAAGAAACAGTCTTCTATTATCATGAATAAAGTAAAATTGCTTTAAAATGTTTTGTGATTTGAAATACATGATTTTAGTTAGAAACTGACTCTTATTGGTTAGATAACCTGAATTCTCTGATTAATTCCAAGAATATTTAAGGTCATGAAATAGTCAAGAACTTTTAAAACAACTGAATCATATATTTCTTAAATATTGTGAGATTACAATATTTCTGTGCATAAGAATTTGAACCCAGACATCAATGCAATTGAGATACATACTGAGGTATTATGTGAAATGAACATCTTCAAATGGGAAAAATTGCGAGTAACAATAAGCCAACTATATCAATCTGAGTATCACAGCCTGTACATTGAAGGCAGCACTAACCCTAAGTAGAGCAGGATCTTCTTTGATCATCTTAAAAGCCAATGCTGAGATATGGTTAAAAAATGAAAAAAATATATAACTGTTGTAATATAACTATTACCTTATAAAAAATGGAAGATTATCTCCTGGTGACAGTACAGAATGATTCGACAGAGGTTAGAAGTTGCATACATACTAGTCAATTGGTCTCAATAGGAGGGAAGCACAATGTTAATTAAGCAAGGTCATATGAGCAATGGAGTTAGAACACATCGGTCTCTTACTGATAAATGAGACTCCACAAATCTCTTTATAAAATTCAAAAGTTAATAATTGTTGTTACACAGGATAAAATGACTGGGTATTTTGATAGTAATACAAGCATAGGGTCATAATCTTGACCTCTCAAATATTTCTGTAAAAATGACTTATTTTTATTAGTAGTTTGGAGACATCATTGATGATATAGGATGATTTTGTCCTTCAACAAATATTTTCCAAGATACTGATCAGAGTCACATTCATACATGAAACTTTAATATTAAGAGAGTACCACACTAAAATTGTAAGTTGATATTGTTGAATAGAATCCAGACACTTTTTAAAAGTAAAGAAAATGAACAGTATTAAAAGTAAAAGAAAAAAGTATAAATGTGAATTCTCTGTGTTAGTAGAAGAGGGTCAGTGTGTTGCTTAATGAGCCCAATTCTTGCAATTATTCCCAGATAATAAGAGAAGTTTTGGATGCACATTAACTCTTTCAAACCACTGACCACCTAATTGCAATTAGAGACTATTTCACAGAATATATAATAGGGGCTATTAAATGTTTTCATATATTTTCTGAAATTTGCACTATAAAACTTTATGGGAGACCAGAAAGCATGGTTTATAGGTAATAATTATGTTAGTGCAAATGAATATAAACTGTAAAAAACTCTCAATTTTGGTGACAAAATATTCTTTCTTCATAAAACATGAGAGATATTTATTTTTACTTCAATTAGCAAACATTATATTTTATGATCAATTTATACATAAAATTTCTAGCTTGGTTTTGCTTTCTTCACCCCAGTACATTTCAAAGTATCACTTATCCTTGATAGAGATAAGTATTAAATGCATATTTGAACTGAATAGAGAATTCTTAAGGACAGTAATAAATGTAATGCTAACATTAATTTAAGAATCAATAATAATGCATGCAATACTAACATTTTGTTGGTAATGTTTCAGAAATACTGAAAAATTATTCAAAAACATTCCTTATTATTAGTGATATTACATTGGTATAATATCTTCTAAGAATGCTATAACAAAGAACAACACAAGCTTATTGTTTTAATTACAACTCATTATTTTAATATTTTTTCTATTGATAAACAAGAAACAACACAAAACTACTTGAGGTTTTATTTGAGGTAAAGCCAAATGAAATATAAACTTGTTTTCAACAAAACAATTTTGTTCCAAATCTCCAATTCTCGTCAGATTTGAACTGCCACCTACAATTTGCTTTAAAATGCTGCTTTTATAATATCTTTTCAGCAGAGTAGAATCACTTTTATTTATTCTAACTTCTCTAATATTTAGTTTGTAAATTTATTAAAGGTTTGGAATTTATTTAAGCAGATTTACTACCACTTCATATTTGCTGAGATGCTGAATATAATTTGAATTTGATGGGGTTTCCTCTATCACAAAGAAAAATATTTTTAGCTGTGTAAATATTTCTTGAAGGAAATAAACACCTCACTGTCTGGTGTCCCATGAGATGAACATGCTATTTAACATCTTGTGGCCAGCACTGTGGTTTGCTTATGAGGATTCATTTTGTTACTGGATAATGAAGACAAACAAAACCAAAAGTTTTGATAAGTTTCCACTGTAGTACAAGAAACTGCATGGCCATGATTTGCATATGTGTGTTTTCAAATGCAGAAGAAATTATTTCATATCCTATAGTTGCACTTCTAATCTCCAATCTGAACTTTACACAACAAAAATTGAGAAAAAGGCAAAGACAAAAATGATACATGTAATTTAGCACAGAAGATCAAGGATTTATCATTCTCAAATTTAATTTACTGCCAAAATCACAACTTTCTGATACTACCTGGATTATGTCCCTAAAATAAGCATTCTCACATCACTCCTCAATTCATTCATTCAACATTTTTATAATGGGGAAGGTAATAATATTTTAATATATATATTTTTCTCTTTTGGGCAAACTATAAAAGTGCAATGTGAAACACAGAGACAAATATTATGATCCAGTGTTTAGTGTATTGATACAGAGAATAGTGGATAAAAGTAGAAGTTCTAAAGTAATAAAATCAGAATCTGATCCTCTCGCTCTACTTGTTGGTTTAAAAATATTTTAAAAGTTAAACTTTAAGAGTGATGTTAGCACTTGGAAATTATAACATCTCCGTCTTATGATTGTTTTCAAGCTTAAAATATAATTTATGCATAAAATCTTCTTATATGTCCTCTTTGATCATGATAGATTACACAATTTTTTGTATTATTCAATCAGTGAAAATGACAAAGGTTGTTATTTCTGACAATTTGTCGTCTGACAACCTATTCCATCAATTTAAGACAAAGATTTCTGATATTTAATCCACTTTGTCTATTCTAGTATTCAAACATATGACTCTATATACTTTTTTATTTGTTATATGTGGCATTCTAAAATATATATTATACATTAATTTTTTCCAGCAACCGAGTTTGCATTTCTTCACTGAAGACAGAACTCCTGCTAAAGTGAAATATAGTACAAGGGGTAAAATTCTAGACATTGAATTATTTGACTTTTGGATATTTATATTAAAATCTCTTAGCTAGTAGTACCCCTATTATAAAGTAAGTCCGTTTTTAGCAGATGGTGAAGAGAATGAAACATAAATTGTTCCATTTGTCATTATCTTTCCATGGAAGAGCCTTAATTCTAGCCTCTGGAATTAAAACAGAGACTGGTCTAGAACATGATTTAAAACTAATTTTAGCTAACGTGCTGCAAATATTTTAGTCATTCAAACAGGAAGGTGAAAGTGCTCAAGGGCTTGATTCTTAAAAGTTTAGCTGATTAAACAGAACAACAAAAACAGAATGGAGAATAGTTCCAAGGCAAGGAATAGTGTCATGTGACAATAGAATGATGAGTTTGGGTCTATTCTTTGGGTGAAACTTTTCCATAAATTTGCACTATAAATATTTGAATATCTCCATAAATTAAATGTTTCAATTGATTGCAATCATCTAATGATTACTCCTTATTTTATTCTAAGGTTATGCTTTTTAGTTAAATAATGACCTCAGTTTCTACACATACATAAGTATTACATATAAAGGGAAAAAGACAATATTCACCAAAAATAAAATAGCTCACGTGGTTGAGAGATTATTAACTGCTGGGTACTGTACTTTTTACATGTATTATTTCATTTAATCTTTAAAATAAACTATGAGTGGAATGTTATTATTTTTCTATATTTAAAATTATTTACTTCTTTAACAAATTTTATATTTGGAGCAGTTCAAGCTTTTAGGAAAGATAGAGTGGAAAATAGAGAAATCGTAACCCATTGCCACCCTTGCATGTGTACAACCTCACCCAAAGACAACACAATACATCAGAGTGATAGATTTCTCACAGCTGAAGAATCAAACTTGAAGATTCATTAATGTCCATAGGTAAAATTAAGGTTAAATTTTTGATGACTATTTTGAGTTTGAACACATGTAAAAAGACACAAAACCCACGATTGTAGTATTATACAAAACAGTTTTATTGCCACCAAATTCCTCTGTCTTCTGCCTATTCGTCCTTCCCTCCTACTAAACTCTTGAACATCGTTTGTATTTTTACGACATCCATTATTTTTTTCTTTTCCACAATATAATATGCTTGTAATAATAAAGTACATGGGCTTTTCAGATTAGCTTGTTTCAGTTAATAATATGTGCTTATGCTTCTCCTATGTTTTCATAGTTATCTTGCTTTTACTGCTGAATAGCATTCCATGGTTTGTATCTACCACATTTTACTCAACCATTCACTTACTGAAGGTTGCTTCAAATTAGAGCAATTTTTTGAGCAATTATTTATAAAGTTACTAAGAGATTTTTGTATGAACATAAGTTTAAAGTTCATTGGAGTAAATATGCCATGTGACTACTGGATCACATGGTAAGAGTATATATAGTTTTGTATGAATCCACCAAGTGTCATCTAAATTGTCTGTACAAATTTGCACACCAACTAACAGTGAATGTTGCTCTGCATCCTCATCAGCATTCAGTGTTAGCAATGTTTTGGATTTTCACTATTCTAATAGTTGTGTTTAATAGTTTTAATTTGTAATTCACTAATGAAAATGATGTCAAAAAAATTTCATATGCTTAATACAATATATATATATTTATTCTTCGGTGAAGTGTTTGTTCAGGAGTTACCCCACCCTCCTTTTTGGCTTTTTTTTTTTTAACTGTATATCCTTTTATTGGTACATTTTAGGTATAGAATATAATGACATTCTTCATTGGAAATTTGCCCATTTACATACTCTCCTGGTTCTTATTTTTCCCCCTTCCCTTGCCCTCCCTTCAACCCCTCCATCCCATCCTATTTAAAAAGACTTTGTTTCTTTTTTTATTTGCTCATATTAATTCCATTCTCTTCTTTCGTTTCCCACTTCCCCTTTGTCCCTTTTCTTCCTATTTCACATTATCTATTATACCTTTTAGTCCTTATTAACACTTTCAGTTTCTCACACTAGAGAAACTATTCGGTATTTACACATGTGTGTCTTGTTTATTTCACTTAAGAGTGTCACCTCAGTGGGCATCCATTTAGCAATAAATGTCTCTAATTTCTCCTTTTTTATGGCTGAGTAGTACTCCATTTTATTAAAAAATCCCCACATTTTCTTGATCCAGTCTCCAGTTGATGGGCATTTGGGCTGCTTCCAAGTTTTAGCTATTACAAACTGTGCTTCTATGAACATGGGTGCACATATATCATTGTGGTATGATTCTTTTAATTCTTTGGGGAAGATACCTAGCAGGGGAGTAGCTGGGTCAAATGGGACTTCCAGACCTAGTTCTTTGAGGTATCTCCATACTGATTTCCACAGTGGTTGCACCAGTCTACACTCCCAC
>NW_004624769.1:3097617-3124879 GCF_000247695.1 Heterocephalus glaber
TGTTCCATCTCGTTTCCCTTTGGGGTTGCTGTAGGTGATCTGGAAGTCTGTTTTTGAGGCTTGTTTATGTGTCTTCTCATTTCCACGGGGGGGGTTGCTTCTGGGGCCCACACAGCTCACCTTCTCTGCCCTAGGAGTTTGGGATGGCGGTGGGGGAGCTTCTGTCTGGGAGTTGGGACAGGCTCAGCTTCTCTGCCCTAGGAGCTTGGGATGGCAGCCCCCTTCTCTATTCTTTCTGCCTTAAAATTCTATTCACCTTTACCAAAATTCTTTGTAAGATCATTATTAAAAATTCCATATCCCTTCTCAATCATTTGCTGATATACTTATTTTCAAATAATTTAATTGATCTCTTCATTCAGAATTTCTATCACCAAATCCTCCTTTTAAAGGTAAATGTAGGAATAATGTTTGATTTCTCAAAAGGACATGTCAATTAAAAGCCCCTTATGACGTTTGTTAACTGATTCTTTACTCTCATTGGTCTCTATTACATGTTGTATATATAACATAATGGTACCTTTCACAAGTGTTTCATGGATTTCCTATGACAGACCAAAAACATAAATTTGTGTAAACATGATATGAAAACTTTTAAGTCACTCTATGAACATAAGAAAATATCCAGTGTTGCTTCTTGTATATACCTTGTATAAGTATAATTGAAGGCAGTTTGTATTATTATATATATCAATATATATGTAACACACATGCAAGTATAATAATTATATGCTCTTTAAAATGAAGGATTGGAGTAGGGGAAAGAAAAGAAAAGAAAGAAAGAAATATTAGATAAGGAAAAAACAGAAACAAAACCTTTGTACATAGAGAGGGGTAAAGGTATTGAAGGGAGGGCAGGGGAATGGGGAAAACATAAGTACCAAGATACATCATGTAAAGGTACAAATTCCCAATGATGAATGTTATCATATTGTATACCTAAAATGTACCAATAAACTTAATAAAAAGAAGAATTATATTATATCTGATTCTGTATCCTCCATGATATTACACTGAGGAAATATTTGTGGATTATTTAATGCTTAAAACTTTTCTCCTTTATACTTATTAATTTAATTTAAATCACTAATGTCAAAAATTTACTGCTAGATTATCATTGTATCATGTTCAATGATTTTATTTTTTTGTTTTTCATTAGAAACTGAATTTACATGTACATACAAAATTATTTTGTACTGAACATAAAGTGAATCTAAAAAAATCCTTATCCAATTACAATGTCTTGTGAGGAATAAAAAAGTTAAATACTTTGAAGTCAGAAAACATTGGCTTCACATTCTTTATAAAAAGTAAGGCCTTTCAAGTTAGGAGCTAATGGTGATTAAGAAGATATATTCCTTCCATGTCTTCAAACAAAACATATGGTTGTTTAAACATTTAGTGATCTCTCTTCTCCACACCTAAGACTTCATAGCATGGCTAAGAATAAATTGAGTATTTTGTAGTGACCAAAAATGTTAATCATAGCAAGTTGCTGAAGAATTTGACTTGTTATCCAAAGTAGAGATGACTCTCAAGTTATGATGGAGTCATTCCTAATAAAACTATCATAAATTGAAAATAAAGGTTAAAAATGCATTGACTATACCCAACATTGTGAATTTCAACCCAGTAGAAGGTAGAATATGAGTTTATAGTACTTTATTCTTGCCATCAGGCTGACTACTGTTTCTCACTGCTGCAGCCTGGCACCACCAGTGAGAAACATACTGTATATCAGTAGCCCATGCAAAGATTAAACTTCAAAATTTAAAGTACAGTTTCCCCTGAATGAGTAACATTTTCAAAACATAATACAGTTGAAAATTCCAAAGTCTCACCATCATAAGTCAGAGACCATCTACATATACTTTTGTTCAACTGAAACTATATTTATTTCAAATAGTATGAAACATATAAATAGTTAAATTTCTGATTTAGCTGTCAAAAATTGAAAAAGAGGTCTGTCTGTCAATCAAAACCAGAAACAGAAATGAATAATTCTATTCTTATTGTTTTAAATAAGCTGCAAATCTAAGAAAATTGGATCTTATTTCAAGAATAGAATAGCTGGTAGTTTGCCAGCCATATAATGGCTCATCTTAGGTTAAAGCTAACTCAAGGATTAGTGTTTAAAGCTTGTGCAAGTCATGTTAAAATTTTTCTAATTTTCATGATCAAAAACCTATACACAGATAATTTTACCTTGTATGTCCCATCCACTGACTTGAGCTACAGTTTTTATTTTTTTAAAGTTTTTGTCTTATATCCTTCTTTTTCAAGTAAATTTGTGGTAAAAGTATTAGTAAGCAATTCAAACAAACTATTACTGTTCTGAGTAAAGATATAACCAGGTGTTGACAGAGAGAAATATGTTATTAAATATACTATTGCAAGCAACCATTTCCCAAAGTGCTAATGAAGTGTCCACCAAAAGAGTGTCACACCCAAAATTCACTACACATTCAATTCTATTGTGTTACAAAATGTGTGCATGGAGAGTCTGAGACCTTTTAAAGTATGATACTTAAAAAATATATGATGTCAGTGTTCGTATTTCTGATTGTCCTCAGTAGAAAATACATTAAAATATTTTTCATCTGATATATTTCCTGGAAGAATAGAACTGACTTATTCCGATATGATGTTTTATCATCTGGCAAACTGTGAAATGGAAAGAAATTGATACAAAAGAGAAAGAGCCTCAAGTCAATTGCTAAACAGTATTTGTCAGTTGTTCTCCATTTAGTATATTATACTGTATTGAGCAGTAGAAGTTACATAAGTTTCTTTCTTATGAACTTGCATAAACCATTCATATATTCATTTGGGTTATGATTTATGTAATAACAATATATAGTCAAGTAATGACCTAGTTTTGCTGATTTTTATTTCTAGACTGAAATCATGAGTAGGATGAGTACTACTATATGTTTGTTTTGTTAAAGATCTTTCTTTGATATTTAAAACTTACATCTCAAGGAATACAGTAACCTAAGAGAGTTATGCACAAATTGTAAGTACAATTATGATTGTGCTTTACATGAGCTTATATTCTATGGTCATCAGAAAGTTTTTATAAAATTTAGTAACTTTTAGATGTCTGCATTAGATTACTCAACTTCCTCTTTTGAGCAATTATTAGCACTATAAAGTGAGGGGAGAATTGTTTTCCCCTTGGACTCAAAAACTTATGAAAAATATTAATTTATATTTCTACTCTCACATGCAGTATTTAACAAATTGCCTTTCTCCTCATTAATAATTCCAGAGAGTATTGATAATTATAGAAGATAGCTCTATGTCTCATTTTTCAAATTTCCACTTTACATTTCCATAGTATACTACTTTAGAGTAACAGTAACTGAGAAACTTATTCCCAGGGCAAAAGCATAGTTGAAGTCATGCTTGTATACCCATTTAAGCCCAAGGATAAAATTTTCTTCAAACTTCTTTCATTTGGGGGAATCTAGATGATTGAAAAATGAGAAAGAAATGTAGAAATTATTGAAGTGCTAAGAGGTTGACAGTAGCAAATGGTACTGATATTGGCTAACAATCCCAACATTAAAACAGAAAGACAAGATGTGCTTTGGGTCTCTTACATATTTAAAAAAAAAACTTTGATTTATAATGAGGCCTGACTTCAAGGTTTTCTATTCCAAGGATTCAAACTTATTGCCAAGCATGATTTCATAGATTGATACTTTATTGCTTTCCTTCATGTGATGTATCACATATTTAAATAGTATATTAATTTTTCATGTTTAAAGAATGAATACATTGGAATTCTGCATTTTCCAAGGCAGGCCACAGACAATATTTTACAGGAAAAAAATGACTGCATTAAAATCCTACATGATTTATCCCCTCACAAAGAAAAATTATTTTCCTATTTAATCCATAACACAATGATTACACTCCATTATCTAATATATGTTCATTAATTCACAGTACAAAATAACACACTGAGAGTGTGTCAAACTGCTAACTAACACAGTAAGTAGTATATATTTGTACTAAATATTTCTAAAATGAACCATGTCCCACGTATTCCTAAAGTATCTATTATTAGGTAGTGTATAAGTACCTAAATTTTTAAGAAATTTGGGTTTCAGAAGTGACTTCATAAGACCTAAAATAACAAAATAAGATTCCTAAATTATTGACTGATAATTATTTTCATATGTTAAAATGAATTCAGAATTATTTCTATAAGCTGAATATTTTTACTTTGGATACAGATCAGGTTATAGATATATATCATATCTTACTTCTGCAAATAAATAAGGTGTGATCTGAGCTTGTAGAAAATGAAGGTAGTAGTAATAACATATATATATATATATGGAATAATAACTTGTGGGCAAAATATATACTATATATATCTCATCTTGACTTGAATAGTTATTTTAGCATTCATCAAATAATGTCACACTCTGAGTTTTAAGTCTGTTTTTGTCATCCATAAGTTTTTACCTCTCAACATTTTATTAAAGGACACAGTTACCTAAAACAGATTTTCTCAGTTTGATAGATAATCTGGAGTTTCAAGCCTAAATTGCATCAAGTGAAAATAAAAAGGAAGATAATATAGCTGATACTTCAACATGTAACTTTCACCGCCTTACTTCCAAATAGCAACGTATGTCCCTGTTTTATCACCACAAGCAGAGTATTTATGTTGACTAAAAATAAGCTTCAAATGTGTTTCAACTTTAGAAGTCTTATTGAGAACAAAAAAATCCTAGATTGTCTTTCTTTCTCATATTTTATATAAGTCAGAGGTAGTTGAAGTTATTTGTACATACAAAAGGGAATAAAACCAGCAAATTAAACTATTCAAATAAACCAACAATAGCAAAATATATACTAAAGATAAAATTTTCTTAACTCATTTTTGGATAATTTACACTTCAAATAAAGCATAGCTAAGATTTAGAAGAACCAAAGGCAGGTTAAATGAGCCTTAATGCATATGTAGACATTTCAGCTCTGTACTCTAAAAACTTTTAGTAAAATTGAATCCAAAAAAAAGGGTTTAAAATGTCTGTATTGCCTGGCAAACAAAATTTTGAAACTATCTTAAGTACCAGGCCAAAATTCAAAAGCTATAAAGGATAATTGATGTAATTTTTCATAAACTTATATGTACATCTTCGTTGTATATAGTGCAATGAAAGCTGACAAAGATGTATATTAGTGTAATTGGCAACTTGATACATATTTGAAGGTTCCTGAGTCCAAAAGCTGCTCTCAAAGCTCTTTGGTGTTAATTCTCTTCAACTCTGGAACAAGGTGACCTCAGATCTGCCACTATATTCATTTTCATTTCTAGAATGTAATAAAAAAAGAGACATAGAGTACACACATTTTCATCTTTGGATTTTTTTTTTGTTTTGCTTTGTTTTTGTCTTGAGGTTTTTTTTTTTGTTTCATTTTTGTCTTAGCTTTAAAGAAACAATTTAAAGGAAAGAAAGATTTAGTTTGCCTCCAACTTTCAGGGGGTTCATTCTATGGTCCACTGATTTTGATATTTTGGGCCAGAACTAGATCAGAGATGGGCCATCATGGTGGAAGGGCCTGGTGGAGGAAAGCTCTGCTCACGGTGACAACCTGGAAGCAGAGAGAGCTTGTGAGTCCAGAAGAATTACAGTAAGATAGATTGTATCTTTCGAAACCACATCCCAAGTAACAATCTTCCCTTCCACTAGTCTCCAATATATTTTCTCCATCTATTGATACATGTAATTTTTCTTCTTTTTTCTCTTAACATGACTTGAATTACAGTGATTTATTTTTCTGAATGTTAAAACAACCAGTATTCCAGGGATGAACACAATTTATTCATAATAGATGATTTATTTTAAGATTTATTGCACAGTATTTATTAATATTTTTAAAGGAAAGGGGAAATGGAAAGTTATCACTCATGATTACAGAGTTTCTGTGAGTTATTGAAAGAGTTTTGGAAACAGTAGTGATATTTGCACTACAATGTGAGTGTAATGAATGTTACTGATTTGTACACTTAAAGTGGTTAAAAGAACAAGTTTTGTATCTTAAAAATAACGCAAAAGCATGAAAAATTTTCAAACTTTCAGCATCTTTGACTATAATATCAACTAAAGACCAGACCTCAATAAGCTGCCAATAAATTTAAACATTGAAAGCCTTCTGAGGCACTTATCAACTTATTCATGCCCTTAAATCTTCCCCACTCCTAGGTATATCTGCTTCTTAGCCTGATTCTTACAAATATAGTCCCACAGACTCATTTTGTTCCTGTTTTTATAAGGTATAGGGAATGAGATTAAGCTAATTTCTTACCTGTGTTGGCATGTATGGTTGTAATCATCACTCATTTCAGGCATGTGTTTGAAAAGAAAAGTTACACTCAAATGTCAGAGGAATTAAGTTATCACCAGTATGGAATCCCACCAACTCACTGTTAATTCCACACTTCACCAGACCTGTGTGCTTTAACAGTAGTTAGATAAAAAGTTTCATTTGTATAAATTCAAATTGAGAAAATTACACAAATACACATCATACTTTGTATGTAAAAGATAAAATGGTGACATTTTTGCACATCATAACATTTTGCCCAGGTGATTGCCATTTCGCTAGTTTACACTACTGCTGATGCTCTCAATCATGATGCTCCACATCATAATTCTTGTGTTTTATTTTGTAATTTGTAGAATCTTATACAAAGTCACAAGAAGCAGTAACAACATCCAATGTGTTGACACTTTATCACTTTTATTTCCTTAATGCCTGAACATCATTTGGAACGTAATCAATGCATGTAAGATATAATAAAGTGTATGTGTTAATAAACTGCTTTACTACCACATGCTCATGATCATTGACTTTCAGTTTATCATTCACAAAACCTTTTTTGCAGATATTAATTTCTGTATTAGTCACAACACTCCAACAAAAGACTCCAAAAGATAAATGAATCTACTGTGTGTTACAAGGGGAAGGGGTGTGTTTGCTGACAGAACCACTCTTTAGGAGAAGGTAGCTTTCTGGCATACCTCAATCTAGGGATTCAAACAATGGAAGGAATAAGACATTTTTCTTTCTTTCCATAATATAAATAGTTTCTGTTCAAAGATTATGCATTACTGCCTCTGATAACACAAATCTTGTAATTCATCAATTTACCAAAGCCACTGAAATAGAACATTCTGTATGAGAGTTATGATGAAAAAGACCAGAAGAGTCACATGCCTAATTTATACCCTCTGAAAACATTCATTTTGGTGAGAGGCTAAGAAGATATAATGACTATTTCTTGATCATGTCTCACTCCTGTGCCCAGAGGAACTGAGTTGAGGTGGATATCCTTACTAAGTTATGGAACACTAACTCCTCAGAATTCCTTATTTAACAACAACAACAACAAAAAATATGTATTGTTAAGACATGAATAAAAAACACCACTTGCACCTCTTCTTAAAACTGGAATAGTATTTACTATATTAAAGGTTAGCTATACATTAGAGGAAATAATGGTTTGAGAATTGCTTTCACAATTTAGAGGGTTAATGTGTACAATTTCTTTACCTCTCCTCTCTCTTTTAAAAGGAAGAAAATTCATGAGATTAGATTATTTTATAGGAAATGTGAAATATGAAAGCTAAAAAAATCAATTTTGTGTAATGGAAATTTGGGGTTTTTTATTGATAGCTAATATCACTTTTTAATTTTATATATAAAAGGGCATACTGTGAGTCAAAATATAGAGTCTATGTAAATAGGACAGTCCTTGTCCAGTATCATAGAAGAAAACTTTGTTTCTAATATTAGAGCATTCAAAAACATTTAACCCAGCATTTGATATATTTGTTTTCCCTAGTGCCTTATAATATGATAACATAATAATGAATATTTAATCTCAGGAAAGTATAATATTGAAAATAGCAAAGAAAAAAAATTAAGAAATGAAATGACTTATCTGTTAAAAATTAAATAAATTAATCTATGTTGCTAAGATAAAAAATAAGAAAAAATAAAAATAGGAAAACAATATGCACAAATATAGTTCAGGAAGTCATCTATTAACACATAAAAATAAAATTAACTCAAAAGACAATTAGTCGTTAAGTTTTTTTTAAATGCAACTTGTGTCTCAGAAAAAAAGATTGATCTAATAATTCAGGAGTTCTCAAAAATTAACTCTTTAAAAATGAAGTTAATAAAGCAGTATAGATTGAGAAAAGTTTTAAAATATTTTTGTGCTCCTAGTAAGAGAGATGAAATATTGTATTCTGAATTAGCAGAATTTATACCATCCCAATATACTTAAAAAAGATTTGATAATTCTATTTTAATTAGTGGTTGGAAAAAGATATCCTCATATATACATAATAAGTATCAAATCTATTAAATATAATTTTGTAATATCTACATATACAAAAATATTTCATACAGAACAACCACCCTTTAAGAGTTTATCAAATGGGAATTCTTGACTGTATGTGAGTAATGAATGTTCAAGGAGATTTCCTTTTTATTTTCTAAAACATTATTTTTAATAGCAACATATAAAAGAGAAAGACAGAAACAAAAGGAAAGACAAAGACCAAAGATTCACCTAATTAACATAAAATTATACAGCTATTAAAAGAATGTGACAATTTTGTAGATGATGGTGTGGAAGAATCTTGTGTTTTGAATTTTAAAATGCTGTAAAGAGAATACCTTCATTTTATGTGTGGATGTTTATCTGTTGGTAGGCATGTGCACATATGCATACCCTGTCTCAGGGGTGATATCAGCCCCTGAGATATGAAATATATATATGTAAGGGAGTAGTATAAGATTGACATATGGCAACCTTCACCCTATAAGATGTTTGCCTTTTCACATTCAAATTTGTATAAAAACTCATGAGACATGTTACTCCTCTCTCTAGTATGTCCACTCATAATGAAATTATTAAATCAGTTTTTAATGAGTGTGTCAGGTCAATGATTATTTATTCTGGATGTGTTACTCTTTGAACCTCCACTCGTCATTCATTACATGAATTAAGGACTCTGCATTTTAATGTCCAACATACATTGGGAGTAGGAATGAGTACTATTTTCTGCCAGTTTGAGAACTAGTATGAGCCAAACTAGAACGAAAGTCAAATATTTTTTTTCTGGAGCAATTTTGAAGGGAGACAAACATGGAGAGCAAAATGTTAATTCAGAAAAGAAATTACCTGAGTTACTCTATCAAGGGCAACACCATCATCATATTGTCCATAGATTATTGCCAATAATGAGAATTATATCTCCATTTTCCAAGAGGAGGAGAAGTCAATTACTATTTATAAATCAAGCAAAGAACTTGTGGTCAAGGCTGCTGAGACAAACAATGATGAAACTAAGAGCAGACTGTGACTTAAAGGACTGTAGAAAGTTCAAGGTATATTAAAGTTCTTCATATAGGGCACCTACTTTGTTTTAGGTGTGAATGACTTTAAGACTTAAACTGCATGTGATTTGGTGCAAACATTTTTATTCCATGTGACCCATTTCATTGTACTTCCTAGGCTTTTTATCTATTTTCCTGTAATATTGTGAACTCTGTGAATCATAAGGTCAATGTTGAATGTTTTATATTTATACATATATAACTTAGTAAAAGTGAACAACTGAGGTCAAAATTTCCTTTGGGGAAATTTGTAAAATAATGAATGGAGGTAGAAATCTTAGTGACTTATTGTGGGGAAAATATAGAAATACAGAGATGTAGCTATTTATACAGATATTAATGTAATGATGTAGATGTATTCATAGATGAAATTTAGAATTACATACAGATAGAGAAAGATATACTGTATTGAAATTATTCAGATATGAAGGACAGTGGACAGGGGAGCATTATTGCTTGAAGACAGAAGAAATCAAAATATTGGAATAGTAAAAGTAGAGGAAATTTAGGATATAGTTTGAACTTAGAGAAAATATTGAAGTACTTAGACTTCTAAGAAAAAAAATTGAGGAAAACATGAAATTATATAAATATTTAAAATTTTACAAAGAAACGCTAAAAGCTAACTAATGACTTTACATGTGATTCTCTTTAGGAAAACTCATTTGGCTACAAGGCAGTGTTTTTAAAGTATCACACTTTTTAGAGAGTAAAATGTAGTCTATGGCCAAACCACCCTGAATGCGCCCGATACAGTCTGATCTCAGAAGCTAAGCAGGGTCTGGCCTGGTTAGGATTTGGAGGAGAGTGTAAAATATAGACACTGTTTTTCCAAGACTCTCTAAAATAAGTATGAATAATCAGGGTTGTACCCTGTGGGTAGATTTTCCTGAAAGCATAATATGTGCAGCTTTATATGGTGAAAGAGAATGACCTGTAGAAGCACACCTGAGTCCTAGATTTACCCATGAAACTCTCCTTGGGAAGTCAGACTCTCTAAATCTCACTATCTTTTCCAGTAAAATGAGAGATTTGCTTGATTTTCTCTATATCTGCTTTGAAAACTCTATGAAAAATGATGAGCTGAACTTTGCAAGTTTCTTCTAGGTCCTGCGTTTGTAACTTTATGATATTTCTATGCACTAGCATGGGATAAAATAAATCATTTGTTTATATCTATTTCCTACCAGCTGAGGATCTGCTATCTGAAGCAATCATAAAAGAATGTTTGCTCATAAATTATTCCCAGGGATTTTTCATATTTTTACTTTATGAGCTGCCTCTGCATTACATAGAGTGCATTGTTTGACTACCAAAGCTGAGGTTGACAGCCTCAAGTTTATAGGAAAATCTTTTTGCAGACAGTAACTCTTTCCTGCATGCAGTAGAATTCATGAGTCCATATAGCTTCTTTCAAATTTATATACAACTATGTACAAAAATGTAGTTGTTACAGAGTTAATCAGAAGCGGGTAAATCAATAACAATGGTCAATATTGCAAACTAAGACAACACCTCATTGCATGAGGGATAGATGATCTTGGAGATAGAGAACAGCCAAAAACAGGAATGTTAGGATATAGATTTCATTCAGTTTGATTAGCTAAACATGTCCATATAAAAAACATGTATGTCAACATACAAAACACCTGCACAAATACACAATCTTTCAGGGTTCTAGAAGTAATATTGAGTATGAAAATATTTTACTATTTTTAGAATATAAAAATGTTTGTGAAATTTATCTGTTGGGACCATAATCAGGAAAACACAATCACAGATACTATAACCATGGAATGCTGTAATTCCAAAAGAAGTCTAAAATCCTGAATGATCAAAATCCTAAGATGTAATTGTTAAAAAATTATTTAAAAGACATTTGCTCAGAGTTTTATGAGATTTATTTAAGAAATATAAAAAACATAATATAAAATTATATAGGCCACTTTATATAATAAAAAGGCAATAGTTATATACATATTTTCCAACCATACATACTTAAGTATTCTAAGGAATCAGTATATTGATAGTATCATGGTTATAACATTATGAGTAGAAAAACATATTCATAAAGAAGTAGATCAAAAAGTAAAATGTATAATTTTGTGCACCCGGTTCAAAATTATGGGTATCATAAATACTATGACAATCTGTTTTCGAAAAAAGTCAGTCAAAAAATTGCAAGGAGTTACCACAACATATGAAGTAGGCAGTTACACAAAGTATCAAGATCTTGAGAGATTTTATGTTTCACAACTATAGATGTACAAAAAGGACATCTCTTCATTGGTTGAAGAGACTTCAGTGTCTTTATGTGTATGCATAAAGCTTACAGATAAAGGCAACAGTATGAAAATGCACTTATACAGAATCAAATTTGCAAAAAGAATGCATAGGATAAATTAAAATACTCAATAAATCATTACATAATGTACACATCTAACACTGGAAATGATGGCAAGATGAAAGGCAAAGAATAGTAGATTATAAAAAGTAATGGTGGCAATTGAAAATAGCAGAAAATGAAACAGCAGAAAAGTAAGTAAAACTAAAAGGAAAATTTGATATTTGAAAGAGTATCTATTTAAGGATAGTTTAAGGGTAATTGCACAAAGCTAGTTTGTAAAAGCTATGTAGCTTTCATGATCATTAGGTATATTTTGAAGTCTTGCATTGTGATTAACAGCTGTTTTGCTCTCAGGGCAGGGCTCTTCATGGAGAATATATTTATATTCACTTTCCTGCTGGCACTACTTTTTGAAATTCTGTAAATTGATAAAAGCGTTACCTATTAAATTTTCTCATCTTATGTGCCAAGCTTCTAATATTATTTTTGGGTACATGGAAATCCAATTGACAGACATGCATAACAGACCAGAAATTTTGGGGAAATAACATTGGTGATCAAAAAAGCAACACCAATGTGTAAGTTTCTTCTTATCCTACTATTCTCATAATTACTTTTGACCTAGTTAGTAACTTCACTGGCTTCTACAAGAAATACGCTTTTAATTTATTAAAAGATCCTGAAATTCCATTTACTGAAAGGATTGACAAGGGTACAAATGAAACATTTTTAAATCAAATTTTTAAGTGTTGCCATATCAGATGGGGAATCTTTCTCTAAAATTGAGATTTTTTTTCCCTTTAATTGCTTTTTTCCCCCTTTCTCTCCACCTCCCCTCTTCTCATGGAAATTGAAGTTTTCAGAATTTCACCCTTCATCATTTCACCATTCAAATTTCAATGTTTTTAGGATTGTCATTTTCAGACCACATGGATTTTAGTGTTAGGGATTTTGACCTTCAACATTTCAACATTCACAGTTATGGTATTAGGGATTATCATTTTTCAGGATTGTGATTGGGACTGGAATTTACCTATAGTCTTTTCAGCTATGAATATAAGGGTATTATAAAAAATAATCTCTATTAGCTAACCTTTAAAAAAGTCTTTGTAGGTTATCTAAAAGATACATGGAATTCTTGGGCTTTTTTTCTGCCCATTAACCTAAGAACATATTTGATCTTTTGTGTACTATGAATAAGCAAGTGTTCATTTTTAAATGAAATTGGTTTTGGTTTCACTGCTAAGCCTGTAAGCATTTGTTTTGTTTTGCTTTGCTTTGCTTTGAGTTTAAAAAAAAATTTTTTTAACTAGTGAGTTCAGTTTCTGGTACAGTCAATACTACAGCTAAGCAACTGGTCTGTTAGTGCTTCTCCCTTTGTCCATTCTCTTTTATTTTCATGCAATGTGTATGACTCTTCTAGAAAGATACATTTATTATTATTATTATAGTTATATGTCCACACAAATTATCATTTTGTTCAAATTTGATTAGCATATCCTCTTCCAACTTTCACTTTTTAACTTTTTTATGAGTCCTTATTTTTCAGTTTTTTTTCTGACAACATATTTTAAAATATTTGATTGACATAAAATAATTGTACATACTTATGCGTTATAGTGTAAAATTTTAATATGTGTATACAATGCCTAATATGCAAATAAAGTTGTATAATATATCTTTTACCTCAAATATTTATCCTTTTTTGTGTTGAAAATATTCACAATCTTTTCTCTAGCTTTTCTGGAAACATGCATAGAATAAATTGTTGTTAACTATAGTCACCCTACTGTGCCATAGAACACCAAAAGTTATTATTGCTGTCTAACCTATTGTCATACCACCAGTACCCTTAGCAGCCTCTGATAACCATTGCTCTTTTTCTTTGTATGAAATGAATTTACAGTATTTAACTTCTACATATTAGTGAAGACATGTGGCATTTATCATTCTGCGGCTGCCCTATTTCATTTAATGTTCCGTCCTCTAGTCTCATCCATGTTGTTACAAATAACAAGATTTCACTCCTTTATACCATACAATAATATTCTGTTTTATTCCAATATGTTGTATGTATAATAATTATTGTTTATCCTTTCATTTGTGAATGGATGCCTCACTTGAGGTAATATCTTGAATACTATGAATTGTGCTGTAGCACACATGGGAATGTGGGCATCATTTTGACTTTCCTGTAGATATATACTCAGTAGTGGAATAGTTGAATCATATGGTGATTGTATTTTTAGGTTTATTATATACTATTATTCATAATGACTATATTAATTTACATTTGCACCAGTAGAACCTGCATTCCCCCTTTTTCTGTATCCTCACCCGATTTTCTTAAATTTTATCTTTTGGAAATAATCATTCTGCCTTGAATTTGGTAACAGTTCATGGTGGTTTTCCCTTGGATTTCCCTACTGAATAGACATGTTGAGCATTTTAAAATATATTTATTTGTCTTTTGTATATTTTCTTTTCAACAGTGTTTAGTCAGATGTTTTGTTTACTTTGAAAATGACTTGTTTAGGTTTTTTGTTGTTGCTGTTGTGGGGTTATTGAGTTTCTTAATTATTTTTTATATTACTCCTTTGTAGGTGTAGATTATAAATATTTATCCAATTACACAGGTTGTTGCTTCACTTTATTGTTTATTTTACTGGGAAGAAACTTTTTAGCTTATATGATTCCATTTGTTTATTTTTGCTTGCATTTCCTGTGTTTTGAAGCCTTATCCAAAATTCTTTGCTCACATCAGTGATGTCCTAAAGGGCTTCCTCTAGCTCTTCATCTGGTATTTTATAGCTCTAGACTTATATGTAAGTATTGATTTCATTTTTGTATATGGTGAGAGAAGTCTGGTTACATTAGTCTACACATGGATATCCAGCTTGCCAGGATGAGCTATCAGAAAGATTGCCCTTTCTTCAATATATCTTTTTGTAGCCCTTGTTGAAAAACAGTGGTAAATATGTAGATGTACTTCTGAGTTCTCCATCATATTCTATTAGTCTCTGTGTCTGTAAATACACTACCATGATAACTGATTAAGAGCTTTGTTCTAAATTTTAAAGTTCAGGTATTGCAATCTACCAGTTTTCTTTTTACTCTGGATTGCTTTCATTATTTGGGTGTTTTATGTATCCATATGAATTTTAGAATTTCTTTTTCTATTTATGTGAAGAATATCATTGGAATTTTGATGGGGATTTTATTGAATCTACACATCATATTACAAAGTATTAATATTGATATAGGAAAAATATAACTCCTGCTAGATGTCAGATGTTCTGAGTTTGTGTCCCCTGAAATAAAGAATCAAAATCCAAAGGGCAATGGACATTAAGGGTAGGAAAGGTTTATTGAGAGATAGCTTCTAAAACAGGAGGAATCCAGATTGGGTTGCTACCACAGGCCTATGTCAGGGGAAATGTATATGGTAAAGTCACAATGAGGATACAATGTGGCTCAAACTATAATTAACCAATAAGATTACAAGTATAGCCACTTAGCTAATATTGGTCCAATCAGGAAGTGGGGCATGTTGCAAGCTTATATGGCCAGCATCATTAACCTATGCTTATCTATGACCCCTAAAACAGGAAATATTTTGGGAAGAGATGGGTCCATTTGTCCTGGTCACCCACCTGGGTGTCTGATGCATATCTGGACTTAATGTACTGCATGGTTCAAATTACAGTATAATCTCAAGTTTCTGTTCATTTCTTAGAGAAGTAGGCAAGTGCAGCCATTGTGACTTTATCTTGAGACCTTACCTTCTTCATATGCACCTGCAGCCACAATTCTTGTCCTTATTTTTCATTGGCCACATGAGAATCCAGTCCATCTCTGACTGTATATTAATTTCTACCTAACTTCACTGCCTATAATATTTCAAAATGTTAATTCTTTTAATTCATGAAAAAAGGATGCCTTCCTATTTTTTATGTTCTTTTGATTTCTTTAATAGTTTATCATTTTGGTTTTTATCTTGTTTTTAAGCATGCAGAATACAAGAAGTATGTGGTCCTACTGTAGGCTTTCATCCAGGTGTCAGAAGAGTTTCATCACAAGTTGCCCCAGGTCCTGGACATAGCCCTCCAGCATTTAAAGTTTGCCCTTCTGGTTTTAAGTCTTGCTTTGGTTCAAATCCTTTCCTTATCCCCATTCCTTCTATTGAATAGGAATGCTTTCCCCATACCATTGTACATTGGAAGTATGTAAATTTCTTTTTGACATTTACAGGGGTTCACAACTGAGTTTGCCTTAGATCCCAGAGGAGACTGTCATCAATATTTAAACAGTTCTGTGACTGTTAAGACATTAAAGCTCTGGTGACTTTTAGAGATAGACTATACCCATATTGCGTAATGAGATGGACACAGTGTTTTGGAATACAGGGCTACAACGTAATAATTCAGATCTAAAACATTTCCCCAACAGTCTCATGTGTTCAGTGGTGGGACATTTTAAAGGTGGGTAGGTCATGTGGTTACTATACTCATTAGTGGATTGATTAATTTATTGATGAGTTTATCGCTGAACTGTGCTGTTAGAGGGGGGGCCTGTTTGAAGAAGGTGTGTCACTGGATATATGGTCTGGAAGGGTGTGTCTTTGTCCCTGGCTGGTGCCTTCTCTTTTGGCTTCCTATCCTCCATAAGGTGAACTATCCTTAGCCATATTCTTCTACAATGCTGTTTCTGCCTTGAAGATGGCCGACTATAGACTGAACTCACTAAATCCATGAGGTACATAAAATAAATGTTGTCTCATTTAAGTTGTAAATATCAAGCAAAGGGAAAGTAGCTAGCAGAATTAGTTTTAGATTCTCTGTCGGGAGCAATGCTGCATAATTTTAAGGAAAAAATCATTTGATTAGGCCTAGTTCTCCTGCCTACAGGCCAGCTATGGCATTTTGAGACATAATTCCATTTTGGCCTCTGGTCACAACTGAGACTTCAATGATCTGGTGGTGCTGTGATGCTCCAGGACAAGATTACACCGGCTGAAGACATCCTGGGAGGAACAGTATCCTCATCTACTCAGTTCCTCATTGTTCTTGGACTGTTACACTTTGTTTATCGCGATGTATTGAACTCTCTGCAAGTCATTTGTTACACCTTGTTTATCCCGATGTACTGAATTCTCTGTAAATCATTTGTTACATCTATTTCTCCTGATGTACTGAATCAAAGGTGTGGTAAGCTGGGGGGTTTCGTCTTTGCCACCCAGAGCAGCACTGATCAGACCCAAAGCTCAGCTTCTTCTCAAAGTCTCATTTTTTTCTTCCTTTCCTGTATAATAAGTTAATTTGCCTTGTGCTTCCATGGCTCACAGGAGACTAGGACTCACTGCAGAGGTTCTAGTAACATCCCCTTTCCCTGTTCCCTACAATTCTCCTCCACCCAAGCTTCAACCATTCATAGATGAGGCTTTTGGAAACTGATTAGATCATGGTTGTTTGATACTGGATCATGGGTATGTGATACTCATCACTGGATTTGTCCATTGGTGGATTTATAGCTGAGTGTGATGTTGGGAGGTAAAGCCTGATGGAAGAGATAGGTCATTGTTGGCTTGACCTGGAGAGGTGTGTATATATATCGTGTACGTATATCCTCCTGCCTTGATCTCACACTGCTTCCTGCCTACCATGTCATGGACTGTTTCTCCTCTGCCATACCATCCTGCCTTGGAACAACTTGACTGTTAACTGAAACTTCTAAACCTGGGAGCCAAAATAAACCTCTCCTCTTTTAATTTGTGACTGTTTGGTATTTTGTTCTAGCAATTGGAGAATACCTAAGACATTTGGGATCCATATAGTGAAGTTTGATCAATCATTTATTGTGAGACATGTAATTTAGGGTATAGATGTGGAATAACTTGTTATGGATTGAGTCTAGATGTCCCTCCCAAAACTTCATGAGGTCATAGGTGGAGCTTTTTCAGAGATGGTTGGATCTAGAATGTGAAACACTAGGATTGATTCATGCTGCAATGGGAGGATCAAGGGCACTAGGATTAAGGGTGTGAATGATGGGTGGCCTGGATAAGATATAAGGGACAGAAAGAGCTGTGATTGTTCCTTGTTGCTATACTGCCTTCTGCCTGCCATGAGCTGGTTTTCCTCTCTGATGCTTCTCTGCCATGCCATCCTGCCTTGGAGCCAGACGATTGTGGACTGAAACCTCTACAAACTTTGAGCTAAGTAAACATTTCCTCCTTTAACTTGTGGGTGTTTGGTATTTTGTCTTAGATATGAGAGAAGAGTAACTAAGATATTTGTCAATGTAATTTGGAAACATAAAAAAGAAAATGATTTAAGCAAAACAAGTCAAACATACATTAACTATGAAAAATGAATAAGCCCGACAAAAAAGAAAAATCTACTTCCTTGCATGTACTGTTATTAAAAAATTGATGTTATTGGACATAAAACTGAAAAATATAAGTGTTTAAATAAAATCTCTATATGTTTAAATATCATCAGAACAGCTAATTCAAATACTTTAAAGCAAACATTTGTAAATTACCTAAACAAAACCAGCCCTTTTAGGTAACTAGTTTACAAATTTTTTCAGAACAAAATTGGAGAATAATACTTTGCATAGTATTATAAGCTGAATTTTTTTCTCTCCCAAATTCATATATTGAAGCCCTAACCCTCATCTCCACAGAGTATAACTATTTGCACATGAAACTTTAAAAAATGTAAATAAATTAAAATAAGACCATCAGAATAGGTTCTGATCCAGTCTGACTGAGGTGCCTATAAGAACAAGTTAGGACACACTCAGCAACACTGGGATTGTGCACACACCCAGGGGAAAGACAATGCAAGGTCACAGCAAGAAAGCAGTGTGTAGAGCCAAGGAGAATCAGAGCCTTCCAATACCTTTAGTTTTCACAACTTTTAGTTTTCAGAACAATAAAAAACACAAATGTATGTTGTGTAGGCCACCCAGTATGTGGTACACTGTGGCAGTGTTAGTAAACTAACAAAAATATCTAGAATTATATTTTGATAAGTATTCCAATTCTTAAATCCAGAGATTGTGAGTAAACAATCTTCATTATTCATTTAACTGTACTTTTTTCCTTCCTTGTGCTTTGTTTTGATTAATAACAAAGATTTATTAAGTGCATTACCAATTTTCATATAAATTGTGCTGCTATAAATCGTGCTGCTTTAGTGAACAATTATTTTTATTTTATTTGACTAATATTTTTTCCACTGAGTAAACATTGAAAGTGTTTCCATCAGATGTAATTTTGTGAAGCAATATCAATAACTAATTGTAGAATGTAATGTAGCACATATTCAATAGATTATTAAGATTATCTATCAGAAAAGACTTAATCAGTTTAAATGAATATATGACACTCCTTATGTAATATAAATATTGTGAATACATAATTTCTAAGTTACATAATCATATATACAAAGAAGAAAAATATGATAGAATTTGTTATGGCTTTAATAGCTAATCATTAACTTGAGTTTATTATTTCCTATTTCAAAATCATAAAAAGAGGAGGTTATAAAGGTAAAGCACATTGACCTTATTTTCTGATGAAATATATGCTCATGGTCTTTTCAATATTTTAAAATAAGATCAATTTATAAATGAATCTTTATGTCCTATACATAATTATGAGTGTTATGGTTAAATATTGAACATATAAGAATATAAATATGAAGATATAATGAAAGCAATTACAGTCTACACTACTTTTTGGTTGGTTTCATATCCTAGTATTCAATCAATATTGAATGACAAATATTTGAAAAAAATTCATCTGTTCTAAGCATATGCAAAAAATCACTACAGTACTTTTTCTTGCCTTTATTTCCTAAACAGTACATTATAACAATTGTTTAAGTGATATAAGTAATCTAAAATTAATTTAAGTTATAAGAGAGGAGTTACGTAGGTTAAATGTAAATACTATACCATTTTAGGTAAGAAATTTGAACACTAAGATTTTACTTGGCAGATACTGAGGAAAAATTACAACAGTGCAGTATTGCTTGTTTATACAATGGTAAGGAAAATAAACTCATGAAGAAACCATGAAGGCAACGTAAGTCTTTCTATGGAAAGAAATATTGGATCATCATTATCTTAAAATTTAGAAATGAGCTTTATATAGGAAATAATGCTAAATTTAAAATTCAATAAGATATATTTTCTATAACAGCTAAGAAAAAAATAATATTTTTTCTAAGCCAAATGCAATATTAGTAGACCTAGAAGGAATCCGGGTCTGCTGAGTCATAAAGTGACTTTTTGTTTATAACATAATATATTCTTAAAGTTTTTTTCACACATATTTACCATTTCTCTAAAGGCATTCAGCCTAACATCCATCTGCCAAACTCTAGTGATATTTAAAACAGATAAGGTGCTCTGGTTTCTACTTTATTTGCCTAATATAAAGCAAAAGGATATGTAGGTTTTCTAATTATTTTTTCAAATAAGAAAAGTACATGAAGTAAACATTATGCTTACACTAAAATATTACACTTCATAAAAAATAAATATCTTTCTGGAAAAAATTTTTAATGATGAAAGTAAACCTTAAGCATATTTTTAAAATACTAAAAAGTTAACCCTCCAAATTCAATACTTCTCATGCATCCACTGATATCTTTTCCATTTTAAGAAACTCAATACTCACATGGCTATTAATACCCCCCATATCACTGTATTATTTTAATTGCAAGAAAATGAGCATAATTTATACTTATGGTATTCTATTTTAAAATGTACACATAGAATAAGAATATAGGAATTCTATTATGCCATCAGTATATTTATGACTTCACATTAAATATATTCACACTTTTCCAAATTTCAGAACTCAGACATTAGAATATTACTGTTAGACATGATATAGTCTGCCATATTTTTTCATTTTATAATGTTTTATCAGCATTTGAAGAAAAACAGTCATTTATAAGTGCATCATATATATTTGTAGGATATTGGGTGATGACCTGTCTATTAATACTATGTTTACTTGCCCATTTACTTTTTCAAATTTTTTGTAATGTTACCAAATCCCATTCCACAAAAGCAGTCTCAATAGAGACACCTATCACAAGGTATATGCAAATACTGGGTTCACCACACCTTTATCAGCTTGGGCATGGTTACAAACACAGAAATAAATACATAGAAGTAATTGTGGTTTCTAATATATTTTAGTTTTATTTTTTCAATATCCTTTCAGTTCTGTATTTTAGTCATAGTTTTATCATAATTATTTTATATAATAAACTGTATTTCATTTTATGTTATTTATTTCTATTTTAGCTCTGTACTAAATCCATGTATCCTCACGGGCTATTTAAGATGTCACAATTTTCCAAATTTTTCTTCTACTGAATAATTTTCTTTATAAGTCTTGTATCTGAATATTCAAAATAATGATTCTTTTTCTAACTGAACAACTTTTTTGTTGATAAACTATTATTCTATTAGATTATAGATCATATTGAGTGAAGATCAATCCATTCATGAAAAGGGATATGAAATTGGTCACATTAGCTCATTTCATTTCAGACACTGAGATTCTTGATTCTGTTGTTGAACGGATAAGCACGTAAAATTCATAGACTAATTCTAGTATTTTCAATCTTTGCTTCCTCTTATCACTCAGTTTACAGAAAATTGATTTGAATTTTTTATCTTAAAAGGCTGCAATAATTTAGTAAGATAAGACTAGATTTTTGTGGCAGTTTTTTGTGTATATAAATTTATAATTCTCTTTATTGTAAGTAGTAAATTGTTTCTACAGACATCAGTGGAAATGGGAGTATAATTTAGCAGTTTTTTAGTCTAAATATTAATTTTCTGTTATTTTAAGAAATTTGAAATGTCAAAATAAACATATATAATTATATATGCATATGTATGCATATATATTTCATATGCAAATTTGAATATTTTAATATAAGAATATTTAATATAAGAAATAAGAATAAATTAAAATTATGACTAGTGGTCACTTTTTATCAGTTTTTTCTTAAAATTTATCCACATATAAAAAGTATTTAATAACTACATCTTTATCCAAGTTCTTAAAGTTAAAGAACTAAAAATCAAAATTTTAGCTAACATATTCTATTCATACTGTTTATAGTATTGTAAGAAGTTAACCCTGGTCTTCTACAAATGAAAATATTATGATAACATTATTTTCATGTGGTTACATAAATTTCAAATACTGAAAGTGTACTAAAAATTAAAATGAACATCCTCTTCCTTTGTTAAAGAAATCCTGTTACCGCGGTTTTTCCTCTTTACCCTGTAACTATAGTAACAAAAGCAATGATATAAATCTACTTTTCCTACCCATGAAAAAATCATGTATTTTTAAATTTATTTTCTTTTCTTTACGGAATATAATGGATACTTTCTGGACTGGAGACACCAAGAGTGCTCACATAATGACAATATAATTTCATTGATAAATAAACCTTTAAAATTTACTAACAGAAAGAAAAATTAGAAGAATAAAATAGAAACATCAGGAGATCATCCTCAAATATGAAACTATTACAGTAATAGAAAATTTATTTCTCTTCTGTAAGTTGAGGAGAGAAACTTTAGGTTTAATAAAATTGATCTGGACACATGCATTTGTGGATTAGAGGCATTACAGATGTGTTTTAAATAATAACTTAGTTTTACCAGGCGTGGTGGCTCATGTCTATAATCCCAGCACTCTGGGATGCTGAGGCAGGAGGATTTCTAGTTTAAACCATATCTGAGAAATTTAGCAAATCAGAGACCCTGTCTCAAATTAAAAATTAAAAAACAAAACAAAGAAAAAAGGCTGGACACGCAGTTCAGTGCACAGGGCCTGGATTAAATTCTCAATATCTATCAAAACAAACAAACAAAAAACTCAGAATTTTTGCATTTGTATGAAAACAAAAGAGGGAATATGGTGTATATTAAACCAGTAATCTCTTTCTTTTCAACAGTGAAGACATTCTCTAAAGAGTCCTTTATATTTTAGTTTGAAGATGCCTCTAAAATAAAAATACGTATCACACCAAATTTTTCTCAAATGGCCACTACATTTCTAAATCATTGTTGGTTAAAGTTTGAAAGTTAAAGAAATATGCATAAAAGTTAATCTATTAATGAATATTCTCAAAAGGAATAGGTGTTTACTTTGGGAGGACTATGGTTTAACTTGAGAGGACCTATAAGAACCTCAGTACTCTATGGAAATACATAATGTCCTATTGCCTGAAGACCAGTTGTCAACTAGAAAATCAAACACAATTAGTCCAAACTGTAAGCCCTTACTGAAATACCAGATTAAAATTCAACATGTATTTATCTCCCAACCATAGACAACTTGATGTCTGAACACAGGGTAACTCAAGAATCTCAGTCCAAAGTAACAAGAGTCTTGGCTAAATCTCAGTGAATTTCTACTCCTCTCAATAATCTGCAACCAAAGATCACCCAGCATATTCCTGTAGTTATACAAATTTGAGTACTGACTTTATATAGTTAGGGAGAATGTACATGTGGAACTGTGGCTCCATTCACTACTCTTCTCTCCAACTGTCTTTTTAAAACCCAAACCATGAAAAATTTACAAAATGCCTCAAGGTGGGGTGTTCGTCCTCTGAGATGTTTAACATTCTATGTGAAAATGAAAGTGTGCACTATAAACACAGCAAATTGCTCATTTCCATTATATAGGTATCAGGATTCCACTTATAGAACAGATAATTAATAACATGTAAATGAATGTAAGCAACCAACATAAATCTAAAGACATGAGAAATAGCATTGTCATGTCTACATGGTCTCATTCTTTTGTTAATTGCTTTTATCCTATGTCATTGGAAGGCCTGGCAGACAGGTTCTTAATTATTGTTTTTATTTAACAACATTGTTTAAGAACAATAAGAAGTGTGAGTCTTAGTAGCTGATATACCTTGGAGAACAGAGTATCTCAGTAAAATACTATTAGAAATGAATGAGAAACTGAATGTACAATGGCCCAAACATATATAAAAATAGAACTCTGATCCATGATCCACAGCAACCAGGTAGAGAAATATAACAGGAATTTAAAATTGACTTTAAGATCAGTGATTATGAAAAAATATAAAGAAGTAGGGCTCCTGATCTATATAAGTACAATACAATTATTAGACACATAATTAAATCATGAAGAAAGACTGAAATAAGACCAATTCTGTAATTGGTAAAGAAGTAACAATCATTTTAGCCAGAAAAAAGGACAAATTGGGTCATTTTTATTGTTTGCTAAGTATGTGGGCTTTGGTATGAATATGGAGTTGTCTGGTGCAATGAATATCCAATTTTCAGAGCAGAGTAGATATTATAAAAATAAGAAATAGGCAGTGTAAAAAGATCAAATATCTTTCTACCCTCCCCTCAGGGTTCCAATTCTTCTTCTTAAAAATTTCTAATAGCAAAACTAGTGCTGCAACAAATAATAGAAAAAAAAAAAATGAATCATGAACTTACTTTGCTTTTCCCTGTTACAGTAGACTTCCAGGGCCAGGGATTTATTTCAGTGGTTTCGCTGCCTGCTACGCAAGCGCAAGGACCCGAGTTGGATCCCCGGTACCAAAAAAAAAAAAAAAAAAAATACAGTAGACTTCCATTAATTATCACAGTCACATAAATTGTGGTTAAGATTAGAAAATTAATCTTATAAATCTTTTCTGTTTGTGAATTCTTTTTCTTTCTTTTCTTCTATTGTATCTTGCACTTTCAGATCAGTTTGGCATTAGCTTTAGAAAAGATTTATCAGAGGCTGATGCAAGATATTATTTTACACTTAAAATTTATACTCTACTTTTTCCATAAACTTTGGGTATATAATCCAGGAGAAAATTAGGAAGATGGTTGGATGCAGGAGTTGAATCTTTTAAAAAATATGAGGGAAACAAGGAACAAATCTTTTGAACTGTCTTTCTGTATCTATAAGATTTATAGCTCTCTACATATTATGTTGCTGTACAGAACCATCACCTCTTTGTTGAACCACTTGAGTTCTTAAGAAGTCCTCAAACTAGCAGTAAGGATGATATGGTTACAAAGAATAAATATATTTATTTATTATGTTGAGATACCAAAAAACACTTAGATCTTTTTAATGAACTGACATTTTTTAAAAAATGGAAAATAATTTAAACTTACCTGAAAAGAAACTCTACCCTTTACTTTCAGCAGTTAAGTAAAAGGCTCACTCAAATATACTACTAAAAAGTTTTGCTTTCCTGGATAGATAACATTGAACAGAAGTGTGAACAATTGAGTCAATGAAAATCAAATTACGTGATTGAAAAAATGCCACCCTTTTGCATTAAAGTATGACACATTAAAATATGACAGAGTATTGTATCAGCCTTCACTAGCAATCATCTCTAATAAGGAAGGATTAAACCATAAGCTGAAATAAGGCTAGCATCTTTGATCATCACATAACCAAACTGATGTTTACTAAAGGTAGAACTTAATTATATAAACTTTTTCTTTCGGAAACCATTTCATTCTATCTTTCTGCTTTTCTGAGTAAATAGAGTGTCTTTATCAAAGCTTTTTCCTTACTGCTATTTTAAAGTTTGTTGATTCTAAGTATGTATATTCTGTAGTTATTTTTGAAGTGACTTCTTGGTTGCTACACAGCAGTTCTCGGTGGTTATAAATCAATTCCTTAAAGCAATTAATTAAAAATTTAAGACAGTTAATCCAGCCTAAGGCTTCCAAACGCATGGATCACCGGCTGGGTTTATAGAAGCCATCTGGTGTATACTGATTTTTCTTTTTTTGTCTTTTTTTGCCAGATAGACTGTTCAATCAGTCTTTCTCTGAATGATTCAGGAAATTGCATTTTGCCAAAAGTCTATCTGAATGTATATAAGCATAGTTAGATATAGATATAGTTTTAGATATAGATATAGATATACACAGTTGAGAGAATAAATCTCACTTGATGAATTATATTTCGTGTTATGATAGAAAAATGCATTATTGGGAAATATCTCTTTAACTTTTCCCTTCTGCTCACTATCCATTTTTCTAAGTTTCAGAAAAGCCCACGTTTTAAACAATCAAGCCTGTAGGATCCAGTGACACTTTTTTAGAATAAATATGTTATAAAAATACTTTGCCTTGAAATAAAATTCAGAGGTTCTATACCTTGGCTATATAAATAATATAAACCAAGATGATGTCACAAATGTAACATAAAGGCCATATTGAAACAATAACAAATAATAGTATTCAGTGTAAACAATACATAATTTCATCACATATTCTACTGCAATAGTGAGATGCTTGCCATTTAATATAAAATCTCCACTATGAGTGCTGAAAATGCAGAAAAAATACTGTAATAAAAGTAAAAATTCCATTTTGGTATTAGAAGTCTGACAGTTTTAAAATTGCCACTTCTCCCTTTCCTCAAAATATGAATAATCTGATTAAAATGTACACACACACACACACACACACATGTCCTCTATTCTATGTGACAGAAACTCAAATCACAGCAGAGTCCCTTCACTAGGGCTCCACTCCCTAATCATAATGACAAAAATTTCTCAAGATATTCCCATTTGATCTTGTAATTATTTTTCTCTTCACATAGAATCTGAGATAAAAAATCTACTTATTGTTTACTATTTGATTAAAAACTTCATTTCACATTCCTTGGTGATTGTGTCATTAAATTTGACAGTCATGTCTTGAGGTTGATGGGTCAAGTATTGTCTGTAGCCAGCTAGGTCCACAAATTTCAAAAGAAAAGAAAAGAAAAAAATATAATTATGCACTGTTAGTGATGAAATAATAAAAGTTGTATTTTACTTATGTTTATATTTATAGGCATGGATATTTTTGCAAAATTAAATGAGGTTTAATAAAACTTAAAGAGAAAGCACAATTGTCCCATGATTTGTCTAGAACTCTTGCAAAACATTAATGATCATTAATTCTAAAACAGTCCTTATTGTCTGTCAAATATTATTGTAGGATTTTTACAGTTTCTCATCACAACAATTGAACAGTTTTATCATCACAATTTGGCCAATAATAAAACATAGAGAGGGTAGGTAACTAGAAATGAAGTTTAAATCCTAATAATCAACTTCTGAGTTTCCACCTTTAATCAGTACCTTATCATTGTTCTTAAATGTTTTTCATGTCTATGCAAAACTGTGTTAGATCACTGATGAAGAAAGATGAAGAAGGACACTACATCCTTGTAAAAGGAACAATCCAAGAGGAAGAGATGACAATCATAAACATTTATGCAGCAAACACTAGTGCACCCAACTGTATAAAACAAATACTAACAGACATAGAAAGTCATATATGCACTAATACAATTGTAGTGAGGGACCTCAACACCCCACTGTCACAAATAGATAGATCAACTAGACTAAAAATAAGTAA
>NW_004624769.1:3130350-3141885 GCF_000247695.1 Heterocephalus glaber
GAAAAAATGGAAATAAAGTCTTTGTAAATAGGGGAGGGTGGAAGGGGTGAAGGGAGGGCTAGGAATGGGGAAAAAATAAGAACCAAGATGCATTACGTAAAGGTACAATTCCCAATGAGGAATGTAAATGTGTTGTATACCTAAAATGTACCAATAAAATAATTTAGCAAAAAAACAAAAAAAACAAAACTGTGTTAGATGCCAGCTTCAGCTAATAAATCATGGAGCTTTTCCTCTACACATTTCTATAAGGACAGTCATCAGTGACCTGGGATGTAGAACTTTGACGAGTATTTAACGCACTGCAGGACAGAGGGCAGAACTTCTCAGGGGGCCTCATTTCCCTTCACATCACTCTGTTTTACTCTCCTTCTGAAAACAAAAACACTACCAAAAATTTACAGTATATGCAAATGTGGAAGTAGGTCATCTAGTGAGGATAATGTTTTGTTGTATGAGAATATGAAAATCTGTGATATAATATTGCAAATCAGTTATACACACCATCTAGGTATCAAAAACTTATTTGTATGACAGATGATGAATAAAAATTTTGAATAAGTCACATAAAACCATAGTCAGGTAAGGTAGAATTGCATGTTAAAATACTGTCTTAGAATTTTGAAGTATGTACATTTAGGGCATCAGAACTCTAGAAAAAGAGTAATACTTTGAAAATGAGATATTGTTCTTTTCACTTATTAGTATAACTAGAATGTTGTTAACAATTGTGGGGATACTTTCAAACTTATTTTTTGTTTGTTTGTTTGTTTGTTTTGGTACTGGGGATTGAACTCAGGTCCTTGCACTTGTGAGGCAGGCGGTGGAACCACTGAGCTAAATCCCTGGCCCTACAGACTTATTTTTAACATATGTTGTTTTGTTGTTGTTCTCACACATCTTTTGTTTCAAATAAGTAAATTCTGGATACAAACTCTTAGGGAATGATAACATAATCTAATATTCTTTATTTCATATTTATGTAAATTGATAATAGAATGATTTGTATTTAAAACTTCTGAAGCAGTTAATCTTGAATAGCTTTACAGATATTTTTATTTCAGAATAGTCCCAAGATTACTTTTGTCTAATTCATAAAAAATGATTGTGACCAAGTTAAATTTTTCAAAACAAAGGTAAAATGTATATTTTTATACAAGCTTGTATACAAGATAAAGTATATTTATAGCTTATAAAATACTTGTCATGAAAAAGAAGACATTAGATTTTTCAATGATTCTCTTTAGGTTTTCAATGTTTGTGCTAATATTTTCTCATTTTTTCTTTCTGTATTTTATAGGTTTGCTTCTCTGTAAATAAACTTTTTTATATTTTCCTTTTAATTTTAAATGACAAATTCTGAATTTTTCCTAATCCATGTGAGACATTTTTGAATTTATGCTAACTCACCTCCATCACCATGTTTGACCTTTAGAAGGATAGTAGTTTTCTTTGGTTTTGAATTAATTTGGATGTGAGTCTTTGCATTTCAGTACAATCACTCGATCGTTGCAAGAGACACCAAAGAGACCAGAGGATGCATCGAGAATTATTTATGAGTAATTCTAAAGCTCATAGATACACTGTTTCAAAGTTTATAAAAATAAATGTGATATTTATTAGTTAAATTTTCAACCCAATGGGATACAAATCATTGAGTAGAATCCCACTGCAAACATCAGTTTTCAGCTGCCATTAAGGAAATGCTGAGCATCTAATTTCCTAACTGTAGTCAATTTTAACAATATTCTCTGGATCAGCTTCCTGTCAGAAGTTGTTATTGAAAAACCAAAGCAACAAAGACAAACTCTTCTCAATGGGAAATTATTCTTAGAAAACGATACATTCTGTGAACTCAATAATTAATAACCTTTAACTTTGCAGTGTTTAACTATGAAGTGGTGATGCAACAGAAAACTAGAATTTAAAACAGGAACACTCATTTCCCCTGCTCATTTATTTTCCTTTTGAAATAATTTCCATTTAAATAAATTCTCCTTTATTGATTCAGCAATTTAAAATGTAAATAGTTTCAGATTTTAGTAAAAAGATGCTAAGCCAGACTGAAGACTCAGTTTTAGTTTCAGGATTGTTAGGAAATCTGACCAGCTTACTTGTGGGAAGCTGTACATGCTTATATGAGAAATAAGATTGCCCTTGATAGGGTTTTCACTTTGTATTTGATGAGGTCCTCAATGGAGAGGTGGCAGGTGAGTGTGTATTGGGTTGGGTAGCACATTTAATTCTTAGATTTTCACCTTTGATGTAAACAGAACATTTTCCATTTATGTCTTTTACATGTTGGACTGCTGTACAAGACTTATATTGAAACAAATATTGATGGTTTCTTTTTCTTTATTTTTATATAAGCTCTTTATTGAGATATAATTCAGGTATTGCACAATATACCCATTTAAAGTATACAATGGTATGGGCTTTAGTATTCTCAGGGATGTACAACCATCAACACAATTACCTTTAGAATATTTTATTATCCCCAAATGAAACCCTGTATCTATACGGATATCCATTGCTTCTCATTGAAACCAAGGTTTGTGAATTATTTTTCTCCAACCATTCCTAAAAATAAGAATAAGAGGAATTTCCCTTTCTTGAAGTAATGAAGTATAATTAATAAAAACAGAAGGGCACAAGAACAAGACAGATAATATTGTGCATACTTGTTATAGCTCTGTGGTAGAACAGCACCGGTATTGGTCAATGGTCGCAGACAACTGTTGTGAGTTTTGCCCTGTGAGTGCTACTGGGTGCAGATATAAACCAGTTGTCAGTACTTCACCTCTGACTGCAACTCATGGATTTTGAAGCAGGGAGGGCTTGTGTGATCATGTGTCTGTCAGAACAAGAACTTTAAACCACATTTCCAAATCTGCACTGCCTTTAGCCTTCTTTAAATGTTTTGTTTCTATTTTGAAATTCTAAGTAAAAATTATTTCAAATATTTCCTTTCTTTACACCAAAAGAAATTTTACTGTGAGCAAAATCCAGCTTGGCATCAGACAACAGCTTTGGCCATATGTAACAGTGTGAAGGGGTACAAAAAGGAAGATGATATGAGTCACTAGAGATGAGCTTTTTTACATTTTTTTTCAGCCTGTTACATGGGAACAAAGGGAGCTAAGGTTGCAAGGGGGGAGAACACACATCAAGACATTTGCCATGCGACCCTGTAGAGATTTTTTACTCTATACCAAAGTATCTCTCCAATTTAGTGTTTATGGTTTATATCTAATTTCTTTTTGTGTATTATGTATGTATACTTTTTCACACCCTACTCCTCATTGCTACTTCTCTAATCTAAATAGTAACAGGATCAAAAGGTGTGTAGCTGAAATATAAGCTGAAAACATGATTTATGTGCTAAAAGAAAAGTAGGCATTTACATACTGGAAGCTGAGATGGAGGTAGGATGTGGAGATAAGAAATAAACGACTGACAATATTATAGACAAAACAAATCCTCAAGTCCTGGCCTTGGGGAGCACATGGTCTAAGAAAGGGGTTCACAGCAAAGAAAGGAAGTGAAACTTTGAGGAAATGAAGTAAAAAATATCACAAATCCCTCAGGTTTGAGTATGAATCTTCACCAGACCTTGGGTGAATGCACCAACCACAGGCCGAGCAGAGGTGTGAGGCCCTGAGGACTGGAACAGGCATCAGAGAAGAATTTGCTCCTGAAGATACTCACTCACACTGTACACAACTTGGAAATGACTCCATGATAAGCAGCTGCATATTATGCACAGCATTGGTGGCTCTGACTCCATGTATAAGTTATGTTTCATTTATTGGACAAAGTTGAGTGTTAAAATTTTGCTAAATGCATAGAGAAAATGAAGTGTGGTGGTGTGCGGGTGTTATGATTTGTGTCTAGATGCCCCTGGAAAGCCTTATGAAATCATAGGGCTTTTTCAGAGGTAGCTGAATCTAGAGTGTGTGATGCTGGGATTAAGGGCGTGTGATTACTAAACCAGTACACTGATTGGTTTGGCACTGGCCTAATCTCAGTAGACTGGAAAAATAAAAGGGGCAGAAAGACTAAGGTTCCCTTGTTGCTTTCGCTGCTTGGTGCTGGTGCATGCCATGTTGTTTCACCTCTTTAGTGCCTGTTTGCTATCTAACCTGGCTTGGAGCCAGCTGATTATGGACTGAAACCTCTACAAACTGTGAGCTAAATAAACCCTTTCCCCTTTAACTTTGCATGTCAAGTGTTTTGTCTCTGCAACAAGGGAAAAGTAACTAAGACAGTAGGACACAGCTACTAGAAAAAGTACATTATCGTCTTTGTGATATACTAAAATAGAGTTTCATCATTTCAAAGAATGCATTTTGCTTAAGAAGAAATAACATGAGCTTTAAAACAAGCCCAGCAAACCTACTTGAAGTTTTGTCTGGCTTACGTTTCCTAAATCTTTGGCTAGTAAAGTGTGAAGAACATCATTTATGACACTGATGATCCCTATCGATGAATTTACCATACTTACTCAGGGAAATTAAGGTTTGGATGTACACAGTGGTGTAATTTTTCCATAGAAATGAACATAAAATTCTGACAAGAATTAAAATTATTTATTTATTATATATAACATGTTAAAATTAACTTTGGGTAAGAAACAGTTGAAGTGTTTGTTTAACTTAACTTTACAGATACAGTTCCACCTAGTGTATTTATGGTGCCATGTATCCTGTTAAAAAATGTCAACTCTATGTCTAAATTCTATTTCTAGGCCTTCATTTTAAAACATATGCAAATGTCCTTCTTGATTAATTGTAAAGCTTGCATTCATAGGTCAATGGTCTACATGAGGAGCAGATTACTTTTAAACATTTTTAATTCACTATTGATCACTGTTAAGTTCTTTGCCACCTCTGGGAGAAACTCTTTTGGAATAATTTATGAGCAGTTGTATCTATTATGAATATTACAGATATGTTACTTTTGCAACTGTTATATTTGAGTTCCTTATATTTGGTCTTCTTTACTTCCACCCAATCTCCACTATACTTTGATAAACTTGCATCTTGCTAATATTGTGAATAATAATTTCAATAGTATTTATATGAACTTTCTTATTTAGCACATTTTCTTTTTTATCTGTATCTTTAGGGGATCATATTCATAAGTAAGTTTATTTTATCACTTTAGTATTCGGAAGTAACTTTTGAGATCTCAGAAATTTTTAATTAAATTACTTTGTAGCCTGTGGCTATCAAAAGCCCTGCAAATCAAGAAGCCTTATCTAAGCAAAAAAGACTTTACTGGCTGAAGTAATGAAGCTGAGTTTTCAGGAATTTATCTCCAGTACCCACTCAGTGATCTTTTGGGATGACACAGTAAGGAAAGCTGAAATGAAGAGAAGAGAATGCTAGCACACTTGTGTGCAAAACACCAAATACTCCCCAACAACTTACATGAAATATCACATTTTAAATTACTACATGTCAGTTAATAAAGAATAAATAACTCTTGACAAATGGAATAAATGATAAGAAAACAAACAACAACAGCAACAAAATAAGCCTCCACGTTGCTCTAGACATGCTACAGAAAGAGAACTTCCAAGCTACATTTCAGCAAGTGGGAATGAAGTGGAAAAGCATTTGTCTCTCATTTTGTGTTGCAAAGATGGAGCTGAGCATAAATGGCAATCAGGAAAGCTTGATCTCATTATGGAGTGAACCAGAGAAGAGAGAATGATACAGAATCCCAAGGATAGAAAACTCTTCCTTGAGTTTTAAGCTGAATATTGCTCATCATTTGTGTGTAAGGAAACTACTTGTTCTGGTATAAATTTGGTGTTTTCCTCAGATTTATATGTTGAAACCTAACAACCAAAGTGATAGTATTAAGATGTGGATCCTTTAGGGAATGATTAAGTCAAGAGGGCCCCATCCTTATGAATATGATTAGTAGCTTTATTAGAAGCTGAGGAAAATACCCTTTTCCTCTTTTGCCATGTGAGGACATGTAGAATAAATCACCTACCAGGTTACAGGTTTTCACCAGACACTGAAACTACTAGTACCTTGATCATGAACTTCCCAAACTCCAGAAATGTGAACTATAAATGTATATTATTTCTAAATAACCCAACCTAGGGTATTTTGTTACAGCAGAATGAATGAACTAAGAGACCACACTAGGAATAGAAGAACCATCTAAAAATAATGGAAGGTACAATGACTGGCACTCCTACAGGGCCAAGCATGTAGCAGTTCACATCCATATTGTAAAAACTCATTATTTCACATGACATAAGATTGAGTACCAAGAAAAGTCCTTCTGTTATAGTGAACAATAATTAAAACTATACCCAAAACTGACTGTGATCCATCTAACAAGTCAGAAAAACAATCACTAAAAAAATTTGATTATTTATAAACTACATCTCAAAGCAAACTCAAGAAGATTTATAGGAATACTACAGAATCTAGCCCACTAAGTCAAACTGAGGAGCTCTGACATCTTATAAAGTTTACCAGGTGGACAAAGAGGAAAGTGAAAGCAACTCACAAGGAAGAAAATAATCAAATATGATGCAGTACTGAGCCATGATAGCATTAGCTGAGAAGGATATTAAACACATTCCACGTGTTTACAAATTAGACATATAAGGAAAAGTAAACCAAATTAAAATTATAGACATGAAAACTACAAAGTCTGAGATGAAATATTTGCAGGATTGGATTAATAGCAGGTTAGATTTGCAAAAGAAAAGATTGGTGAAATTAAGACACTCTTAAAAATCAAACAGAGAGAAAAATAATTTACTGAAAGGATCAAAAGTTGTGAAACAACTTTAAATAGCTGAAATTGTAAGTAATTTGGCTGATAGAACAGATGAGAGATGAACAGAAAAGGTGTATGAGGAAATAATGAAATTATTTTAAACTTGAAAGACCTACATGGAAGCTCAGTGAAACCCAAGCACTAGAAACATGAAGAAAACTATACCAAGGCGCTTCATAATCAAATTAACACAGAGGATACAAATAAAGTGTTAAAAGTTGCCACAGAAAACAGATGTTTTACATTCAACGGAACAAGAATGAAGACAAATTTCTGGCTGTAATCTGTGACAACTAAGGAAATGAAAGAATAACACCTTTAAAGCAAAATAAACTCTCACATTGGTTTTATAGCTGACAGAAATATCTTTCAAAAATGACACTTTGAGGGAGACAAATGTGAAAAAAATTCTCATCAGCAGTGTAACACTTCAGAAAATATTAAAGGGATTCTTTCAGACAGAAGGAAACTGATACCATATTAATATCTTCTGTATACAAACAAATGAAAAGCACTAGAAACAGATGCAATACAGATAAATGTAAAGAGTATTTTCCTTATTCTGTAAATCTCTGAAATATAATTTGTTGTTTTAATAAAACAGTAAAAATATATTGTGATGTTTATAACATATGAAAAGGTGAAATGCATGTGAGGATTATAAAGATTAAAATAACATGTTATTGTCATGAAGTTAGATAAATAAGAATAGAATAACAAATCTGAAAACAATTTTTGGGGCAACTGATGTTTACAAAGGCACAGATGAAATCCAGTGTAGAAATCATAGCATTTTAGAAAATATTATTGGGTCATTTGGATCTGCATATGCAAAAAGAACAATGTCTTTTATGCTTTGACTATGTGCAAAAAATTTAAAATGCACAAAAAAGTTATAAAACATCAAGGAGAAAATATGGGAGAAAATTCTATTCACATTGGCTTAGACACTGATATCTTAGATTCAATGTGAAAATTATAATTCATAAAAAATAAATATTGTTCTCTAAGCCTGCAAATAGTTTGGCTTGGCAGAATATTCTTCCACAGATATCTTGTTGGATAACTCTTTTGTTTTCAAAATGTTAAATTACATGTTTTCCAGTGAGGCCTACCTTTAATATCTTATTTTTAATTGCAGATTATTCTTCATCCCTTGGCATTTCCAATGAGTACTTGCTTCATATGTTCCATAATATTTTTACCCTGTATCTTACCATTGAATTTGTCTATTAACTATATATGTTGTATTTCATTTGTCATTCCATGAAACTGTGGCTCACAAGGAATTTTGCATGGTAAATACATAAGAAATATTAATTAAAAATGAAGAGAATCAATCGCCTAAAAATATAAAATTTCAGAATTGATTGTCTTTGAGGAATAGGAAATAAGATAGAAATAGTACAGCACAGTACTGACATATGTATATATATTGTAATTAAAAATCCATGTGATGTTTAATTTATACATTATTCTTCTAATTTCTAAAAATTTATTTTCAATCAAAGGATGATGACATTATTATGTACAATTTCGTACATCGTGTATTCCTCACATAGGCTGGAATTCCCAGCCAGATTGATCAATTTAATACCCTTCGTATGAGCTTCCTTAAAGAAGAATAACCCTTGTTGAGAAAATCTTTCCTAGTGATTATCATATCATTTATCACCCAAATTTGGAGCTTTAAAGAACACCAAATTATACCCTGGATGTTACTCCAAATGATAGACAAATATCAAAATTCTACCATGTAAAATCAAATGCTAGGTCAAACTTTTATCACCCATGTATTGGGATATTTTGTACTACAATTGGGTGTGGAATCAATAAGAAATTTTTGAAGAGGAGAAAGAGAACATTAGATAGGTTCAAATCTTTTATTAGCAATTTAGAGTCAAAAAGAGAAGATGTGAAAGCTTATAATATTTGGAGCCTATATTATGCAAAACTGAAAATTTTCAACAAATGAATTCATTTGTATTTAAACCTTCAAAGTCTTTATTCATTCTTTCTAGTGTGAATATACAGAAATTTTGCTGCAAAAATAATGTACACGTATACTGTTTTCTTCCTAGAAAAGAACATTAGGTAATGTACATTACAATCATAAAATTATCTTTATAAATTTGAAAAATTTAGAATTCTGAAAGAAATTTGGACCAAAGTGTCTCAGTTAAAAAATTATTTCATTTTCCTACTTATACTTGTATCTGAGAAATGTCTTGGTAAATAAGAACTTAAAGTAAATGGCATTATTGAGGTCAAGCTTTTTGTTCATAGTAAAGATAAATAAAGAAGATGACACCATTTGCACTGTAATCCTCTGGAAGCAAGAAAGTGACCAGGTTCCCTTTGCGAGGAGAGAATGTCAACACTAACTTCATAGGGATTCCAAACTTCAGGGATTACAAACTTCTATTTTTAATTATCTGAACTTTTTCTGATGTAGACATTCTAAAGCAATTTTTGTAGCACAAATCTGTAAAAAACAAAAAAGCATATAGTACAATAAACAACAGAGAACTCCAGGAAAAATTAGGTACTTTATTTATGTGAATAGTAATAAAAAATGTCTTTCTAAACTGGACTGGATGATGCAGAGAGTATGAAACTTAAGTTTCATCTTAGCATTCTCTGAACTTCTAGTATTCTCATACAATTTCAATCCTTTCAGAGATCTGTTACTGTCATATTCAGGCAACTGATCCTGGTGATTTTACAGCAGCAAGCCTTCCATGAGTTCCTAACACCAAGCCCAAGTCTGTGTGTTGGTACATCACCTGTACATACAGCTGTCTTTCAAGCTGTACCCATGTGAAAGAACATAGCCTGTTAGTAAGCCAGCTTAGTTCTAGAAGAAGGAGTTACTTTTCAAATATATAACCTTTGAATTTGGAGAATTGGATTTGGGAGGCATAAATAAAGAAAATTCAGGGCATTTTATATTGGAATTACTTTTTAAATTTACAGAAAAGTTGTAAAGCCTATGAAGCATGTTTTCGTAACCCTCTCACCACGATACAGTTTCCTCTATTGGTGCCATCTTATATCAGTATGGAATGCATGTCAGGACAAAGCAACTAACTTTATAACATTACAATTAATTTCAGAGAATTTGGATCTCATCATTTTTTTTCCATGAATGACCATTTTTTTTTTGCTGTGGGAACCAATCTAGGGAATATTGCATTTTGTTGTGCTGCTTCCTTATTTTCTTCTGTTCTGTGACAGTTTTTAAGTCTGTTTCTGTTTTAAGACCTTGATAGTTTTGAGGAATGCTGGTCTGTCATTTTGTAGAATGTTCCTTAAATTGAGATGTCTTGCATTATTCTTATGATTTGTTGGGTGTTATGGGTCTTTGGGCAGAGTATTAAGGAGGTGAAATACCTTTTCAATTTCATCATCCTAAAATTTCCCCCAGCTACCCAGGTCATGAGTCTTGTGAAACATGCAGAATCAGCCCGCTGCAGACAGGCAGGTCTCCCCATGCCCTACCGAGGTCGCGAGTCACATGGAACATGACAAATCAGCCCATGCCCTGGCAACAACAATCCACTGGACACCCCCCATGCCCCGCTCCTCTGTAGAGCCTCCTGGTTCCACACTACAAAGACTCAGAGGACACTGGATCACCAGAACACGATACTGAGTCCCTTCACTCCCAGCCAAGAGGTAGGGACTGCTGAGCTGCCTTCCCACTGCTCCTGGTATAGAGGAAGGGGCTTCCTGGCCACCATCCCTTCCGCTGCTCCCAGCCCACAGGAAGGGCTTTTGGGCAACATTATGTCTCACCACTCCTGGCCCAGAGGAAGGGGCTTCTGGGCCATCATCCCTCCTGCCACTCCTGGCCCAGAGGTAGGGGCTTCTGAGTCACCATCCCACTGCTCCTGGTCCAGAGGAAGGGGCCTCCCAGCCACCATCCCTCCCGCTGCTCCCAGCCCAGAGGAAAGGCCTTTTGGGTCACTATCCCTAAACCTGCTCCCTGCCCTGTCCCACCTCTCCCAGCTCAGAGGAGGTAATCCGTGCAGGCGCCAACAGCACCACCGCCCCAGTCTAAATGAGAAAACACATAAATAAGTCTCAGAACCAGACTTACAGATCACCTACAGCAACCCCAAAGGGAAATGAGATGGAACACTCTGATACTCAACCGCCTGGACCCACTGAACTGGAAAAAAAGGGGATCTGGAAAAAATGAAATCAGAAATAATTTTTCAGATAACAGGAGAAATTGTGCTTCTAGTGCAAGACATGATTAATAAATCTAGAGAGGATCTCAGGAACATGATAGAATCCTAACATAGGAAACAAATGGAATCCAAAAAACAGATGCAAATAGATTTCCAGGAGACAAAAAACTCCACTGAAAGTCTATACAGCAGAATGAGCCAATGTGTTGACAGAATTTCAGATATGGAAGATAAGATTGCAATTAATGACCAGGAAAATAAAAATAGCTTCAAAATTATAAGGGAATATGAAAACTCAATCCAGAAGCTGTTAGATGATGCAAAGAAGAATAACATAAGACTGATTGGAGTCAACGAAGAAACAAGAGAGAGTGCAGATGACATAAAAAAACTCTTCACAGAAATAATGGCAGAAAACTTCTCAAGCAGGGGAAAAGAGCTTGACATACAGATGAGTGAGGCATATAGGACTCCAAATAGCCTTGATCAAAAAAAATCTACACATAGGCATATAATTGTTAAGATTCCA
>NW_004624769.1:3146356-3171600 GCF_000247695.1 Heterocephalus glaber
AGAACCAAGATGCATTATGTAAAGGTACAATTCCCAATGAGAAATGTAATTGTGTTGTATACCTAAAATGTACCAATAAAAGAATTTAACAACAACAAAAAATTTCTCCCATACCTTCTTTTTGTAATAAAACAAATACCCACCCAACCACTGGAAATCTTCTGATCTTTCTCTGTCAATATAGTTTTGCTTTCCAAACCTCCATGTGCATAAAATATGTGACCTTTACAATTTCATTTCTTTCAAAAAGCAAAAAGCTTTGAATATGTATATATTTCTATTGTTTCATGAATCAATTTATTCCCATTTTTGAACACTATAGTGTTACACAGTTGTACTCTAATTTATTTACCTATTGCCCAAATGGAAAATATCTTGGTTGCAATTGTCTATCATTTATATTAAAATTTAATAAAAGCAAAATCTATACATACAAAATAAATGTTTTCATGAATGAAAACATCAGTATTCCATAAATGTAATAAAAATAATCTTGTCAGTTTACCAGGGTAATCTGAGACCATTCTAGAGTTTTAATTTTAGAAAAATTGCAATATGGGCATAATCATTACCTTTTTTCACTGAAAAGTAAATCATAATTTTAGTTTAAAAGAACCACACTGAATCACTTTTTAAAGAAAAATCTAAAAAATTTCATAGCAAAATAATAAGAGAATAACATAACTAGTCATTTGTTGACAATTTTGTTTAAAAAATAGTACATAGTGATAAGGTAAATACAAATATTAAATTGGCCCCCTTTGAAATTTAACAATTTAATATACTTATTATATTTTGTGATAATTTTATTTTTCTCATGTTTTCTCAATAAATTATTCTTTTCTATTATCCATAACAATAATTTATTATGATTATTTTATCACTTACTTCTACAATACATTTAAATATTTTTCTTAGAGAAGAAATTTAAAAATGTAAAACCATTTATGTTTATATGTAAAAATTTTAATGATGGCAGTGAAATCAAATGTTGGATTCATGTGTGGAGGGTATGTGTGTGTATTTACAAAGTGTGATCAAAATACATAGTGAATGTTTAAATTTAAACATTTCTTACAGTAAAAGATACATTACCATTAATCCCCCTCAAAATACTTTGTTTTATTTCAAATACATTTATCTCATCATTCTTGTTACTTTCTGAAGCAGTTCTGGAAAGCCTCTTTGAATAAGTGTCTTTTTGAGGTGTGATCAAATTTAATGAATGTTACTGCTGAGTGCCATCCCCAGAAAGACAGGTTTCTAAATCATTATGGTGCATTCTCATTTACCTTATTCAATGGATTTGGCACTGTGAGACTTCTGGCTGTTTCCCAAAGGCAAAATGACCCATGAAAGGTAAGTATTTTGAACTGATTTGGGACACTGAGTCAGCCATGACAGTCCAACTAAAGATAGAACTATTTCAGAAAGTAGAAAGAAAGACAAGCAGAGTAAGTCCAAAACAAAGGGGAATATTTTGAGGTAGATTAATGGCAATATGTCTTTTATGGTAATAAATATGTTTTAATGAAAACATTCACTATATTTCAATCACTCTTCATATATGTGTGTTTCTAGTGTATATTAATTATAATATTTGCCTAATATTATTCCTCCACTTTGGTTTTAGTTATAATAAAAGATAGACATTTGGGTTATATGTTTCCAATAAAACTATGATATTTTAAAATATACATATTTATTAAATATGTATAATCACTATAATCACTAAAGTATAATCACTAAAGTAAATCACAAAATCAAATATTATTGAATTTTATTCTTTTCACTTTCACTATCTCCATATTATGAATAATATAAGTAATTAATTAGTTAATTAGAGACATCTAGCTATGTAGTTCAGGCTTCCCTTGAACTCACAGTAATTCTCCCGCTTCAGCCTCTTGAGTACTGGGATTACAGATATGCATCACCATGCCTGGCAGAAATATAATTAAAGATGAAAAGTTTCCAGAATTTGGCATTTTCCTGACAGTGAGCGTATTTAGAATGCAAACTCTGAAGCCAAAATCTACCATCATTCTGCTACCTTTTAGCTATATAATTTGAGGAAAATTGGAGTATTTAACTTCTCTGTCTATCCAAAAATCTCATTATCAAAGCAGTATCCAAATCAAAGCATTAACATAGGAAACAATCAAACTAATATTTTAAAGCACAAAAAGTTTTACTTCATACAGTATTGTGTAGATGCAGGTATAAATATGTAACTGTATTATTCATAGATTTTACTCAACTTCATCTTTCCATTTTTACAAACATAATTTATTCATCTCCATTATATAAAAGTTAAATACATATAGTTAATGTATTCTATGTGGACACATCTATCACTATTTTCTAAAAGTTTACTGCTATGATAAAGGAGGAATTAGAATTCATTAGAGTCATACATTAACCTTAGTTGAGAAGTTATTTGAAATTGTTTTTTGTCAACTTTTAAGCCCTCTCTCATAATTCAAGTTTATTATATAATTAGGTTTGTTTGTTGATAGCTACATTAGTGAAGGATCTTAGAAAATACTAAACTCCAAGTCATAGATTTTGCCCTAGAAGTCTGCATGGTCATCTCTATTTCTCATTTTTGATTGTCCATAAAATTCTTGTTACATTTTACTATGTTTTAAATATGCATGGAAGCTTTCTGTAACTATAATGAAGTACATGAGATAATTAACTTCTAAAGAGAAAATATTTGTTACTTCATAGTTTGGGGCGTCCTAGTCCGTGACTGATTGGCTTCATTGCTTTCACTGTGCAGCAAGGTAGCAAATTGGAGTGGGAGTGTGTCAGGGAACAAAATTATTTAAATCTGAGGCCAGTGTGCAAAAAGGAAGGAGTCAGAGCCCTATTGTCCCCTTCAAAGGCCTGCTCTAGATGATCACCTGACATCCCACTAGACCAGCTTCTCAGATTCCACATCTCAATCATGCCATTTGGAAGACCAAGACTTTAATACATGAGCCTTTTGGGGGACGTTGAACATCAAACTATAGCAGTATACTTGCAAACATATATAAATTTTTATAACTAGAATGACAGCTTTTTAAAGATTCAGCAGACTGAAAATTACATTTCTGCAACTAGTTAGTAACATTAATTCCTTGGAGGGAATTAAAACCCCATAGGAAATTACGAGATAAAAAATTTATCTCGATATTGTTGACAGAAAGGACATTACATTTGGGTTGTGTCTTACCAGGAGGGTGTTGTCCACCAGTAAGAAAGCACTTAGGCATTTAACACAGATAAAGCAACATATATCTTCTTTTGCGCTTGAAATACAGGGGCATAAAGAGTTTTAGTACAAGGTTATCTGATGCCAAATTTTGGCTCTGCCATTCATGGCCTTGTTATTTCAGGCAAATTTTTTAACCTTTTGACAGTTAATTTTGATTTAAACTTGATTGCCTTTCATGTTTCCTAGGAGATTAGTGAAACATGGATCTGGGTATGTTTCATCAGTCACTGGGGACTATATCTGTTCCTCTGGGGCTTTTCTTCTGCTCTATTCCCCAGAGGCCATGAGTTGAGCATCTTTTCTCTGCCATGCCCTTGTGCCATGATGCTTTTGCCTTGGAACCAACCAGCTGATTATGAATTTAAACCTTGAAAAACATGGTCCGTATTAAATTTCTCCTCTTTTAAGTTGAGGATGTCAAGTATTTTGTTCCAGCAATGGAGAAGTTGATGAATATAACCTTCATATGCTTTACTTTTCTCATGAGCCTAATCATAGCAGTGTTGTGGTTTATAAATTGGTTGATATATGAAAAAAATCTTATAACTATGCCTGGTAAGTGTTCAACCAATGACTGCACCGATTACATTTTAACATTGGTTATTAGTATTTGCTTCATAAATATATTGTAAGTACATATTTAATAACTAGTCTTAAATAAAAGGCCATAGATATTGCCATTTATTAAAAGAGAAACTACCTCATGACAAGAGAAGAATATGAATAGTGGAGAAGCCACAATGTTTGAATTATGTAGAAACAGTAGCCAGTTTATGGAAAAATTATCCCAATTATAAGAATTGTAAAATTGCCAGCAGAAAGTTATATTTTCATTGACATATAGTCAAAATAAAACACTCATCTTTCAAGAATATTCTTGATAATCAGGCAGCATAGACATGGTGAAGATCCCTGCAAAATGAATATATTTTATATATTTCTATGTGAAATAAATATTTATTCTAAATTAAGATGTAAATATAACAAAATTTCAGGTCATACTAATTTCAGACCACTCCTCATTTTTGGAATTTTGAAGAGAATAGTCTCTTATTAAAAAGTGACAATTGTTTCTTGTTGCTGTACTATGAATTACTGATAGGGATGAAGAATACATAACACTTATAATCTGCCATTCCACATAGATATACAGAACAAATTAGTAAATATTAGCCAAACAAATAATTTTCAAATTTAGTCAAAATATCAGAAATTTGGTATGCCTTAACATTTTACAGTTATAAAATGAAATTGTAGTCTTTTCTCTGAAATTTAAGCATTTAAAAAATGTAGAGGACATTCTAAGTGATGCATGTAAAGTAGGACTTTTTTATAAACTAAATTAATACCAGAAAAGTTCAATTAACTATGCTAAAAAAAATAATGAACTGTGGTTTCATTTCATCTGGATGAAACTGTTGTATAAAATATTCTAACTAATAAGGTGATACGTAGCAAACAGTAAGAATATTATGTTATATATGTACTAGGCAATACAATTACTATGGTTTTTGATTTTTAATATTTGAATATTTAAAAAATATTTATAATTACATTTCCTCATTATAAATATTTATTTTCATTGCAGTTTTGTATTTATCATTTTGCATTTTGAAAATATAAACATTCTACCTCCCAATTTTAAAATGTCAGTCCCCACAAATCATCAATGTTCCAGAATCCAATTATCTGTATATTTATAAAGTGGTACACATGATTTTGAAACAGCCAATGTTTTTGGTACCGGGGATAGAACTTGGGTCCTTGAGCTTGCAGGGCACGCAACAGAACCACTAAGCTAAATCCCCAGCCCCATAGCCATTGTTAAATAGTATTGATATAGTTAGCAAAATCACATAAATCTGTCAGGAACATAATTTAGGGCTTCTGTAGTGTCAAAGAAGGTAAACAATGTTTTCATTAGTCAAAGTGGTAAAGTCAGAAATAGAGACCCTTTCTGGGGAAAACAAGCTTAATTTTGAAAATATTTATTTCTGGATAAAATAATCTATCCTCTTAACTTTGGAAATTATATCAGATTGTTCTTATATTGAACTGATTATAGATTAAACCTTTGAAACTTATTTCAATGCTCTGCCTATTAGTCATTTGCTTCCTTCATTTTTTTATACATTGTGAGCTTCAGATTGTAGTCCATAGACAGATTTACTTTTATCCTTAAATTTTATTTCGTGAGCTTTACTCCATGTCTCTAGTTTTCCTATTGCAGCAATGTCATGTCTTGATTTTGAACCCTGCCTTTTTTCCCTGTGGTTATTTTATGCATTGATTTTTTGATATATACATGGTTTTATTTACTTAATTGATTTTATAACTAGCAGTGCAGTTACAATAACTACAAATTACTTTCCCTAACATACATAATGTGGAATGAGTTGTGCCTCATGAATATATTGAATTCCAATTCACATATTGAAACCCTAAGTATAAGTGTGTTGGTATTTGGAAATTAGGTCTTTAGGAAATAATTAAGTTCAACTGCTGTTAAGAAAGTGGGGTCTTTATGATGAGATTAGTGTTCTTATAACAGACCAGAGAGCTTGTTCTTTCTTTCTCTTCAAGAGCACAGAAAGGATTTAAGGTCACATGAACACACAGGGAGATGACAGCTGCCTACAAGTTAGAGAATTGTGTCCATCACCTCAACAAAACCTTGATGGTTAACTTTCCAGCCTCCAGAACTGTGAGAAATAAATTTATGTCACTTAAGCCATTTAGTACTTGGTATTCTATTATGGCATCCTGAACTGAGATAGTACCTGAAAGAAATGATGACCAGAAAGAATGTACAGGAAGTTTACTTTCTGCCCCTAAGAAATATATTCAATTAGATCCTTGTGTTACAGAAACATACACATACACATACATTCAGCATTTTTCCTTTCCCTTCTTTCCTTTCCCCTACCCCTCCCACTACCCCTACCCCTCAGTGCCCATTAATATTAGCAGCCATGATTTTGCTTCTTATACATTAAACAATATATTTTAATATTCAATGTGGACACTGGAGACATTGTCCAATATCCTCAACATTTTATTTTATTTAATAAGTGTTCTTTTTCCTTCCAAATGCTGAGACTGTTTCCAGAATAAAATTTTCCCTAACTTTCTACTCAGAAAATACATTTCTAAAACACTTGGGGTACAGGGAGTTGAGAATTAGAATTGCTTGATCTAAAATCGTGGTTTTCCAGTTTCCAAATATTTCTGGTACATTTCAGAGAATGGAGACAAGAAGACATCGTATCATTAAGAGCTGTTATTTTTCAAGTCTCAATCCTGGTCAATAGGAAAGTTTTATGCTCTGTATGAAGATTTGCTTTCATAGAAAAATGTTCTATCACTGTTTCTTATAGTGTCTGCTACAGAATGTTTGCTCAAGAGCACCCTCTCCATCCCTACCATGTGACCAAGCAGAGAGGAATCAGCAGTCTACAATCTAGAAGAGGGCCATTCTGTCTCCTTGATCTTGGAATTACAGACTCAAGGGCTGTGAGAAATAAATGGTTGTTGTTTAACCCAAACAATTTATAGTACTGTGTTACAGCAATCTGAATGAACAGAGATAGGTTTCTTTCACTTCATATAAAGACATAACTATTCCAGTACTCATAATTTTTCATAAATATATATATATATATATCAAGGATTATGATTTGGATATTAAATACCCTTTTAAGGCTAAAGCCTTGGTGGAATCCTGCTGCACTATTGGGAGGTACTTGGCTCTTTAGGAGGTGGGTCTTAGTGGAAGTGAGTTAGGTCACTGGGGTCGTGCCCTAGAGAAGGTGTTACAACTTTGACCCTTTCATCGCTCTCTTTGATTTCCTACTACCCTGAGGTGAGCAGCTTTGCTCTATCTTGGGCTTCCTGCTCAGCAATGGAGTCAGCCAATAATGTGCTGAAATGATGGTCCAAAATAGCTTTTCTTTTATATGTTGAAATTTCAGTTATTTTGTAACAATGACAGAAAACCAAGTTTTTATTTTTATTGAGGATATGCTTCATAAAAATTTATTAAGATTAATTTGAATGATAAATAGAATTGAATTAAAGCAGCAATTCATCAGTTGTTATTCCAATAAACTAGAGATTTTAGCTTCTCTATGGCAAGTTCTTTGTCTAGAGTTTCCAGTACCTCTGATTTGGTCCATATTACCCCAGGGCTTGCTTGGTGCACTGCTAATGTTCAGATATGCGCTAGTCAATCTATTTTTCAAAGTTAAATTTATTTTCTCTGTTTTTACATTACAGAATGTTACATTTAGTCCTTTGACTTCACATTGCCTTCAGTCATTTGTGTAGCTAAAAAGAATGCATGTATTTTAAAGCGAAACTATAGCTTGAATAAAGACATTTAAAATGGACTCTGTGCAACCATAATTAAAGTCTATGAATATAATTAATTTTAAGTGCATTAAAAACAGCCAGACTGAGAGCACACACCTATAGTTTCAGCCTGCACTACAAAGGAAGATCTTGTTTCAAAATACATAAATAAAATAAAAATTTAAAAACCAAGAATGTGAACTCTGCATTCTATTGTGTAGAGGATAGGCAATATGACATAATTAGCAAGTGTGTAGCTTACATTCCTCGATGAAAAGATATAAAATTACTGGAAAGTAGTTAAGACTTTAGTATTTTCTATAAATTTCTATTGTAATGTGATTTTTCAAGTTTCAGCTGGAAATGCTAAGGCTAATAGTTTTATTTTCTAAAAAGGCTTGTGTATCTGTAAGTGCTATTGCATGGATCTGTGCTACTTTGTCTCAGCCCTTCCTGGGGAGGATTCGATTATCTGCAGCCTTATTGCCTTATGGATAACACTTTGCTTCTCTTTGAACAGAATCTACTTCTAAATGTTTGCTCACTGTGGTGCTTTATAGGTTTCTTCTGCCACCCACTAAAGGGGGCTTCCCTAAGGGGGGCTTCTGAGCTATTGAAAGATGTCTTAATCTCACATCCTGTTATGCTCTTTACTCTGCATTTTTGAAACTGTTTACCTTGATATCTGGGTATTTTGTTCTGTTAATTCTCATCTTCTGGCTATCCTTGAAAAGTTAACTTGCAGTGACAGTTTTTCAAGCCTTGGGTTTGAATGTTCTGCCTTAAAACTAGAATAAAATTTTTCTGAAACAAAAATTTAATGGAAAATAAATGTTTCTGATCAAAAATTTTGTTTTTTTAAGTAATAACACAGTGAATTCTTCTTAAGATTCAAATAAAAGACCGCATTTGTAAAATCTATAACAAAGGCTTAGCTCTTTTGTTTACATAAGTTTTACAAAGTACCTAAAAATAAAACTCAGTGGGGGAAGCCAGGAAAAATAAAAAATAACAATAAGAAGATACATACTATAAAAAAGGAATTGTGGGTCATATGAAAGCTTAATTTCCATCCCTCCTTTGCCAGAGGAGAAACTTCTTCAGCACATGATTGCAATGTCACAGTTATCTTAGTCACCAGCTGGTGCATCTTATAAAGGAGATAATCAAGTATTCTAAACTCAGAACTCATGGTCCTTACTTTTTTCTTCCCTCAATTTTTCTTTCAGAATTCCACCTTCCTTTACTATTAACTACATCCTCATTTTAGTGGAGCACATAATTATTATGTATTTTCTACATACTTGGCTGCCTTTCATTTTCCTATCATTTTCATCTATTTATAATCAATAAAATGATTCAAAATATTTTAAACCTTAAAAATTTGCTGATTAGCATTACCTTTCAATGTGCCAGCACTCATGTATTTATTTCATCTTGGATTCACACAAAATTTAGGATGATAAAATTGTCTTTAATTAATCCATGTATGGTTGTTTTTCACCAGAGTTGATATTTATGAGTGCATATGTTAAATAATAACATGTTCAACATAATTTGCTTAATTTTCAGTTAATTTTTGTTTTTCTACCTATTTTCTGAAAGTTGTTGTCACAAACCACATGCTAATTATAATACAATAATTAACCATCTTTATATGAAACTCAACATTATTTCCCTGCAATTCAGTTTTTCCCCAATTATGTTGCCATATTCTTGCTCATTAATCTCTTGAGATTAATCATACAGATTTATGACAAGTCTAACAACAGACACTAATTATACTTATTCATTAAATGTTCTAATTTTTTAGATATTTTAGGGGCCTCTTTATAAGATACACTTAATACATAATTCCAGTTGGTCCAATTATCTGCCACTCCATATTCATTTGCATGTGGACACTCTAGGGTTGTCGAATCTATTTGGCCCTTAAATAGATCATTATGAGAAAGACAATTAATTGGGCTTAAATACTGTCCCGATTTTCTGGCCCAGCTTCAGGATATAGATTTATCTCAAATTTAGGATTTTATAATGTTTTGACATTAAACATCAGTAGTAAGATGCATTCATTCAGATATTTGTGACATGTTGCATTTGTTATTTCTTAACCAAGACTAAAATATCATGTGTCCAGAATTTCTAGACTGACATATATTTCAACTGATAAAAGTTGATACTATATTTTACCCTTTTTCAAAGATAATTTATACTTTAGTTCTTTGTTTTCTATTTTGTATTTCTTATATATTTAAAACGCAATTCCTCACTGTAACATCCCATGATAAATCCTGTTGTAAATGGGCTGCCTGTATTAGTTAGTATTAATAATGAAGCAGATTTAATAAAAGATATACAAATATATAAGAATTTACAGGATTGGCTTATATTGGCCACTCACAGAGTTAGATGTGGAAGAGTGCAGAAGGGCTGTGAGTGGGAGATCCGAAGGATCCAGTCAAAGGCCGGGAGCTCACTGGTAGTGTCCTGTGAAGTCCGTATCAGGAGGAGGAAGGATCACCCCTGGAAGGCTGAAAAGTCTGTTCTGGAAGGTAGGAGATGATGTCCACGATGAAGGTGAAGACTGGAGCTCTGCCAAAGGAACAGAAGTGAGCCTTCCTTCTTTGTTTCCCTTTTATTCCCTTCAGGTTGACAAACTTATTGATTTATGTGACTCACACCCAGGGTGGGTCCATCTTCAGTAAACCCCTTCAGCCACACCTAGAACTGTGCTGATCCAATTGGGTATTTCTTACTCAAGTTGACAAAATCAGTTAACTATCACACTATGTATTTAAAATGCATAAAAATGTGTTCTTATAGGCTTTGCTATTTATTTATTTTATTTATCTTTTATTCTGAACTATTGGAAAACTGCAAAGTACTTGTTAATATTGTAGAATTTGGTGTTAAGAAATATCAGGTTTAAATCCTATTTAAGCCATACTATGACCTGCTTTACCTTAAACACCATTATGTATTGGCTCTTCTGAGTCCTAATTTACCTCTGTGTGTTAACATACTGGTAAAGGCTGACTCAGAAATCATAGGGTTTTTTTTTTTTTTTTTGTATTCATAGGTTTTTTTCAAGGCACTAAGGTTCAGAGAACAGAGGAGGTGGGCACAGGTCAGCATTCCTTTCTGGAGAAGCCTGAATCTCTCAGACATGGATTTCTATATTCCTTGATCTTTGCCAGTAAAGGAAGGAAGAAGTCATAAGTCTGCTATTGATGCTTTCTGCCCCTACTTAATAAAAGCAAATAAACTAATTTGAAGGTTCTATTTTTTTCATATCTTCTTTTTTGATTAATTTTATCGGTACAATTTAGGTATACAATATACTGACATTCATCATTGAAAATTTGTACCTTTACGTAATCTATCTTGGTTCTTATTTTTTCCCCATTCCCCTGCCCTCCCTTCAAGCCCTCCATCCCTCCATTTTTTTTTTTTTTTTTTTTTTTTTTTGGTACCAGGGATCATACTTGAGTCCTTGCACTTGCACAGCACGCGGCGAAACCACTGAGCTAAATCCACAGCCCCAATCGCTCCATATTTACAAATGTTTTGTTTCCACTTCTCCCTATTTATAAAGTCTTTGTTTGCATTTTTTCATTTTCTCATATTAATTCCATTCCCTTCTTCCCTTTCCCATACCCCTCCCACTTCCCCTTCCCCTTTACCCTCTTCTTCCTATTTCACATTATCTATTATACGGTTTAGTCCTTATTTTCACTTTCGGTTTCTCACACTAGAGAAACTATTCAGTATTTACACGTCTGTGTCCTATTTATTCCACTTAAGAGTATCGCCTCAATATACTTCCATTTAGCTATAAATGTCTCTAATTTCTCATTCTTTTTGGCTGTGTGGTACTCCATTTTATTTTTTAAAAAACCCACATTTTCTTTATCCAGTCTCCAGTTGATGGGCAACGGGGCTGCTTCCAAGTTTTAGCTATTAAAAACTGTGCTGTTATGAACATGGGTGCACATGCATCACTATGGTATGGTTCTTTTAATTCTTTGAGGAAGATATCCATCAGGAGAATAGCTGGGTCAAATGAACCCATATCTTTACCACTTTCATAGTTAGGATTTTCAGAATACTTGTCTATATGTGTTTCACAAAGGTGTGCTTCAAAGGCATTCTTTAGACCCAAAGTGTGATTTTTATACCCCTCCCTTTCCAAACTCTTAAGAATTTCCTGAATCAATAGTTGTACTAAGTTTTGCCATAACTATGAAATTATTTTTCTTTAACTTCTATGATACTGAATTCTTCTTACCTCCTTCCTATATTTTCCTTTTTTCATTTTTATCTAATATTACCTTGGCTTCTTTATCAGCTCAAGTCTACCTTTTATAGTATGTCATTTCAATCCAGAATTTGTCAGTTCTCCTTTTATCTCTTCTGTGTACATGATTTTATTCTTTCTTAGGGTTTTAAATATCATACTAACAACTCTCAACTTTAATTTGAATATTACCTGTCCTATGAATTTCAGGCTTATACATTCAACATATGTTCCAGAATACTTTCAGTATAGCGGTGTCAATCAGGACTGTAAGGCTCCTTCTTATTATTGAATTCATTGTCAAAGTCTGTATCTAGTCATTTACAGTGGTGCCTCAGTTCACAAACTTGATTCATTCCATGATTCTGGTCACAAACAAAGTTGGACAAGAACTAAATAAAATTCAGTGGTCAGGTTCAGCGTTGACTTTATGGGGAAATTTGATTTGGTTCTTGTTCAGTTCAGTCTGTGACTAGAATTGGGAAAGAATTGAGTTTGTAAACTGAGGTACCACTATATATGTCCATTCTACTTCCACATTTTTGCATTTCTCTGTGATCCATCTCTTCCTAGCTCACCAAAGTACTTTTTGACTTTCAAGGATTACTGGTAGTTTCTTTCTCTAGGTTAAACTTACTAAACTACAAATCAAATCTGCAACACTCTTATTTACTTACATTTTTATAAAATTCAAATCTTTTTAATTGCTAAGCCAAATAATCATTATTTAATTCTCACACAACTATTTATGTTTCTCCACATATTAACAGCATTCTACTTGTCCGTCATTCACTTCCTTCAAATCAATAATGCACCTTTTTGCTTCATAGTTATTTCTTACTGATTTTTCAAGTCTCAAAAGAAATAATTTTCCCCATAATTTTTTCTTAAATCTGTAATCTTCCTTAGGTCCTTCTATTATTCTATACTTTAACATTCTGTACTTGTTTTCATAGTGTTTATCACATTTTGTGTGAATGTATGCACTTTGGATTCATTTATGTAATGCCAATCACCCTACTTAGATAATAAGATTCCAAGGCTTGCCAATGTCATTGACTATGTTTTTGCTTTCCAAAATCTCATGTGTGTATAAGCCTAAATTTTGATCTTAGAAATGGAATTATCATTGATTCACTAGCCAGTTACACAGTTAAATGAGATGATATATGTATGCCTTTAGTGAAGCTGTTGCATCAGAAGCTTTCATTAAATTGTATTTATTAATGAGAAATAATTCTATGGTAAGACATTCATTATTTTAAGAACTGAGGCAGTTGTTTCAAAATGGTTAAAATGTGGGTTTAGGCCATTTTGTCAGCAGTCAGAATTCACACCCTGCTACATTTAACTGTGCACTTGTGTGGAAATCATATTATTTGCTTCACTTTTAACTGGGAATAACAATGTTTGCTAAGCAATATTGATAGAATGAACTAATTTATTTAGAGCTCATGGTTCAGTGCATAGTGCATATACATTGGTCACTTAAACAATATCTTTTATTATAGTTAAGGTTTATTTTGCCATTTTAACAAACATCTAGAAGTTCTTTATTTTAAAATATTGTCTTTTATAAACTATATTCTGAAAACTTTCCACTACTATCCACATTTTTACTATGGTTTCTCTTCTTTTATTCTATACTAATAAGTTTTTAAGTCACGAAAATGATTTAGCTTTCTTTTTCCTGCAGACTTCTCGAGTTTTTGCTAACACTTTTTGCAGTGAGGCTCCAGAAATGAATTATGATTTCATTTTGTTCTCTTTCAGAATGTCAGTTTGGCTCAGCAAAATGTCTCTGGTCTTTCAGCATTTTGAAATCTCTGCTACTGAAATCTTTTTTACTGTTCCAGGACCTTTCTCATATCACAACTTATTTTAAAATCTCCCTTCTAGTCTGAAAATATTGCAGAAAATTACAACCCAAGGTTTTAAACTTGCATTAACCTGCTGGTTTTGAACTGTCTATATTCTTAGCTCAAGTTCATGCCACACACAGTCTTGCATACCGTGAAGTGTCCATCCTGACAAGTACCTTTGTCTTTCTCTCCCATTCTTTACATTTCCAACTTCACCTTATGTTGAAAATGACATCTAAATCAGCATCCACTAAGTGCGCTCTTTCAAATAACTTTTTATGCCTTTTGTGTCAATTCTGGAATACTGGAAAGAATATACCCTCCCCCAAATTCTTGGCTTTCTTCAGTTTTTAATAACTGTAATTAACCTTTAAATACATAAAATGGGAATGTGTTCAAGTACAAAGGTGATTTTTAATTGACCTAAACATACTTAATATCTATTTATAAGCCAACTTTTGAAATTGTATTCAGCATTCACTAAGACACAAAATTTTTAAAATGTAGATAATTTGATAGATATGGAGGACATCTATAAGATGCATTATATCTTCAAACTATATATAATAGATTTATTTTTAACACTATTCAGGGCAGGATCTAAAAGTGTAGTTACTTGTCAAAATCTTATTTTTTCTGTACTTTAAACAAAAGACACAGAATAATTATTCAAATGGAGATTATACAAATGCTACTAATTGTTATTGCTTCTACAAGTCTTTGAGTGCTTACCTAAATTTGATCATTGTGTGCTGGCAATTTCTTCTTTTACAAATGTATCTCCATTTATTTTGCACAATACTAAAAATATGATGAAATTGTAATTGCTGTATTACATATTAAGATACTAATAATTTCAGATTTGTTAATTTATATAATTTTAAATGAATACATGAAAAATTGTTTGTAAAATATTTTCTGTTTTGGTGTCAAAGTTTATGATATATAAATCCATGGACCCTGAAAGAAGTGCCAGTCCTCAGAAATTTGCATACCATAAAGTGTCCACCCGGACAGGTGTGTGACCATTTTATACTACACAGCAAAAGAGAATTTTAGGTAACAGATGGAATGAAGCCTGCTAATCAATTTATGTTAAAATAAAATAATTTTGATTTAGTTACATTAGCCCATTGTAATTAAAGGGATCTTTAAATGTGGAAGATGGGACCAAAGAAAGTGTTAGAGTAATTTGATATGAGAAAAATTCTGCTACAATTTCTGGTTTTGGAGGTGAAAGAGGCCACCAATCAGGAATTCAGGCAGCCTCTGGAAACTGGAGAAGACAGAGCAATGGCTTCTCTGTTCCTCCAGAAGGGACACGGACCCCTCACAGTTACTTGATTTAAGGGCTTCTGAGATAGAGCTGTAAAAGAATATATTTGTATTGTCTAAACCACGAGTTTAATGGTAATTTGTTACAACAGCAGTATGAAACTGACACCAGCATCTTAAATTATTTCTAGTATCTGATTATCAAGAGGTATTCAATTTTTAATTTTATCTTTACAGTTCAGAGCATTGCTACAGGCATTGAGCGTGCCAGGCAAGTTCTTTGGCATTTTTTTTACATGTCTAGCTAGAAGTCATATCTGAAAACCACAAGTACTTGAGAAATGATCAGATTCAATGCTCACATTTGTTAGGTGAGGAGAATGAAAAACAGATATCGTAAATTAATCAACATCATTTTCTAAATGATCCTGTTAACTTTTCAAGTGTACTATAAACAAAGCTTCAGAAGAATGCCTGTGTTCTTTCTATGTGTTCCTTTACAGAGTGCTAGAACTCCTGGAAGAGTCCGTTTCCTCTCCTTGAGGACTTGTTACCCTTTAAATTGCAATATTTCTCTTATGTTAAAAAAAAATACATCAGAAGGTCTTATTAGGCAATGGACAGCCTGTGAAAAAGTGTTTTCTCTCCATAACTGTACTATATACATTAATAAATTATTGATAATATATTTTAGTAAAGAAAATACGGTTTTATATTTCAATTATTTCTATAGTCTTTACTTACAAAGTGATATGTAAATTCAGAACTTATAGAATACACAGATGCTATTAATTGAAAAATTTAAAGTTATAAATATAATATATTCTTGTGAGTAGGTCATTGAAAAAAGGTTTTAGATATGTGCGATATTGTAATGTGTTAAAGCCAATAGTTTGTTTCTTTCATCAAGTTGTATTAAATAGTAATATTTTCTTTATATATCTTATTCTGCTTTAAAATCATAAATAGATCTTTATTGACATCAAAACTGTAATATCTAGAGAGATAGATTAATGACAGAAGAAAATGATTTAGTAGCAACAATTATTGTACATTAGTTTTCAAGAAAGTATATTTTTTTGGAAAAAAAATGGTCCTTCCAACAACAATGTATCAAAACTTCTTACGTAGTTTCTGAATTAACCAGCTCAAATTGATATAGTCCTGGAACAGATAAGTACAACAGGCAGTTTACTTTTCTAGGTTGAGTTCAAGTTACTGGAAGACAAGAGAAAGTTTGGTTCCTTGACTACACTGCAGGTAGAGCAGAACCTCTTACGCCCCTAAATTTCATAATCTACTTTCATTTTTTTGGCATGAGTGGGGTCTTTCATATCATAGAAAGCTATCTACACTAAGCTCAAATTTACAGAATAAATTCATGAGCTTCTGAGACATATCATAAAATGTTGGTTTTTATTAGATGTGATGGTAGTGGTGATTTTGGGGCTGATAGCAAATTAAAGAGATGAGTACATGGTAAGAACATTGCCCCTGAGTGACAATTTCTAGACACAGTTTTCTCTTTGACAATAATCTGTGGAACAATTTGAGGTTGATGATGTGCATTGTGGAAAAGCTATCTGAGACAAATAATGTTGATGTTATATTATCCTTTGCATAAGGGTTTATTCTACATAAAATATTTGGGTGGATTCAGGATAAAATATTTTATTGTGTTCTTAGATATTGACTACAAATCTATTGTAATTTAGAATTTATTTTATGAATACTTTTATAGTTTACATATTGTGTTAAATTCTATGACATTATTTGATTTTTGCACATTATGCATTGCTTTCTTGGTGGATTCAAAGTTTATATGCATATTTAGCACACTGGATTTCAATAATTCTTTTTATCATTGTTGTGGCTTGTGTCTACATGTCCCCCCAAAGCCTCATGTGGTCATAGGTGGGGGTTTTTCAGAGGTGGCTAGATCTAGGGTGTGTGATGCTGGGATTGAGGGTGTGTGATCACTAAATTAGTTCACTGATTGGTTCGCCATAGTTCTGAGTGTGGATAATGGAAAGGTCCACTCTGTGTGAGTGCTACCCACCCTAAGGACATGTAGCCTCGATATAATATAAGAGACAGAAAGAGGACTGCTTTGGCCACTCGCTGTGTGCTTTCTTGTTTCTTTTCTGCTTTGCTGCCTTCCTGCCTTCTGCCCACCAGGAACTGTTTCTCCTCTCTGATGCTCCTGTGCCATATCACCCTAACTTGGAGCCAGCCAACTATGAACTGAAACCTCTACACACTATGACCTAAATAAACCTTCCCTCCCTTAACTCGTAAGTGTTGGATATTTTGTCTCGGCAATGAGAAAAGTAAGACAACCATCAACTAATCAAATCTGTTGGTAGAATCATATAATTCCCCAAACTGCATCTCAAGCAAAAATAGCTATTCCAAATCCCAAATCTATTTCTTTCCAAAGTATTGACAATGACCTCTGTCTCATGGAAGCTTGCTTCCATTTAGAGAAGTAGTCAGAGAGTAGTTAAAAAACCACAATTTAAACAGCATCTTTAAATTGCTCTTTGCCACAATAAACAGAAAGTATACCAGCAGTGGCTTAGAAGATTATCTCTTCATTATGACAAAGGAAACCCTTTAGAGACAACAATGGATATTAATATTTTTACTTTAACTCTCTTGACTGTTAAATAACCACTGCACTAGTTTTAGGCTGGTGTCAGAAATCCCAACTTGGTGTTTTCTAGCTCACAGAGGATATTGATGCCATTTTCTGCTTCCCTTTATGGCACTTTTATTGAAAATTTTTTATGTTTCCTAAAGTATAGTTTAGTTACAGCTAAAATCTCAATGGCTACTATGGTTAAGACATAACATAAAATAATGACTTAACCTAGATTATCGGTTTATTAAAATTAAAAAAATACGCACATGTAACCTAAAATAGTGTGCAACAGAGGTCCCCAAATCCCTGACATTGGAGCAGTAACAGCCAGCAACCTGTCAGGTTTCAGGTTCGCCACACAACAGGAAGCCATGGAGGTCGAGCTTCTGAAGTTTCATTATTATTCACAAGGCTTGGTGTCATTGGCATTACTGCCTGAGCTCTGCCTCCTTTCAGATCATCAGGGGCATTAGGTTCTTACAGGGCCAAGAACCCTACAGTGAACAGTGCATTCAAAGGAGTGTTCCTCAAGCGAATCTAATCCTGACACCATCCTCCCTATGTTGATGGAGTACAGTAGTTTTTTCCATGAAACAGCTACCTGGTACCAAAAAGGTTGGGAAACCACTGCTTTACAATACACCAAAAATGAGTAGTAACAGCATGAAGATGTCCCTGATCATTCCTCTACACTGGGGCTTTGCAACCTACAAAGCATACCACTTACAAAGTAAGACTGAAAACTACAGTGGATGTGTAATTTTCAAAAAAAAAAAATCAGTAAAAGACACATTACCATTAACACTCGTTTTATCATTCTTGCCACATTCTGAAGCAGTTCTAGAAGTCCTCTCTTGCAAGTGAGGACTACCTCAATGTCCCAGATCTATGTGAAACGTTTAATTTTCATGGTCATTTTGATTTGGGAGAGGGGATAGAACACTCCCAGTGCCAGATCTGATGAATAACATGGATGAAAACACACCCTAGTGTTTTTAGAAGCCTGCCTTTTGTTGGATGGTGCTCAGCAGCAGCATTCATTGTATTTTTTATCATACTGTTGTGCCCAGATTGTGAGGTCCCAAAGACCACCAGGAGGCCGTTTCCGATGTAAGCGCACGAGGGTCGTTTATTCAAGCTTAAGCAGGGACTCTCAATTGTCACTGACACAGCGGATCGAGATTGAGAGCCCCGAGTTCCAAATTAGCGGGGTTTTTATTGAGGTTACAGCAAGGTTTGGAGATTCTCTACTTAGCAGTTACAATGATTGGTCAGCGCTTAACATGCATGAAGTGTACATTTCTGATTGGGTGAACTCATCAGGGATAAGGGGTGATTACATATAGGTTTTACAAAAGAAAAGAAGGACAAAGGTTAGTGGGCAACTGTCATGTATTGATGGTCAGCAGACACGGTGACTAATGGTCATGACCACTCAGCACTGACAGTCAGCACATTGACAGACGGTTCCTACAGATAGTGGGCCCAGGATGTTCATTTCCTGGGTAAACAGATGGCTGAGTAATTAACTTAGGAACTTTGGTTTGTTACAGATTGTATCTTTTGTCCTAGATCAAGCACATTTTAATCATTAATGTGAGAGGACAAAGGAGACTACTCCATTTTGGGCAAAAGTGGAGTCATTCTGGTTTCACATAAGCAAAATGGAGTCACTTTGGTCTCACAATACCACAAAAAGATGCTCATGGAAGATGACTTTCAGAACTGCTTCAGAAACTGGCAAGGGCAATAAGTATATTTGAGGTGAGGGGTAGTATTTTAAGGAGTATTAATGACAATGTTTCTTTTACTATAATGAACTTTTTAAAAATATTCACCATATAATTTCATCACTCCTTTGATATGTGACTGTCTGAAACTTTGAACAATTTTTATCATCATCTCAAGAATTGTCATGCACAACTTCTGGGATATAAGTGGCCCATTTTTGCATATTAATTTATTATTCAGTGGAATTATTTTATGGAAATGTGACATAATATATACATATATATATCACATGTAAACAGACCCAGTACATGATAGTTGTTAAATTTCCCATTTGAATAATAAATGTTTAAAAAGGAGGGACTATGAATTAGAAAGAAAAATAATATAGAAAAAAAACTTTTGAGATTAAAATTAACAAATGTGGGGAAAATTTAAATTAGGCTAAGTTATTGAAAATTTACATACACATAGGTTTGTGTGTGTGTGTGTGTGTGTGTGTGTGTGTGTGTGTGTGTGTGGTGCTGGGGATTGATCCTTGGGCCTTCACACCTAGCTTCATCACCATCTCTCTATTTATTTATTTATTTTTGAATTACACTCTTGCTGAGTCACTGAAGTGCCATGGATTCAAACTCGCAAGCCTCCCTCTTCCACTTCCCAGAGTGCTGGGAGTCCAGAGGTGCACCAAAGCACAGACTCATGTTGGGATAACTTTGCTGTCTCTATCAATACAACACAAGGGATCTAAGATGATTTCTTAAGGAAATTCTTAAGGATCATCTTCATTTTATTTCTTCTGATCACAGGATCACGTAAGATAATGGTGTGTTGAAGCTCTGAGAAAAAAAGGTTGTAATCCAATATTGATATTCAAAGGAAAGATATATTAGAACATGAGAAAAATTAGAAAATATACTTTCTATGAACCATTTCTGTGAGAGTTGTATAAGAGAAATATCCAATCAAAAGCAAAGCAAAACAAAACTGAAAACATACAACAGTGACACTGAAAGAAAAATGTAAAGATAACCTTACAAACAAGTTCTATACATTATCCACAAATTTATATATTGAAGCAAGGGTATGAGGAAAGTAAGGAAGGACAGGTAAGTAAAAGTGAATTGAATTTCTCTATGGGCATGTAAAATATGAAGATAGCTACTAGTAAAAAAGAGATATACCTGAGGGTATCTAGAATTATCAGATATAAAACTATAACAAACAAAAATTACAAGTAAAATATTTAAAGGCCTTTCAGAAACAATAAAAAGCACAAATGAACAAAAACATATCATAAAAGAGAAGTCATAAACTAAACATATCACTTATCATATGTAATGGGATTTGGTTAAAATCTTTCTCTAAAGACATGCTCTCTAATTTAGTTTTAGCTATATTATGTCAAGAAAGAACACATTTAAGGCAAGAATAAAACAAAAAAAGAACAGAACTAATATGTACATGAAAAACAAAATTCTGAAACTATCAACATTTTACAATGTCTTAGTAAGATATAAAATGTGTAAGAAATTAAGATTCTTGTTTTTACAGACAATAGATAATATTCTCAAAGATATAATAATATTTATCCACTTGGTATTTCTTGACATATAGTACTGGAACAAGCTGGAAAATGAGCCCCAAATATGTCCACATCCTATTTGCCAAGCTGTAAATATGTTACCCAACATGACAGAAAGGATTTAAATAATGGTTTAATTATTTCAAAGTGGGGAAAAATTCTGAATTATCCAGTTGTAATATAATTGTAAGGATATTTATAAGAGGAAACAAGGGAAGCAGATGTGATAACACAAGTAGATTGGGACACAGAAAGAGTTGAAAATGGTACACTGCTCTCTTTGAAGATAGAGGAAGGACCACTGGTTGAGGTACACAGGCAGCCTTTAGTGACTGGGAAAGGTAAAGAACAGATTTTCACTTAGAGTCTCTTGGAGGAATTAGCCCTGCTGGCACCTTGACTGTGAGAACATTAAAATTAATTTCAAATCTCAAAACTTTAGAATTGTATAAGAGAAAACTTTGTTTCCTTAAGGTTTGTGATAATCTATTTTAGCAGGAATTGAATGCACATGGAGAATGTGGGTATAAAATAAGATTACAAACAAACCTTGCTGGTAAGGACAATACACCCATTTATCAGAATATTTTTTCACAGAGTCAGATTTTGTAAGTTGCTCATTATGTTTTACATATCTTGTTTCCAGTTAAGAAACACAATGTTTTACTTCTTGTTTCTGAATAAAAAACACATTAAAATGGGAAACAAAAGCAAAATTGTATTTCCTATTGTATCACAATGATAAGTATAAAATTCAATAGTATTCAAATTATTATGTGATTGGTTTTCTTGGCTTTGGATTACATACATTATTTTTTTTAAATACAAAATTTATCATATCTGCATTTTAAGAAACTGAATTTAAAAATCTCCCTCCCTTGCAATGCTACAAGGGGAATAAATTTTTGAACTGAACAAAAAGACATCAAAGATACAATTTTAGTATATGTGCTGCCGAAGCAAGCACTCAAAGATATAATTTATATATTCTACATAAACTGTAAAATGCAACAGAGGTTAGAAAAGAACAATAATACTATCAAAAATCACACGTTATTCTTGAAAATATTTAAAAACCATTTAGAAAAAAATCAACTTTTTAACAATCAAATTTCTTATTACTAGAAAGAAAACAAAAGGAATTTATATTATAACTCATAGAGTCATACAAGTTATCAAATCTTCTGCTTCTGCTAAAATTGAAGTCGAAAATTATGTTAATAAGAACACTTGTCTGAACAAAAGGAGGCCTGAGTGAGAAATTTTCTAGTAAGATGACAAATCTTCAAAGAAAATAGCTCTTTTGATCCAATTATTTGGGCACTGATTTTTAATTAAGCTAAATTTTAAACAGCCTACATAATCACATATTCTCAATTTCAAAATACTTAATTAAAATGTCTAGAAAAAAGAAAATTAATTTTATACATTTTAGAACAAAATAAAACATTGAGTCAATAATTTGATCAAAATAATGAATCTGTTTCAATATAGTATACATTTATATCATACTGTTATCTCAAGATGGATTCTGAGAGAGGATTCAGACATTATAAATTTTGAAATTTCTCAGAAAATATTGTGTATATGTTTAAATATTCAGAACTAAGGTTCTTTTGGTAGCAATATTTCCTTATGTGGAAAGTGTTAAGATGAGAATATTCACCTTCCAAGTCTGTGTATAAAACTATATATCATGTTCACTTTTTTCTATTCCTGCAGTTTTTTGAAGATAAAAAGATGATAGCAGTTTGTTTTAGTCTATATATCAGTAAAACAGTAAATAAATAGCAAAATCATATTTATAGGCAAACCAGATAAAAAGATAACCCTACCAATGGAGACCTCAAGCAATTGTTTCGAAACCTACCTGTGACAAAGAAGGTAGAACAGAGTAGTGAGACTGGCAGAGACTGGCAAGAGATCAGCAGCCCTCCACAGAGACATTATAAATTCCCTGAAAAAAGCAGGTGATTGATTTGTAAGACACAGGTGACCTTGAAGGGTTTAAAAGAGGAATGAGATGAAGACATTTCCAGTAAGGAGGCCTGAAAAAGAAGAAGCACACCAGGGCCAGGCAACTCTCAAACTGATTGAGATGGCTCCTTTTAACTGCTATAAATAAAATTTAAAAACTGAACCAGATAAAGAAAACAGAGATGAACAAAAGAGAAGGTCTGAACCAAAGTGGAGAAGGGAAAGAAACAGGATTTCACAGAAATTAATCCAACACATTGTTGAACAATATAGAAAAATTACAGAAGCAGATCTGAGAAGAAAAAAGTTTTACTGAACTGTGCTGCATTGTAAAGTTCACCTAAAAACAAGAAAGAAAACAGCATGAATATCAAATCTCATGTAAAGTTATAATAAGAATAAAAAAAGAAAGAACATTATTATACCTTTACAATGAAGGAAAGCAGGCTAAGAAAATCAGGTCCATGAAGACAGCTAAAAACTAGAATCTGCTATGTCACAATGACTTTTAAGACATTAGGACTCAGAATTGGGTTCATTAAACCCAAGAAATGACTAGAAATAATAGAAAAAATTCCAAGAATGAATACTGAATTTAAAGGAATATAAAAGCAACATCAAGAACCAACAAAATAATCCCTTAAGAAAACTGAAAGTGAAAGAAATAGAAAAGTTTAAAATGTAGGTTAAAAATAAAAGAAATAGAAATTCTAATTTGAACTTGAAAATAGACAAAGGAATTTAAATGTAAGTTATAAATATTTCTGAAGAAGAAAAGCAAAGTAAAAGAATCATACAAAAACATATATTTAAAAAATATTCTAAGTACAAAACAAACAAAAAGCCAAAAACTACATATTGAGAAAGATCACTGTGTGCTTAATAATGTTGATTCAAATTGATCTACATAAGCTCATATTCTTGTCAAGTTGCTCAACCTTATAAAAAGGAAAGAAAAAAGTATGTTTTGGGAGATGTAGAAAAATACATGTGATTTATAAAGAAAAAAATTATCTTCAGATGTTTTGACAACAACACAGATCTTTTAGATTTATTAATAGAAGTTACACTTACCCATAAATGAGAAATGAATTTGAAAACCTAGTAGAGAGATATAAATATGGTATATTACTAAATATTGATAAATCTATTAGGAGAAAATATGAATAACTTAGATAATTGAATGAGAAACTTCTATTTTTATCATAATTCTTAGAAAGTACAAAATTTCAATTAGGCATTGATTTTGTTATCCTTGAAACGTGTCTTTTGGCTGAATAAACTTCTCAAATAAAAAAAATGATAACATTTGCAAACAGTGGCAAACTGCAAACTTTATGAAATCAATGCTATTCCCTTGCCTGCTAATATAGCACTTCCTAAAACCATTCAATCTACCCAAGTCAATGCATACTTTTAGTATGTTTGATATAAAACATGAAAAGCAGATAGCTCAATATGTACTAAATAATAGAGTATATATTGTATTGAAAAGTGCTAGAAATGATAAATTTTTCTCCTGGATATCTCAAAGCACTTTATAAATAATTAATTTTCACTAGTTCTGGGATTTAAATATGCTGTCAGTATGGTTTTTATGAAAGAAGAGAGGAAGCTTATAAGGGTAAAATAAACCTTTAAATAGTATTCATCAAGTTAGAGGTGGAAGGTAAGGCTCAAGTCTCAGAACATTTCATTACAAATACAAAATGAATTAAAGATCTAAATATAAAAACAGAAATACGTAATCTGCTGAAAAGTAAAATAGGTAAAACTGTTGAAGATATATGTGTGGGTAAGGACTTTCTGAACAGAACCCCAAGTGCACATGTAATAATACCAAAAATCAACACATGGAATCAAATAAAAAGCTTCTACAGAGTAATGAAACAAGCCACAGAATGAAGAGACACTGTAAAGAATGGGAATATTTTTTTGCTAGCTATTCCTCACAAGACTAATACCTACAATATATGAAGAGATAAAGAAACATAATGCCCCCCAAATAAAAGTCTAAATCAAAAATGGTCAATTGAAATGTACATACACTTCTCAGGAGAACAAATAAAAAAGGGCAATGAACACATGAAAAAATGAAGCTCCCTGCCATCGTCCCAGATTCCTAGGGCAGAAAAGCTGAGCCGGTCCCAGCACCTGGAAGGGAACTCCCCCGCCACGATCCCAGGCTCCTAGGGCAGAGAAGGTGAGCAACGCAGGCACCAGAAGCACACCCACCCACCCACCCCCACCATGGAAAT
>NW_004624769.1:3174241-3186563 GCF_000247695.1 Heterocephalus glaber
ATCTTAATATTATAATTTAAAAAATTTATAACTGATATTATGTAACAGAAAGAAAAGGTCTAAAGGAGCAGGGGAATTGGGAGGGGTAGGGTAAAGGAAAAAGGGGAAAAGAAAAAATATGAAAAAGGATAAAAATGGAAACAAAGTCTTTGCAAATAGGGAAGGGTGGGCAAAGGAAGGGGAAAAAAATAAGAACCGAGATACTCATGTAATGGTACAAGATCCCAATGATGAATGTAACTATATTTTATACCTAAAATTTACCAATAAATTTAATGGGGAAAAAGAAAAGAAAGAAAAAATGTTCAGCATTTCTGGCCATTAGAGAAATACAAATTAGAACAACAATGAGATTCTGTTTTACCCCAGAAAAAATAACCATCATCAAGAAGTCAAATAATAACAAATGCTGGTTAAGGTGAAGAGAAAAATCCTGTTGGTTGGAATGTAAAGTAATGCAACCACTATGGAAATCAGTATGGAGTTTCCTCAAAAATCTAAAACTAGAAATTCTGTTTGACTCAGATATTCCTCTTCTAGGTATCTGTCCCAAAGAGTTAAATACATTATATTATACAATTCACAGTAGCTAACTCTTGGAAGGACCCTAAATGTACATTAATAGAGGAATAGATTAAAAAATATGGTATTATATACAATATATTACCACTCCGCCATAGAGAAGGATAAAATTGAGTCATATTTAGGAAAATAGATGTGCCTTCAGACCATAATGTTAGATGAAATAAATAAAACTCAAAAGCTTAAATAGCACATGGTTTATTTTACATGAGAAACTCAGAAATATAAACAAATAGCAAAATAAATATAGATAATAGGAAACGGTGAGATAGTTGCTTGTTTTCTATATGGAAGGGGACCAGGAGATGGAGGGAGGAGACAGGGAGGGGTAGGAAGGGAGTAAAAAAGGAAAGAAGGGAGTGGAATTAATATGAGAAAAGGAAAAAATGGAACAAAGTCTTTGTAATAGGGAGGAGTGGAGGGGTTGAAGGGAGGCCAGGGGAAGGGGGAACATAAGAACCAAGAGAGATTATGTAAAGGTACAAATTTCCAATGATGAATGTCATTATATTGTATACCTAAAATGTACCAATAAAACTAATTTAAAAAAAACAAATTAAGATGTATTTACAGGTACTAACTCCCCATGAAGAACATTATCATTATGTGCTTCAAATGAACTGTCAAAAAACAACAAAAAATAAAAAATCAACTAGTGCTTTGGGACAAAATATCAGTCAGGAAAATGATTCTTATTCAGGAATATAAAGAGATGCCGAATATCCAACAAAAAAAGAGCCAAGGAAATAACCATGAAATTCACAGTAAAAAACACAATAAATAAATATATGAAAGAATACAACTTCACTGTGATGATAAACGTGCTTTCTCCCATATGATGATTAATTATTTTTTAAAGAATGTATTTGTAAAGTGCACAGAAAAGTATTTTCAATATTTTTACTGTTTTTATAAATTAGGCAAAATATAATAAAAGTTAAAACACACTACTTTTTACTGAACAATTCTATTTCTAGAAAACATATCTTTTAAAAGTCTATTCTTAGTACACAGTATATATAATAGTTACTCATTTATTTACTATCAAAAATTTGGAAAATGGGACTGGGTATGAAACCCAGATGTATAGCACTTGTCTAGGATATGTGAAGCACTAGGATTTGTCCCCTCACTGCAATAATTTTCAAAAATTTAAGGAAATGTTATTTATTACCAATGAAAGCATTAATTAAATAAATTCTAGTATATTCATATATTGAAGAATTATTAAAATGCTTAAAAGAATAACCCAAACATAAGTCATGTAAGTATATGCAAATATATGAACATAAAAAGGACTTCAAAACATAAAAACTATAGTAAAAATTTACAAATGTTATACATGTTATTTCATTAAAGAACATATATACAGGCAAATACACCAAAAAAAAAAATCCCTTAAAATCATCCAGAAGGATACAAACAATTATTGGCAGTGATCAACTTTGCAAAAGGTACTATACATATGTATCACTTGATTAAATCTTTTAGAATTGATGTATTATTTCTGTAATTAAAACAAAATATCCTTAGAGGCTTCTTCAATAACTGAAAAAAATCTGAGTTGTGACTTAATGTGTTCATCACAAGCCAAAATTTCCCTTATAGTGCCTCTAACAAATTATAGAAAATTTCCTCCTATAAAAACTGAAAATGTAAAAAACTGAAATCTAGCTTCTTTGTACCTTACATGAAGCTTATGACAATTATCTGTTAACATAAAACTTAACTTTTCTGGATTAAAAAGAAGTATAAAAGATGTAATAAAATTACTTCTTAATATAACGTTTAGACTGGTGTTATCAATTGTTTAGTTCTATGTCATTCACATTTTAGCACTATGCACTACAGATAAGCCTGACACTATGTATGTCACCCTGGGAAAGTACAGAAAAGAGTTACCAAGTGAGAAATATTTCAGTTTTAAGCAAATGAATTCTGTAGTCTCTAACAGTGTTTAGTTTACATGAGACAAAAAAAATGCCCCTGAAGCTATCATGTGATATATTACCTACTTCATTACAGTTCAAAAAATATAATAGAATAGAACTGCATGTGATCTGGAACATAAATCATAGCATCAAGATAATGGTATAATCATCTAAAAGTTCTTATCTATACCTTAACCAGCCTTAACTATATGTAGTTAATTAATGTTAACTATATGTGGAAACATTTTGAGTCTAATTATCAAGCTTCATCTGGTATCAAATAGTACATCTCTAATAATATAAACAACAAAATGCAATTATAGTTAGTATAGAATTATCAACCTAGAAATTGCCTCCCTTATCAATAACAGAAAATGCCATTATCATATATTTGTGATGTTTCTTTAATTTAAAAAACTTCCAACTATATTATTCAATAAACTGAATGCTTTGACTGTATAAGTCTTGTGAATGAAAAGGTTAGGATTTGATCAACAGAAATCAGTTCTTTGAATAAAATATAATAATTTTCCTGAATGCACAACTGTACAAGTAGTATATTCCATGGGCATTAATTAATTGCTTAGTTCATTAAAAACACATTTTACTGCAGATGAAAAAGAAGAAAGAAAAATAATTCTAAAGGTGCTTTCAAGAGTATAACATAGTTGCATAAAAACTGGCAGTTGATAAAATAAGCTTTCCTCTGGGTTTTGTACTTTATATTAATTCTTTATAAACCTCTCCAGGAACGTTTTGAGTCATACTTAACTCATCAAATATACCATTATATCCATATATGATTTATTTTAGAATATGTTTATGGAAAGGCCTAGTCATTCAATTGCCACTAATTTTTATTTCAACATGTAAGTATATATAACATTTGTTTCATAATTGAAAATAAACTCACTGTACACTCAACACAGTCCATAGAGAAGAAATCTTACATCTAAGTAGTTTTCTAACAATATTTCAGATTTCTTCACTAATATGAAAGTATTAAATATTCATATTAGTGCATTTAACTGTTTTATTCATAATACACTTATATGAATGCAAAACTATTTACCTAAATACAATATATGCATGAGTCCAATGAAATTCCAATATGCTAGAGAATATTAAGTTTTGAATGCATGTCTTAAATATGAATTCACCTTCATTCTCAAATAAGATTTCCATTTCATCATCACTGATATAGTTCCCAAATGCCCTTGTGAGGAAAGATAGTCAATTTTGAAGTCTTCCTACTCCTAACTAGCTATATAAGAATTGGCCTCAGAGTGAGTGGTCCTTTTCCCTCATTGCTGAGACAAAATATCCAACACCCAAAGTAAAAGGAGGAAAGATTTATTTAGCTCAGAGTTTGTAGAGATTTGAGTCCATAATTAGCTAGCTCCATGGCACGGTGGCATCGCAGAGGAGAAACAGGTCATGGCAGACAGACGGAATGTAGCAAGTCAACAAGGGACCTTAACATCAACTTTCTGCCATTTTATTTTACCTAGACTACTTAGGGCAGGTTGCAGTCATACCCTTAATCCTACTGACCTTGAGCCATGCACTGTGAATCTATTCCAGTGTCACACACTGTAGATCCAGCCACCTCTGAAAAAGCCCCCCACCATGACCACATGAGGCTTTGGGGGAGCATCTAAACACAAGCCATAGTACCAAGAGATCAAGAGTCCACAATAACTATATTAGTCTTATTTTCTTCTGTTGAAATATCTTTCTCTGTTCTAGACTCAGTGTATTAGCTCTTCTGTTCCTGGGACAAAATACCTGATATTCATGACCTAAAGAAGAGACATTTAACTTGGTTCACCATTTGAGAGCAGTCAGTCCACTGCTGACTGACTTCAAAGCTGAAACATCATGATGGAAGAGAGTGATGCAGCAAAGTGGCTTAGTACTTAGTGACCAGAAAGCAGAGCAGAAGAAATGTGCTAGAGGAGGAAGAGCCAGAGAATAAATTGCACCCAAAGTCATGCCTCCAAAACCCAGCTAGATACAAACAGAAGTGTGCTTTGCTAATATCACAGGCAGTTTCAAAGCTAATCAATTTAAAAATTTAGCTTAACTGCCACATTCCACCCCTTACAAACTTGATACCCAAATATATTTCTTTAAACTGTATTCACTCTTCACATAAACACAAGGTCATAATTCTTCCTAGTATGATACATGATTATCCTGTGTACAACTAAAACACAGTTATCCCTTCCCTAAAGTCTCGAGTTTCACCATTGCTAAAATTTCCAAGTCAGTCTCTTTTGAGGCTCAAGGTAAACTCTTTGCTAAGAACTCTTGTAAAAGTAAAACAAGTTTATATAATCCCAAGGAACAATGGCTTCAGTTGAAAATTCCCATTCCAAAAGGGAGCAATAAGGATATAGAAAAGAATAAAACCGAAGCAAGATTAAAACAATATTTAAGTCTGTATCTGCAAGATTCACATTTCTATGTCCCTATGACAGAAGAGAAAGAGGAAGGAATTCAAATTTTTATGTGTCTCTCACATGTTGGTACCTAAGAGAAAATAGTCTCGGGTTCCCACAGGAACAGGAGTAGGGGTATATTAGTGACTTTGAAGCCTTTCAGGAATAACATGATGACATGTGCAGGTTTCGGTCATTTCTAATGTCTTGTGTCCTGGATTTTACTGTTAAGTACATTGCATTCATTGACTTTCTGGCTGCTTAGGACATGAAGTATCATTGCTGCCTGAGGGGTTATGCTGCTTGCATAGATTGAGGAGTCTAGCAATAATCGTGTAGCATTTATATTTCCTTTCTGTTACCATAACACCCAAGCCCCTATGAGTTTATTCAACTAAAAGTACACTGTTTACCATGTAGGAAAAGACATTACTTTGTTAATTTAAGACTTACTACAGACAAAAAAGTTATATACCATCCTAGTACCAGTTTAACAGTCATATCTGAAAAACACAAAACAAAACAAACAAAACTGGAGTCGGATAGTAGATCTTTGTTGAGTGTTTGCTAAGGTGCTACTTTGGCTTCCTATGATTCCTGACATATTGCTGTCACTAAGGAAGTGACAGCTATAGGAGAGAGTGATATACTGTTATTAATCTGGCTAAATTTTCTTCTTGATTCCTTTGTGGCGTGAAGATCAGGACAGATTTGTATTCACATGGAAGAGCTTGCATAGTATTTTCACAATACTTCTGCAGGGAAATCTCAATTCTCTTTCAATTTTCATCAGTTTATAGAGCTAGATCTGTAACATGTACAAGTATCCCCAGAAATACTTGTCATTCATTACCTTGATGACATAATTATTGCTTACCTGAAAAAGAAAAAATTTTCCATGTCCTATATAAAGTCATTGACATTATGATACACACAAGCTGATCTATCAACTCTAAGTTTCAGGGATCTGTTCAAGAGATGTAGTTCCTCAAACTACCCCTGGGTCAGTTATAAAAAATATATTCCTGACAAGGCTAAACAAAATTTGTTGCCTTGACAAGACCCACCAGGGGGGAGGGAGACTGAATCAACATCTGGTATACTTGCTTAGCTCTTGGAGATGAAATATACTCATTATTTTGTTATTTTGGGGGGTCCTGTAGTCAAAGTCACTCATAAGGTGGCCACATTGAAATGGGAACCTAACAACTGCAGGATCTTGAGGCCTTGCAGCTTGCAGTGAATATGTTCTACCACTGGGAACAGACTCGGGAAAGAGTTCTTCATCCTTATCAGACTACAGATCTCAGCGACTTCTATCCATATGGATCAGGGTCTTTGATAACAGAAGACTTCTATTAAAATAGAGTGTGTCATTAAATATTTAAAATACCTGAGAGGGATTCCAGAGAGACTCTGCTTTCTGTGTTAACTCTTGGGTTACTATTGGGTCCTAAAACAAATACAGCACCTGATCACTCAGGAACCATGTGGAATCTTAAGGCCTGAGCTACTTTTATCCTCATGTGGATACTCACTAATGAGATAGGTTCAACCAGCTTCCATCATTAAGTGGAAATAGCACTTCCAGATGACCAGGTAAACTGGAAGAGACCAGGTGGGAATCAGCTAAGTCTATGATCATGTAGCTGTGTTGCTAGAGGGAGGTAGAAGACCCTAGCAGATACCCCTGCTTCACTCGTAGCTAAATGGGAACTAACCATAAAGGTGTCCCAGTTGATCTTATACATTGGTTCATAGATGTATCTTCAAAACTCAAAGCTGATACAGATGACCAGGCCACTGCAGCCCTCCATCCTAACAATAGGCCTTTTTTGTTTGAGACCAGATGAGATGTTCTGGCCAATGTGCCAAACTCCATGTGGTAGTTACAGATGAATAGGCACAGTGAAAGAAATTCTCTGCTACATATTTTCAGATTCATGAGCCACTGCAAATGGGTAAGCAATCTGAGCTTATAAGTGATGCATTAATAATTATAAAACTATAGAGATCTTATTTGAGGGTTCATGATCTGAGGCAGAAACTTGCAAATTGGAAATGGCATATATTGGTCCCTCATGTTGAGAGTCATGACAAAAGACCATGCCATCTCCTAAACAATTAGTAGAAATTACAAACTGACCTTGCTAACAACTTGCTGGTTACACATTGGGTCCACCATACAATAAAATATGGTAACCCATTTAAAAACATGGGCAAAATCATAAGTGTTGTCCTTAGAAATGAACAGCAGCCAATGATGCTGCACAGTAATATAACTCCATCACAGAATCCTGGCTTTCCAATGTAGCTAACAGGGCCATATTATCTGGGCAAAGGTCCCATTTAAGTGAGTCAAATTGACTATATCAAAACAATAGTTTCTATTGAATGTTCTAATGACTTCTCATGACCACAAACACAAGATCCAGATATGAGATCACCATTTCAGTGTACCATATGCATATGACAACCACTATCATTACTTAGAAGAAATTTCTTTGCCATTTTGACTACCTAGCTGTTTTCCAAATTCATCATTTAATACATTCACTGAACAAGGTACACAGGAGAGAGCATGTTCCCACCACAGAGGACAGAACCCCAAACAAATGAAATGATAGAATGATGGAAGGACATATCTTTTTCCTGCCTAATTTGTGTATCACATATGGTACCTACCAATTCTACCACTCTATCTACCCCCAGTGTAAAATAAATGGGGTTATTTTTACCTGGATACCAAGTTGGGAGGTAAGTGTAGCCTCTCTCCCTGAGTCAGCTGAAAGGTGTAAACCCTGACCATCAGGACTGACACTATTGAGTCTGATAGTGTTCTGCTTTTTCTCTTTGTAAGAAGAGAACTGGCCCATTCAGAGAATCATCTTTCATTACATACACACCATATGGGATTGGCATTCTGGGACTGCCACTCCTGCTAGATGGAATTGTTATGCTGTTTGTCCTCCTCCATATAGTGGGACTACTACCCCAGAGATGATAATACATGCTACTCACTCAAAACTGTTAATTTAACAAGAGCCAGTCATAGGTTTACTATAATCATCTTGTTCTAGAAATTCCTGTGGCATCTTAATTTACATCTTGGTCAAGTCTGCTGATTTCTATAGACACATTGGCAACTGTTACTCCAAAGAGTAGAAGGGCAAATGATAGAATATACAAGCATAGCAGAACTATCCAATTAAATGTCTTTTGAAAGAGAGATTCTGTCCTGGCCAAAATAATGTTAATTGCACAGGGATTCCTCTGATGAAAACTCTTCATAAAGGACAACTCTGCTATTAATTTTCTAGGACCTCTTCTGTAATGCTTTTCAGCTTCTCCCAGTAGAATGGATCTAACAGCTGCCATCTGAAACTTTCTCTCCCAATGAACACAACGAAAAACAAAAAACATAGTCTTGAGGCAAATGTGTTTGTGAAAGAAGATTATTTTTGAAATGATGGCATGTTGTATAATTCCTCTGAGTGGCTATATTCGACTTATGTCAGTCAGAATAATTTTGATTATAAAGCAGAGTAGAAATATTTCTTTTTATTTTTAGAGAAATAAAAATGGACTATTCATGACATTAAAATGGTAAAAATTGAAAGAAAATATGAAAGACATTCTATCCCTCAGGGAATACACTGTGTTTGAAATTCTAACACAAAGATTCTAACCTACTCATCTCTTGTGAGAGAAAATAATCCCAAATCACACAGGTAAACTGTCAGCACTGTCAAATATCAATAAGCAATTCATCATCAATCACCAACATTTTATCTCTCAGGAAAGACTCTGAACGCTGTCCAAAATATCATTGAATGACCCCAAGGCTACCACAAATACTTAATGAGATCTTCATGGGATCTTTTGAAATTTTGCTTTTAATGTTTAACGCCTTTGTTGTTCCACGCTCACCAGACTGCTTTTCAGACTCTTGTGACTCCGCCTTTAATAATCTTCTTTATTATTCAAGGGCACAGTGGGAATGAAGTCAGCCTTTGTACATGATTTACAAAGTGTGTGTCACCATAGCAACCCTACTGTAATTTAGAAAACAGGCATCTTTATAAAGAAGGGGATAGCTGTTTTGAGACATGACCACAAATGGCAGGGCAGTTTATTGTTTAGCTTCTTCTATTTTTCTGTGACCACCTTATTTTATTCACATTATCAAGCAGTGTATTAATTTGTATATTTTCACCAATATAGAGTTAGATCTGGCATCGTCTATGGACTCATATATAGAATTATCTCCATTTTTCTAAGAATTGCCTATAAAGGGAATGTAAATAGTTTAAACATAACTCACTAGAAATAGATGAAATCTTAACTTTTCCCCAAGACAATATCCAACTATTAAAAATTAAGGTATTCTTGGAATTATGAAAATTAAACACCCAAATTAATGATTAAAGTGTTTCACAGCACAGGAATGCTGTTGCCTTGAAGTTGGCAAGAATCCTCTCCTGGCTAAATCAGGCAATAGGGTTTCAAAAAGCAGCAGAGGCTCACCTACATGCCAAGAGAGTAGTTGTAGCAGGATGTAAGAAAGTCCTTTGCTACTCAATTTTCTAGAGAGATATAGAGCTCAGAACTGAAATCCTTCATTAATTAAATGAATAATGGTTGCACATTCATGAAATGTAGGTCATTGTGTAAGCCTCAGAAAATGTACCAATGAAAAGCTGAACGAGGGAACACAATCACCTATAGAGAGCTCATGATTTAGTGGAGAAAAAGTATTAAACAATCATATAAATATTATCTCAGTGACTATGTTATAAATTACCTGAAGAATACCTGCTGTGTATGAAAGTGTATCATACTGGGTCCTCAATAAATCTAACTTTTGTGTGTGTGTCGATTCTAAAATAAAAAATAGGATCTATTATTGTTTTGTTGCTTTTTGTCAAACATATACAGAGGGAAATCAATTATTTTGACTTCAGATAGCTTTCTAGGTTTCTGATTTATGAACAGTTAATGTAAGTTTACTATAAGTTTACCAGTTTTCAGTTACTTTGAAATAGATAAAATTTTACTGGCCACATGGCATCATGACTGTGCTTTGCTCTTTGATTTGGATAGTGGATTACTTGTAATAATTAATCAAATATTTATATGAACTGGTATGTGTTCTATGATTTGCACATATTTTCTTCAGCTTTTCTATATAAAAGCAATGTCCTTCACTCTGTTTTTAATATGCAAATGCTTCATATTCAACATTAATCTCAAATACTGTTTCAAAATTAGAGCCTCTCTTTTCAGTGACTGACCATACATATGATATTCAAAGCAACAAATTAAAAATATTTGGATAACTAGTACATGTTCACCAGAGAAAAAGTTTAAAAAGACAAAAACTAGTAAGTATACCAGTTATCTAAAGAGGCAATCAGTAAATATTTGTACTGTGTATGATTGTGTGTAATTGGAGGCCTCCTTGCTTCAATTATACCAACTTGCATAATTTAAAAATATTTAATATATTTTATTTTTCACTGGCAAAAGTTATTGTATATATTTATGATGAACAATGTGTTACTACAATATATGTATAATTGTGCTACTATTAAATCATATTAACAAAAATATCTATTATGTTATATACTTTTAATTTTTTTGAAGTGAGAACATTTAAATAGTCATTAATTTTGAAATATATAATACATTGTTATTAACAACAGTCATCATATTACACAATAGATCACTAAAACCTACTCTGAAGCTTTCCACACTTTCATCAATGTCTTGTCTTTCCCACCTTCCTCCTCCTCAGCCTCTGTGAACATCACTGTACTCTCTACTTCTCAGAGTTTGACTTTTAAAAATTCCAAAATGAAGTCGTACAGAATTTGTTTTTCTGCTCCTGTTTTATTTTACTTAGCATATTATCCTCCAGGTTCACCAAGTTATTGTAAGTTAGACCTTTTCTTCTATTAAAAGCTGAAGAGTATTCCATTATGTATATATATATATATTTTTTTCCTCACACATTCATTCATTAATGGATACTCAGTTTGCTTCTATGTCTTCATTATTGTGAATAATTCTGTAATGCACATGGGAAGGAAGAAGGCAGCTAACTCTTCAACATACTGTATTCAATTCTTTTGGATACAAACCCAGAAGTAAGATTACTGGATCATACAGTAGTTCTATTTTTAGTTTTTTTAAAATACAACCATACTATTTGCCATATTGATCATGCTAATTTACATTCCTACCAACAGTGTACAAGGATTCTATTTTCTCCATATAGTTATCTTTTCTTCCTTTGATAATAGCCACTTTAACATGTATTAGGTGATATCTCAATATGTTTTTAATTCTCACTTCTCTGATATTAGTGATGTTGAGCGTATTTTTCACGTTCTTTAGCCATTTGTCTATCTTCTTAAAAATCTCTATTTAGGTCCTTTGCCCATTTCTAGTTGAATTGTTTGCTTTCTTGTTAATGAGTTGAGATCCTTTCACATTTTGGAGATTGTACCCTTATCAAATTATGATTTACAAATATGTTCTCTTTTCACTTTACTGTTTACTTTGTTAGGATCATATACAAAAATTCATTACTGAGACCTATGTGAAAAGATTTCTGTTTGTTGCCTTCTACTACCTTTAGACTTTGGGGTCCTACTTTTAGGTCTTTAGTCTGTTTTGAATTCATTTTTGTGTATGATGGAAGACAAAAATTTAATTTTATTTGTCTGCATGTGAATATTGAGTTCCAGTTTTTTCACCACAAAGCACTTTTTTTTTTTTTGAAGAGGTATCTTTTCCCCATTGTGTTTTCTTGTCATCTTTTGGAAAGCTAATTATCTATAAATAAATTTGTTTATTTCTGTCCTCTCTATTCTGTTTAGTTGATCAATGGGTTTGTTTATGTGCAAACATCATAAAGTTTTTGTTACTATACCACTGCAATACATTTTGAAATCAGGTAATGTGAAGTTTCCTGTTTTGTTGTTTTTCCTCAATATTTTTTGATTATTGGGATGTTTCGTACTTTCCTACAAATTAAAGTACTTAATATTTACTTTTCAGTGAAGTATGATACTGAATTTTTGAATGATATTGCATTGAATCTGTAGATTACTTTGAGTTGTATGGGCAATTTAATGATTATACATTTTCAATATATGATTATACATTTTTTCATTTATTTGGGCCTTTCTCAATTTTTCCCATTAGCGTCTTATAGTTTTCAGTATACAGATCTTTTATGCCCTTGATTAAATTTACTGTTAATTATTTTGGGGATGATAATGTAAATGGGATTTTAATTCCTTTTTCAGATAGTTTATTGCCATTGTATAGAACTACTATAATTTTTGTTTATATATA
>NW_004624769.1:3195172-3206893 GCF_000247695.1 Heterocephalus glaber
ATATTAATTTTATTTAGTCAAACAATATTAATATGATTAATATCTCATGCTGTCTGGAAGAATGACAGTTATTCACAGATAATTTCACACTTGCTACCACTAAGAATTGGTGCAGGGGCAGGTTTACCTCTATGAAATGTTACAAAAAATAGAAATGATTGAAAGTACAGCATACAAAAAAATTAGTTAGAGAGATGCTTGCAATGCCAACAGAAGTTGTGATACATAATAAATGCATATTGTTTTAAGTAAACTTCTCATAAAGGTATAGAAAGGAGAAGCTATCATTAAAGGACAAATCAGTTGATCTCTATTCAAGACATCTTTATCCACATGTTTTGAAGTAACCCATTTTAAAATGTTGATCTCTGTGATATTTTCTCATTTAAAATGCTCAAATAAGAAAGTCTTTAAAACTAAAAATTCACTTAAGGTTTAATGAAAGAAATTCATATATAACATGTCTTCATATTAGGATTAAGTACTATGATTCAAAAAAATAAAATATTCCACTTGTAAATAACCACAAAATATTTCACTATTTTTGATGCAAGTAAAATAATTATATATATAATTTTTAAAAGATACCTTAAATCTGAATTAAACATATGGCAATTTTCACCACTTTTAATATCTCTATATGGTTGCTTATTTTATTTCAAGAGTAAAAGTGGTATTCTTTTCTCAAATTGTATTTGTGTTGTTTAGAGAATTAGTTTTGCGAATAGCCATGATTTCCTTTCACAACAACTGTAAATTTATTATATGTATCTTAGTGTCTGAAGTTCTAACACTGGGAATGTTCTTTTATCTCCAAAGTAGTTAATGTTTTCCTAAAATAAAAAAAAGAAAATTTGACAGTAATACAATTACATTGCTGTATATATTTTTAAAATTTAGTATATTTATATAAATCATTTCACTGCTGTACCATATACTCTTAACATTTCCAAAACACCCACTAGAGCTCTTCATTCATGCTAGAAGGGACTTGAGGGAGATAAACTGATAAAATGTGTGACCAATTAGCTATTTCTTTAAAAGTCTAGTTCTTTACTGAAAGATTCCTACAAAACTAAGCTTCTTCTCTTGTAAATGATTCATGGAAATGTAAATGAATGCAACTATTGTTGAAAAATACATGGAAGTTTCTCAAAAATCTAAAAATAGTATTGTCATATGATTTAGAAATTCTTCTTCTGTATTCAACCAAATGACCTGAAATCAATATTTTAAATTCTGCAGACTCATGTCCATTGCAGCTTGATTCAGTGTTTCCACATTATAGCGTCTACCTAAGTGGGCATCAACAGATGAAGGGCAAATAAATGTGGCATATAGTCATACAAATTGTTACATTATGAACTACAGTATTTAATTTTGAAAAGAGTCACTATAAAATAAATGTTTTAAACTTCTGGGAATAATATCTAATTATTGAAGTTAATTCTATACCATTCTCAATGCAGTTTTAAAAATTGCTTGCTTACTTAAACATATAGCATAGACATCCAGGAACGTGTAATATTACATCCATTCCTGAAACACTCTACAATACTTAACTCTTACTAACATTTATCAAATCTTCAGGTATACTGGTTTCCAGCTGAGGGACTTCTATAGCTGCTTTCTTAATAGTGTTAAGTGATATTTCTAAGGATAAACTGACACTTTCTTGGGTTACTTATCGGAATATGAGATACCTCTCCACTGTAGTTGAGTTCTGCTGTATCTTTCATTCACATGATTCATATCAACTGGGCCCTGATGCGGTAAAGGTGGCTATCACCAGCCAGGAGGGACCCCAAGGAAGATAGGACTTATCCATTTTAGGAATGTGCATTAAGATTTAGTCATAGACTAATGAACAAAGAGCAGAGAGAACAACTTTAAAATTGAATAAGGTCTTTGTCAATCCTTAGATGATTCCTTACCTATACGCTCTGAGTCTTGGGCTCACTTTTTGCCCATTACTCACAATATCTTAATTATCTATGTAAAGTCAAACCACACCATTAGGCCTGATTATAAGTTTTGGTATATAATGTAGGTTAAATGTTATTGCTATTATTACTGTCATCCCTCCAAAATGCCTACTATACAATCTTAACATTAATGAAAATATGTTTTTAACAAATAGCCTAAAATTTTAACTTTATTGAATAGAAAAATTATAAAAATGATATTTTAAAACCTGTAATCTTTCCTGTTACTAAAATGAAAATTTGAGGTTTATAAACTGACATTGTCTGGCATAATAATGCTTTGAACCTGGTAAATACACATTAAACAATGACGTTGTTTGAATTATCTTAGGGAAGCACCCCCTTGGCTAGTTTCATGGACAAGCAACCAGTGTACTCACTCAGTGTTCCAAGCAGGAAGGATGACTTATATTTGTGATAAGGATAGGTAGGTGGTCTGAGAGAAGATTTGGAGAGAAAGTCCATTCTATATTCACATATTGAAGGGAGAAGTAAAATTAAATAGCAATTCTAGCCACTGACTGCTTTCAAACAGACGCCTCCATCTAAACAAAAGAAAGTATATAAAACACCTGATGTGTTTTTGATAGAGAATTCCCCCAAAGGCCTCATGCTGTACAGAAATGGTTTCTGTTCCAAAGAGGCAAGTTTTAATGGGGCATGACCCGAAGGGCATATAGGGCATGTCTTCCTCAGCTGGTCCCTTGTTTCTCCTCTCTCCTCTCTCTCTGCTTCCTGACTGCCATGATGTAGGAAGGTTTCCTCTGCTATGCACACTTACCATGCAGATTCTGTCCTGGTGCTTGCTGATCACAGACTAAACATGAGCCGAAATAAACCTATCTTCCTTTCAGTTGTGGGTGTTGGGTATTGTGGCCCAGGGACAAAGAAAGTTACTAAGACAATACCTTATTTTATTCATTTAAAATTGAGGGTCTACTTGATAGACTTTTATTAGAACAACCAGAGCCTTAAATAATGTGAGCATCATGCTCTCACAATACTAATTTAGGGAGAAAACATTTAAGCATTTCTCAAAGAATGTTTCTTGGTTTATTAAATGGTTTTATTACAATTGGACTTTCTATTGGATTTGAAAGAGACTGACAATATGTTCATATTGCATTGGTCTTTCCTCCTTTGTTCTCAAATCCAGACTCTGTGGCAGGCATGCTTGAAAATTTACAGATATAATCCCTCCCTATGTGGTGACCTCACTGGGCTGATGTCTAAGGAATAGCAAAGAACATTTTCTACAAAAGAAATGCACACAGTAGTACCTTCATCTAACACTGTTAAATAAAGAAGTATAGCATTTTGCTATGGACTAACACTTTAATTATATTGCATGTTTTAAAATTGTAACTGAATATAATATAATTTTAGTAGCTCATTTCTCCTGAGACATCAACATCATTTATCACTCCTGCTGCCATCTGGCATGTCGGAACCATCATGATCAGCAGTTTATGTAGAAATTAAAACATTCAATGGGTCTCTCTTCAATAATGCTTTGAGGTCAGGGACAATATTGCTGGCAGCAGTGAAGATGCCTTTTTATCACACACTTGAGAGGCATCCATTGAACGTATTTTATAGCTCACTAGGTTAAGACCAGCCAAGCTTTTCCTTATTTGCACTGACCTGACATGGGGGTCATTCTGTATAATAACTATCCAAGAATCACTGAGAGCAGTTTCCTCTCTGCTGTTGTGCTTACGCAGCTGCATTCAGCTAAAAGCTTGGCAGCAGCAATAAAAGTTCCACCCCCTCTCTCCATCCCTTCTTCCCTCACTCTGCCTCCTGTGTATTTGTTTGTCTCTTCAAGTGAAGAACTCAAGACCAGCAAGGATATACTACCACAGCAATAGTTATGCACTAGTCCTCTCAGAGAAAAATATCAATCATTTTTCAACACAATAGAAAGTAATCTTCAACACTTAGTCCCTTGAAATATCATTTGATGGTATCATCAAAGATCAAAGATGTCTTGCACTTCAAATTTAAATTTGAAGTCTTTTCTCATATTCAATATATATATATACATATATTACTTTTACACTTCAGATTTAGATCTATAGTTTTGTAAATTTGAATGAGGTCTAAGGGTTACTTGAATGATTTTTTTCTAGTTTTGTTTTTCTGTTTACTATTATCTTCTCAATGTGCAACTATTCTAACATAATTTTAGAAAAGGCCATATACCTCCTTTATTGAATTAACTGTGTAGTTTGTGATTCTCTCAAAGAGCATTTGGCTATATTATTGTGGGTCTGTTTCAGAGCAGAAAACACTACTTTTGATTTCCATATATTCTGCTCTATGGATCTATCCTCCACCAATATGAATCGCACAGTTTTAAATATTGTGGCTTCAGAGTAATTGTGAAAATCAGATAGTATTATTTCTTCTAGAAATTATTTAATCTTTCTCAAAATTATTTTTGGCATTTTAGTTTTTTACATCTCAATATAGATTTCATAACTAGTTTAGGTATATATTAAAGCAATCCTGCTAGGACTTTTGATAATACAACCACTATGGAAATCAGTATGAAGATTCCCCAAAAACCTAAAAATAGAAATTCCATTTGACCCAGCTCTTACCCTTCTAGATATCTTTCTGAAAGAGAGCTATCAAATTACAGTGATACATGCATACCAGTGTTTATAACCGCACAATTAATAGTAGCTAAATCTTGGAAGCAACCCATACGTCCATCAACAGTTGAATGGATAAAGTGCAATATTTACACACAATGGAATACTACTCCACCATAAAGAAAGATAAACAATTCATTTGTAGGAAAATGAGTGCATCTTGACACCATAATGTTAAATGAAATATATCAGACACACAAGCTTAAATATCACATGATTTCTCTTACAAGAAATTATAAATAAAGATCAAAATAAGACAGGTATTAGGAATTAGGGAGATAGATCTTTCTCAGATGGGAAAAGGAACAAGGAATGGTAGAGATGAAGGAGAAGAAAAAGGATGAATAAAAGAGTTAAGATATGATGTGTACACATACCAACACCACACAAAGAATGTAAACATTGTCCTGCAAACATGTACTAAATAAATTAATTAAATACTGCTAAGCCTATAGATGGATTATGAGAGCATTAATATCTTCATTATGCTGATTTTCCAGTCTGTAAGCCTCTCATGTCTTCATTTTTTTAGGTCTTTAAAAATGCTCATTGCTGTTATTAAGTTTCAATGCATTGATCTTGTACATACTTTCTAGATTTATATATCTCAAATATTTGGGATAATTATAAATGGTATTGTGCACTTCATTGCTGTCTTAGGGGATTTTTATTGCTTTTAAGAATTGGCCTTATATTAGCAATCTTGTTAAATACACCTATTAGCTCTAGTAGGTTATTTTGTGCTTTATGTAAATTCTGCTGGGCTTTCTACTTAAGGAATTGCATCATATACAATTACAATGGACAGTAGTACCTATTTTTGTACAATCTGTATGTCTTCATTTCTTCTTGGTTTATTGAGCAAGCTACAATTACCATTAAAACGTTGACCAGAGATTCTCTGATCAGACATCCTTTCCTTATTTCTTCTCTTCAGGTGTGCCATTGAGTAGGTCCTGGACTGCCGATTACACAGTACTTTGGCTAGAAAGAGCAGTCTTTTGGGGGACTTTTTAAATCCATTAGGACTTACATGTTTGGGGTTTTCCTCATGTAGACCATGATGCATGTGTGGAAAGAAAATTACCTTAAACCCCAATGTCCCTGCCTAGTCTGCCTTATTTTTTTCATTTTTTTCTCTTATGGGTAGTTTATGCATTGTAATCTAAAATTTTGTTGGAATAGAAAGGAAATAAAATTTAATGAACCCCATATTACCTGGAACTGAAAGTTCATGTTTTAAAATTTTTTAGTATTTTTTTTAATTTAAGGAAAATCAATACAGCAACTTAAAATTGCAAGATAGATTATACAGTGGTACCTCAGGTCATAAACATTGTTCCATGATTCAGGTCATAAAATGAACTGGTTGTGAACTGAATCAAATTTCTCCATAAAGTTCAATGTGAATAAGGGTAATCTTTTCTGAACCATATGTATTTTTAACCACAAAAATAGGAAATAAAGTACAATACAGTATAGTACAGTGTGAAGATAGAGAATATGAAACTTACTTGGAGTAACTTCTGGCACGGAGAATAGGAAAGTGGGTGGGAAGGAGGTTATTGCTTGGAGAGAGAGTCCCTGTCCACAAGGACATTGGGGAGATCTCCTTTGGGAGTTTCCTTTCTTCTTTGTCTCTTAGCTGCAGGATCACTTTTGATGAAAAATCTAATGTTACTTACTTTTTCCTCCACTACAAAACCCTCTGAAAATGAGTGACTATGTTATCATTATTGTTCATCAGATTCAACACTCATTACAGTTATGTTGGGGTGATACTTCTCAAAGAAATCCTGGCACTCATTCCATTTTTCCATAATGGATTTTATCACATCACTGCTAACCTTTTCACTGTCTTCCTCTTCCTCAGTGGAGTGCTCCTCAACAAGCACGCTGTGTTTCTCACTCTGGAATTCAGCAGGTTTTTCCATCATCACCTCCTCCTATGGTTCTCACTAAGCTCCTCTGTCTGAAACATAAACGTCTAGACCCATACTCTTGCCAATGGACACAACCTTCTTTACTACCTGTTCCTCAGGCCCTTCAAAGTCAAGTTCAGTGTCACATTCTGGCCTCAGTTTCTTCCAGGCTGAGATTAAGGTCCAGTATGTGACATCTTTCCAAGCTTTGTCAATGAGGTTGATGCAGTGGAGGACACTGAAATGTTTGTTCTAGAACTCTTTCAGAGTCAAGGACATCTCTTCGGTGACATTAAAACACCTGGAGAAGAGCACCTTTGTTTACAGCTTCTTGAAGTTGCGGATCACTTGCTGGTCCATGGACTACAGAAAAGATATGTTGGTAGGAGGACTTGACCTTTATGAAGTCATACTTAGCATCTATATCACTGGAAGGTATGCTCGAGCATTGTCCATAAGAAGAAGGCACCTTTCTGGCAATTGCTTTTCAGAGAGGTATTTCTTAATGGTGGGTGCTAACACCTTGTACAGCCATTCCATGTACAATTGCCTTGTGACCCAAACTCTCACATTGGCCTACCACATGGCAGGCAGTTTGGCCTTGTTGACATTGTGCTCCTTGAATGTATGAGGGGTCTGGGAACAGTACATCAATAGTGGCTTAATCTTCAGATTGGCTCTTGCCTTAGCCCCAAGCAAAATGATCAATCTGCTTTTCATGGGCTTGTGCCCTCCCTGAAGTGCTTTTTTGTCCTGTGTGATATAGGTTTTGTTCAGCATCTTCTTGCAAAAGACCCTTGTTTCATCACAGTTGAGCACTTGTTTGAGTGATATATCTATATGGTTTTATGACTTATGTGAATTCTTTCCTGTAGGCCTCTGCAGAAGCCTTGTCAGAGCTGGAATCCTCACCATGTCTTATCACACCGTGGATGCCACTTCTCTTGTGGAATTTATCAAACCACCTACTACTGGCTTTAAATGCATCACTTGTTGCACTTGTGCAGGGGTTTCTTTGCAGTAAATCACTGTGAAATTTCCTAGCTTTTTCACAGATCATAGCTTCACTAGTCCAATGGCCTGCCAACTGTTTTTCATTCAACTGCACTAATTAAAGTTTTTCTGCCTCTTCCTTCACTTGTGTCCTCTGCTTGGTTAACATCTTTGCTTCTTTTGCCACATCAGCTCCTTCTGTGGCATCTTTATTCTTAAAAATAGATGTCATTATTGACTTCACTGTCTTGTACTCCCAGGTCAGATCGGGCCTCAAATAACATGCTAGTGCTTCTCTACAATTCAATGGTTATTTTCTTCAAAACCTTCTTCTTAATCATTCTTGCTTTGCACTTTGTTCTTTGTCTTCATTACTGCTCTGATGCTTACTCTGCATTTTCTTTGTAGCCATGCTGGATTGAGTAATACTGTACATTACTGTGTGTGCTAAAAAGCACACAGCAAGTGTGCATGGATCTGTTTGCAATGGCAATGCTCAACTAGAGGAACCCATGACCACATGTGAGAGCAGGAATGATGGCTGAGTTCATATTTATGCAGGGAATATGGCCACAGTTGTGTTCATAATCCAATGTGCAGTTCATGAATGGAAGTAAAAGTTTCCCAAATGTTTCTGTTCCCAAACAAAATTGTTTGTAAACAGAAGCATTCATGAACTAAGGTATTAATATACTAGGTCAAATGAAGCCAGATATAAGTTATTCAAGAATAGAAGAAATTATCGCTTCTCGGCCTTTTGGCTAAGATCAAGTGTACTAAGAATAGAAAAAAATTATCCATAAGGTAAATTTCCAAAATAAAAATATGACTACAGCATGATTTTTGAGAACAATGGAATTTATCTGTCACAATATCAACAAATGGAGGTAGTCAGGCATGAGGTATAATATATAAACAATGAACAATAAAAATTAAAAGAAAAACAAAAATCAGGATATTATGCTACACTTCTGCCAAAGGATGTCATCTTTTATAATACTATGTAATAATGAGAAGAGACATCCATGAATATATTTAGCTGATAACATGAAAGAGAAAAACTAAAGAATTCAAATGATGGAGAATCATCCACTTAGACACACCAGGTCCTGGAGAAATTTCAATAATAACCACATTAAGAAAACATAATATTCTGAGGTTAATGAACCTATGTGAAAACTTATGGAATATGCTGATCATTAAGGATACATGTAAATGTAAAATCTTATTGTTGAATACCTGATGGTTTCTTTTTGCAACCACTGCCTACAACATTAAATTAAAATGGAAGACTATTCAGAAAGTCTATCCCCACTTAAAACATATGAAAAAATATATAAACTGTGTTTTACTATTTGACCAGATTTGTGAATTGTGTAAATTAATTTTATTACAGAGTGAAAGCAGGAATACATTGAAACATAATTTAAAATAATAATTAAAATACTGATAAGTAACTCTAAAAGAAATCTTTTGTGTTTAAAAGCTAATGTTAAGCTTTTCAGGGAAATGACTCTTCTTATCACTGTAAACTTTGATTCCAACAGAAGTTTGCTTTACTACAGTAATTCTTACCTCTTATTTTAACCATATGTCAATATCTTTAACATGTCATTGATAATTTACTTTATACAAAACAATGCAGCATTTCCAAGTTCAGCGTTATGATTATGTATTCATGAGAATTATATCTTCCCTTTGCCCTTCAGCTACTGTTATTTTTTGTGGATGCTGGTATTCTTCTCTAAAAGTTGATGTTATAGTATGTATAGTAATAAGTTTTTGAAAACTAAAAAAATAATAGTGAGCTCCTTTGAGATGATCAAGGTTGGAGAAAGAATAACTGAGCATGTGCGTTGGGTCAGTTGGTGAATTGGGCAATGTCAGTTAACATACCTGTTGGTTCCTGCTCCCTGGGTAGGCTCACTGAAGACTGGACTTAGACTGATGTGATTGATGACCAAGATGAAAGTGATTGGAAAGGGGTAAGAATCCTTAGAACTAAATAAATAAATGTAGCAAAAGACAAAGCTAGAGAAGCTGAATGTTCTAGGGTTGAACATCAACCAGGAAATGTCTCCAGCAATAAGTTCAGGAGGAGGACAGTTTAAGTGTGAGTTCAGAGGCAGAGGAAGAAGAGGATGAAAAAGGAAAGGCCAGAATTTGTTTCACAGACAACCTGTCTCTACGTTATTTACTATGTGGTTAAATTGACATTTAAAAAAATGTGTTCTGCTATATTTTGTGCAATTTTGATAGAGCTATGCAGTATAGGTAAAGCTCAATGTTCCAAGTTAGACCCTGATTATTTTTTATCATTGAAAAATCAATCAAATCCATATTTAAAGTTAAACACACACACATGTGCACACACAAACATATATGTGTGTTTCTGGAAAAAAACATTGCTGATTTTATAACTGAATAGCATTCCTTTGATTCTTCTAGGTGAGTACATAATTCAAAAAAGTATATTAAAAAGTATAAACAAAAATATAAGTAAAATTACGCAGTTAATAACATTTAGGAAACTAATTCTTAAAAACAATGATTATATTATGGTAGCCAGGTTTCAAAGAGTGACCTTGTTTCTTTATTTCTTTCACTAAGATGTGTTATGTCTATGCGCCAATTACCAACAGTAAAGGTAATGATTATGTACTGCAAACGTGTAATGATAAAAAATAAAAATTAAAACAAGAAAAAAGAACTGGAGAGGTAGCTCAGTGGTAGAACACCCTTAGGTTCCATCTCAACTGTACTGGAAAAAAAAAAGTGATCTTCTTGAAGATAATTGTCATTTATGGACATTATCATAATTGCCCAGTAGAAATATTTTGGAAATTTTAATTACTGTAAAGCCCTTTTTATAATTATGACTTACTTGCTATTATTTCAGCAATATCAAACTTAACATTATCTAATTCTGTGTGTACAAATATAGAATGTTACAAAATATTGCTACAGTTTCTTCATTACTTTATTTGCTATTAAAATATTTGGGAATTCATTATATAAAATCTTTAAAAAGTTAAAGTTCTTATGTTTTTAGAAGCTAAGTTTCATATTATTAAGAAATTCTGAGGCCAGGGATTTAGCTCAGTGGTTCTGCCACCTGCCTTGTAAGCAGAAGGTCCTGAGTTTGATCCCCAGTACCAAGAAAAAAAAGAAAACAAAAAGAAGAAGAAATACCTCAAATTCCTCTTTGCAAGAGACTTGGTTTTTATACATTTAAAGTGATGTGCTTTTCTTTCCTTTTTCAAGTGTCTATTTCTGTAAGGTAGTGATGATTCTTTTATGTATTAAGGAAATTTTGCCAGAAAGCTTTCAGAATCATGAGGTATTTCTATAAATTGATCACAATGTATTAGGATCCTCACAATGAAGAAACACCATTGAAATGTGATATTGAGAACAGAATTGCTGATTAATATGGTTAAAGGACAATATCAAACTATTCCAACTATTTGTCATTATCACTTGAGTTTATACATTCCAGAAAAAATGTTTAAATAATCAAATATTAATGTTTTTGCCTCCATGTTCTTTCTTCCTTACAATTTGTACTAACTCTATTATTATAACAAAACAAAAAGACTATAAATATCATAGTCAGGCAGATTTAATTTGAATCTTCATTTTCCCCTACTTAAGACAAGAAGTAACACAAGATAAATGGGTTTTCTTTGTTTGTGGATTTGGATTTTGGTTTGTTTTCTCTTTCCCCATCCCAAGTTGGTAGACTGAGGTAGAAGAAAGTGTCAGATAATTGCTGAAAGACTGGTGCCTCAAAAAAATGACACCGCTCCAAAATACACACAGAAGTGTGACACTAAAGTACTGTTTTATAAGAATTGCAACAAATTTCAGTCTCAATGGAAGCAGAAGAATAAACAAGTGGAACTTAATTCATGCATGTTTCTGATGCCAATGGGATAAGCCATATCTTTTGGATAAGAGCAAATAAAGAGGCAGAGGTAGCTAAACTTCCTTCCTACTTGGAAAGTGGCCACTTACAATAAACAGAGGTGCCATTGCTTAACAAAGATATTGTTGTAGGCATGAATATAGTCTTTTTTTTCTCCATTAAATTTATTGGTACATTTTAGGTATAAAATACAGTTACATTCATCATTGGGATCTTGTACCATTACATGAGTA
>NW_004624769.1:3209841-3239628 GCF_000247695.1 Heterocephalus glaber
TGTTATCTGAGTAATTATTTCTGATTTCATTTTCCTCAGATCCTCTTTTGTTGCCAGCTCAGAGAGTCCAAGTGGTTGAGTATCAGATTGTTCCATCTCATTTCCCTTTGAGGTTGCTGTAGGTGATCTGGAAGTCTGCTTTTGAGGCTTGTTTATGTGTCTTCTCATTTCCACGATGTGGGGGGGTGCTTCTGGCACCCACGTGGCTCACCTTCTTGGCCCTAGAAGCCTGAGATGGCAGCGGGGGAGCTTCCTTCCAGGTGCTAGGACCTGCTGAGCTTCACTGCCCTAGGAGCTTGGGGTGGAGGTGGGGGAACTTCCCTCCGGGTACTGGGACCAGCTGAGCTTCACTGCCCTACATGAATATAGTCTTGACCTTTACAGGTGATAGTCCTCTAAGAATTGGGAAAACAAACATGGAATAAAACACACACATACATACACACACACACAGGCGCACGTGTGCTCCATAGTAAATATTGTAAAAATAAGATGATTGGGGGAAAATAATCTCTATTTGAATTATATACCAATTACAGCAAATACTTAAATTTAATTTTATGTGTGATAACAAACTAAACATTATACTAAAAAAGAGGAAATGACAGTTTTTTAAAAAAACTTGTAGAAATTTTACTTTTTGACTTATAGTTCACATACTTGCGTCCTGTGTTTTTTCTTCTGGATTACTCATTTCACTTTTAAATTCTGGACAAGAGTTAAAGAGGAAACTTCAATTCTGCCTCACTCCTTCTCTTCTCTCTGTCTGCTGCATCTTATTAAGCAGAGTTTCGGACACATATGTTCAGTGTATACTCATGTATGATATCTACAAGCACATACACATTGCCTTTTCTTTAGCTGGGGAAGGGAGCAGAAAACATAGGTTAATATGGCAAAGAAAAGGAGACTCAGAGAAGAGGCATAGGTATGCTCTGGTACTGGAACTGAGTGAACACTCATCTGATTAAGACATTTCAAGATTTCATGTATTTAGAACATAATAGATTAATGGCTAGCTTGAAATGTGAAAAGTTTCTTGTCCTATGAATTTCTCATCCTATTGACATCACCACATTGCTGGGGGGAAGGGTGTTAAAGAAGATTACTTAAATTGCAGATGCTAGGTTTAAGGGACATGCTGTTCATGAATCAAGGAAAAGAAATAACCATGTGTAAGTATGTATGTGGTTATGTGTATCAAGTAGTGATAACTGTGAAGGAAAAAATAACCTAAATAATAGATAATTCATTGCTTTTGGCATAAGATTCTCTAGAAGAAGATTCCTGAGGCAAGGAATCTGAGCATGGAATCTGAGCAAATGATTTATCAATTAACTGCACTCAGGAAAATATTTCAGGAATTAAAAGTAGAGGAAGAAAGAAAACAACAAAGTCTTTGTAAATAGGGAGGGGTGGAGGGGTTGAAGGGAGTGCAGGGAATGGGGAAAAAATAAGAACCAAGATATATCATGTAAAGATACAAGTTCCAAAAGATGAATGTAACTGTATTGTATACCTAAAATGTACCAATAAACTTAATGAAAAAAAAAGAAGACAAAAAGAATGTGACTTCAGCTTAAAATATGATCTTCATTTAGGTTTTTTTTTCAATCTCAATATTTAATTCATTTTAAAATTTTTCTAGGTCATTATTTTTATTAGTATGTTTGTTTTAATCATGATTACATTAATCTTGGGGACTTGGTAAATGTAAATAACATAATCAACTCTTTTTAAATCCTCTTTTCCTTCCCTTCCTCCCCCTTCCTTCCATCTTGTGATCCTCCTCCTTTTTGCCAAAGATTTGTCTCCCTATTTTGTATCTTTTAGTTTGATCTTTATTTATTATTTTGGGTTTCTCATATAAGAGAAATTTGCATATTTAAACATATGTATCTGATTTATTTCACTTAACATTATGGCCTAAAGGAGCATCCTTTTTCCCATAATGACTCAAGTTTATTCTTCTTTATGACAAAATAGTACTCCATTATCTTAATCTTCCCTTAGTTAGATAGGAAATTCTGAGGCGTAAATTCCATCATTGGTTATGCATATCTTGAAGAAAGGGCATGGGATTTCATGCCTTTTTCATTAGTCAGGTGTTGGTAGTAGTCTATTCTACGTACTAGTAGCCAGAATCAGCACTTCAGGAAAAGCTGATACAGTGATGTTAATATATTTCTTTTGTAATATCCACACAAGCTAGAGAATGGGCGTGTAAAGGAACCCAAAAGAACTTGGAGAAAAGCATAGAACATGTCCTCTGCAGAAGTGATGTCAGGATATAGTTGATAAACAAAACCATAGTAAAAAGCTGAGGGGTGAGTTTTAGGTGAGGTGATGATTATTATCTAATGATGAACATGGCAATTTTTTTTTTTTTGTACTTGGGATTGAACTTGGGACTTTACACTTGTGAGGCAGATGGTGGAATCACTGAGCTAAATCCCCAGCCCAAACATGGCAATTTTTGTCAACACATTTAGAGGGAGAAAACAAGATTTGGAAGGAAATAAGGATCAAATAAAGATTTAAAGTTTTACTAGTAAACCTTAGGAAATGTCTGTGAAAATGGTTATGGCAATATTATAAATAAATATTAGAGAGAGTTTACTGCTGGACAAGTCAGTCAGGTTTGTGGTTGGAAGGAGATTGAAGAGAAACACTGATGCACAGATAGTAGCATCTTCAATTAATGAGAGGTAGTGATGAATTTCAGTATATTGGAATAAAACTAATGAGTGAGAATTAGTCAAATAAGAAAAAGAGTGTCTTAAAGGATGTGGTGTTTAGGGGGGAGGGGGAGTAAGAGGAGAGAGAGAGAGAGAGAGAGAGGCAAGTAGGCAACCAGAAGATAGGATTTGGAATATTACCCTAACTGGTATCAGTGTCTTTCTTCTTGTGTTCAAAATTTCGCCATATTTATGTGTGATCTCAATGTTTTTATCTATTATCTGGTCTTATTTTTGCCCAAAATTGCCATTTTAGAAACCAGCTTTTCTTTTGGAATTAATTTGCTAACATTTTACTGATTATTTGCAAAAATAATTCTAAAACAAAACATTTTCAAGAGGTACATTTGAAAGGTTCTGCCAACTTGTTGACAATAGAGAAATAAAGTTTATTTATCTTGTGAAGACATAGTTATTTCGTTTTTAAAATATTATACCATTATTACAGAACTTTTCTCTTTTGAAAAGTCATGGTATGTAACAAATATTTAAAAATAATAATGATTGACTATAAGGAGTTTGTAATTAATAAGATTTATGTCTTAATTTTTTAGTTTTACATATATAATATATATATTCATATTTCCCACTTGTGCATTTATAATTAAGAAAGATATAGCTACAAATGTGCTATTTTTTATCACTGACAGAACAAATAATTCTGCCTCACAAATTGTAGCTTTCAATGCGATTTGATCTTAATTATTTTCTGTTTAACTCCTTTACATATAGCCACTCAGAAAACCAGGAGAGAGAAGGAATTACAAGAAAAAAGCATACATAACATAGGCACTTGAAATGAATTACAAAGATGTAAAAACAATGAATAAAACGAATGTCCACAGTATCAATCTAATTGTGATTAAGGAAGTATATTAATGGACAATAAAATTAAAATGGACCAAGCATACCTAATCTTAAAAACAGAGGTTCTAGTATTTTAGTTTTAAAGACAATATTTATAATTATGATCAAATTCACATATCATTAATTTTTAGAATTAATTTTTTTTTTGGTACCGGGGATCGAACTCGGGTCCTTGTGCTTCCGCAGCAGACAGCAAAACCACTGAGCTAAATGCCCAGCCCTAGAAATAATTTTTGAGTTATACTCATTCTCTAGGAATATCTAGTTTTTTGATGAATGTTTGGTCACTAATTACAAATCTAAAGTCAGTAGAAAATAAGATTCTTTTTGAAGAGGCACTTGTCTATTAACATCATATTTAGAACTTTTCATAGCATCAATATTCTACTTACAATCCATCCAGGTATTGTAAAGATTATTTAACTACTAAAATATTTATAGCAGATCACATGGGAATCTCAATGGCCATCAAATATCCCCAGGTTACCTTCATTATTTGCCTAAATAATACATGTACACATTTGCACATACTGAGGATAAAACACTCTTAAGCAGCTTAGAAGCATGTGCTATATTGATTTTGGCTTGACAAAATCTAAAAATAAAGTCAATCACTTTCAACTACTCATCTCATTTATTAACCTCCACATTAATTTCCTCTTCAAATGGTGACCTATTTTTTTTCAGTGTGTGGTATCCAAGACTTTTTTCTCCCCTAACAGAAGAGCATTCTTTTTGAATATTACAGAGCTCTTGCTTGGGAGCATCTGATACAATAATGGGATGAATAGAAACTATCAAACACCAAAATACACAAAACATGAGAACAGAAAATATCCATAACAATATATTAAATTTATATTACAACTATAACAAAATGCATTGAAGAATTTCACAAAACATAACATGAAAGTAAATCACTTGACCCCTATATCCTGAGCCAAATTGATGATACAAACTGTGAATAAACAAGTGTGGTTTAACAGCCTCTAACTTTTCAAGGGCAAACATATCTTGATCGGCACAGCTGCATTATCTTGGAGTCTGATAGACTGAGGAAGAAGACAGGATCAAAAGAGTGTTATTTTCCCCATGGTTTTCAGACCAAAGTTCTGTATAAATGCCTTGGATACTTGTACAAAGAGACTTTAAACAGTTATTGTCAATCACATATATTCTCCATTACTTTATTACACATAACACAATTATGTGACAAATTTATCAGGTCGCAGATTTGAAAAAAACACAAGGTGTCTCTGTAAGATCAGTAAAATTTGAGGATATTTTCCTAAAATTATAATTTTGGAGAAAATATACATGAATTAATTAGCTAAGATCTGTGTTTCCACAACTTCAACTTTTAATACTGATACTGGGAAATACTTGAATTTAGTTGTTCTAGGCTTAATTATTTGCACAGAATAGAAAATTTATATTTTATACTTAATATTTACTCATAAAATATATTTAATATGAAAACTATCTAATTTTTATTTTTAGGTTATAAGCTGTCCGCAAAAATCTGTGGGTCCTGTGGTTCTTTGTTTTTTCCTTTTTACATTCAGGAGAGCATACTCTTTTTATTTTGATGTTTGTAATGGATGAAAAATAAATTTATTCAATGTGTCTTTTGAACTGTCATACTCGAAAAATGTACACATAAGATGAAAAAAGTATTTTTATATCTTTAATAGAATTAATCCATTTAAAATTTTACAAAACTTCATCAGGTAGACACTATAGTGATATTTCTTAAAGACAATTAGGAAAATGAGCGATCACTATTTATCTAAACTACTTTACACATGTAGTGGTCAAAGTATTACCTCATCTCCCCTGCTCACTTCCAAATTACACTCAAAGAGTCTATATGATAGCATAATGTCTAAAACTGGATTAAGGAAGGTAGGGTGTATTTTCAACTAAAATCCATTATGTGGACTACAAAGCCATAATCAGTAGATTTGGAGATGTTTACTAAGTGAAAAACAGGAGTTCTCAAGTTCAAAAATTGTTTACATATTCTCTTAATATGTATTCACACAGACATTAAAGTCTACAGAAGAAAATACATCAGTAAATGACTAACTTTTGAGGGACTTATCTTCAAAAGAAAAACTTGTCTGGTCTGTCGGTGTCTTCAGACAATTACTTAAAAGTGCAAGAAACAGGTGTTTTGTGAAACCTGAGCTCTAAATTTTGGTTGACAAACGTTCTCTCAAAGCTCATGCTTTGACCTACAATGCATTAGTGTTCAGAGGTGGAGCCTTTGGAAAGTGATTGGACCATGAGGGCTCTAATCTCATGAATGGATTAATTCATTTGTGGATTCATAAATGAATATTGAGAGATGTTGAAAACTTTACCAGGTGGAGACAAGTTGGTGGAAATAGGTCACAGAGGACATGCCTTTGAGTGATACATTTTGTCCTTGGATCCTTCTTCAATTACACACACTTTTCTCTTTGCTTCCTGGGTGACAGAGTTGACCAGCTTTGCTCTACCATATGCTCTGTACAGTGATGTGCTGTCTGACAAAAAGCTGAAAAATGCTACAGCCAAGTGATCATGGACTAAAATTTCTGCCCCAGAGACAAATAAATATTTCCTACTTCAAGCTGATGTTCTCAGTTGTTTTTCCAGTAAAAGAAAGCAAACTAATACAGTTTGAAACCCTTCATAAGGTGTTGTCTGCCTATCCTCACTTGTGATACAGTAATGGAAAATTTTAGACAATAATGAATCTCCAAAAGAGCAAGTATGCCAGTCAATGAAGTAAAATGATTTGCAACCACAGAATAGAATCAAACTTTGCTCATGGAAATAAAGTATTGTTCTCACTACCTCTGGCATCTCTTACTGTTCCTCTTTGGACCTGTGAAGTCTGTGTATTCTTCATTCTTTAATTTCTAAATGGAAAATATTTTCTTTCAGTGAGTTATAGTCCTTTTTTGTACACTTTGATATTTTGTGGATGACTTTAGACAAGATTAACAGGAAGTCATCAAGGTATATGAAATTTTCAGCCTAATGGGAGTTATTTGATAAAGCATTTCATTGTCTCCCTTTAGGAAATTCTTTCAGGATATGGGAAAAAATTATGTGTGTTATCTAAGGGACAGTGTACATTAGAGGTTTCTGCTATTTCTTCACAATGCAGTTCTAAATTTTAATATGCATATATGTTTTTCCTGGATATAAATTGCATTGCTAGATCTCCTTGCAGTTAAATATGGAGATATGACTAGGTTCTAGCCAGTAAGCTGCAAAAGTGTTAGAATTCTTTCTAAACTGAAATAATATGCCCTTTGTCTTTGTAATTTTCTGAGTTGCTGATTTAATTGCTAGGAATGAGGCAACATTTTGCATAGTAATTAAAGAATCCGAAGGAGGGAAAGCAGTAAAATCAAAATAGCCCATGACATATATCCCTAATTTCAACTATGATAAGTAAAATATCTCACTTAAATTCTTACTATAAAATTTTCAGTAAGTTCCCAACCTAATTGAATCCTTCCTGAATTACCATGTCTATCTCCAGTATATGGCAAATAATATTATAGTCACATTTTGCAAATATTTTATGGCTTGCAAATGGCTGATATGGGGTTATTTAAAACTAACGTGGATCTAGAAATTTGTTTCTTAATATAAAAATTAAACTTAAGTTTGGTAAAAATTCAAGTGATATATTTTATGAGTTTTTACAAATTAACATAGTTTAAATAAAATCAATTTTGTGAGAGTAAATTATTCATGAGTCTAAGTATATTTGTACATTCAATCATATATGTTTCTGTACCTAGGGAGTAGAGAAATTATGTTAATTTAAATTTTATTTATCATTTTTCTTTATGAAATTTAAAATTGATATAATAAAATGACAATATATTACAAATAATTAATTTTAGAGGACATAAAATTAGTATTCATTAGTCTAAAATTCTATATTTTAAAATATCTGGGCCATGAATTTAGCTCAGTTGTTCTGCCTCCTGCCCTGCAAGTGCATAGACTTGAGTTAGATCCCTGGTACCAAAGAAAACCGACCAAACAAACAAAAAAACAGTTTTTAAAATGAAGCAGAAAGTAATAAAACAAAACAGGCTTGAAACAAAAAAACAAATTTATATGTTTTACTATAAATATTTCCCTTTAAATTATTTATAATGCACCATTTTATTTAGCTATAGTTGTTGAAAAGACAAATAGTGAGTTTCATAACTAGCCTAGTAGTAATTGACAATTAATCTAATATATTGGAACATAACTTCATTCAGTTAACAGAATTATGAAAATTTCCTATGGAAATAACACTTTCTGATTCTGGAGGTCAATTGTTTACTACCTTTTCTCATAAACAAATAATTTATAGAAAATGACATTTTGCTGTTAATGCAGTTATTTAGATTAGCAATATTAAAACGTATTTTGAAATATTTTCATAGTATTTCTTTATAACACAGCAGTGGTCTAGAGCACACTCCTAAATAAGCCAAATAAATAGTTATAATTAAAAAAATAAGAAGGGTACATTGGAATTGAGGAAGTTCCTAAGACCCTGTCTGGTGACTTTATCTCTTGGGTAATCAGCAGCAGGAGGTAAAAGAGGAGTCTGGACTCTGATTTAATAACACTTCAACCCAATAAAATTGAACAGCTTGCAGTTTGGCAAACAATATTTCTTTACAAATAAAGCCAAGAGCACACCATTGGAAAATAAGACCTAACTAAAAAGACCTTCATATCAACAATATATTTTCTTTACTCTGTTTGACTTCAACCCTCGATACTTAAAAGAACACAAAAACACAAGGCAATACCATGTCCCCACAGACTCCCAACTCTCCCAAACCAGACCCAAAGGTAACTGATGGAGAAGAAAGTATACAGCAGACACCCAAGCTGTATAAATTGATTAAAGAGGAAGTAAAGAAACTCAGTGAGTTCCAACATGACATAGGAGAGTGGAACTATCATAAAAAGTGACATATATGGTTATGGGGGAAACACATACTAAAATTGGAAGAGCTGATCAAGATGATTGAAAACATGGATGAAAATTATAGCAATGATTTTTGAGTCCATGAAGAAATGCCAAACAAATCAGGAAATACATAATTCTACAGAATTAATAAATATTAGAAATGACTAATGTGAAGATAGGATTTCAGAAAGCAAGAACAAAATGGTAATATGTGATGATTTACTCAGAAGCCTTAAAAATGATAACAGGAAAAGTTCATCCAACAACTACTACGTGATGCTAAGATTAACCTAAGGTTAATTGGAGTTAGATATTAGATGCACATATGGAATTTTAAAAATCTGTTTACATAAATCATAGCAGAAAACTTCTGAAGTATGCTGACAGTACTCAAAGTATAGGTAAGAGGCTTACTGAATGCCAAATAACTATAAGGAATAAAGACTATCCCCATGACATATCATAATCCGAATTCCACATGTCTGACAAAAAGACATAATCTTAAAAGCTTTCAGGGAAAAGCAAAAAATATCACACATAAAGATAAAACCTTTAGTATTAGAGTAGACCTCTCCATGCAGACTTTGAAGCCCAGGAGCTTGGATTGAAGAGCCACAAAGCCCTATAATAAAACAACTTCCAACACAGATTCATATATTATGCAAAATTTTCTTTTAAACTTGATGGAGAAATTTCATAACAAATAACACTTCAAGACATTCATGAACACCCAACAAGCAGTCCATGAAATATTCAAGGTCGCTCTAGACAGAGATAACAAAGGCAAACATGTCAAAAAGTAAGATAGAATGTATACATCATGCAAGGAAAGCACTTAAACAAAAAGACAAAACTGAAGAGGTCAACAGCAGGAAAAGAACACAATGACAAGAGTAAGTCCATATCTCTCAGTAGCAACTCTCAATGTAAATGGCCTTGACTCTCCAATTAAAGGACACAGATTAGCAGATTAGATAAAAAAACAAAACCCAACATTCTTTTGCAGTCAAGTCACTCATGTAATCTGAAAAGAAATTCATAGACTAAAACAATCAAAGGATGAAAAGCAATATTACATGCAGCAGGACCCTAAAAGGAACGAGGGGAAGCAATTTTATTCTCACCCAAAGTAAGTTTAAGTGAAAACTGATCAGAAGAGTCAAAGATGGTCACTCTATATAAATAAAGAGAACAATTCTACAGGAAGAGATAACAATTGTAAATATATGCACACCAGATGCTAATGTATTTAATTTCACAAAACAAACACTATTGAACAAAAAAGATCAGATAAACACAAACAATCATAGTGGATGACTTCAATGCCCCAATTTCACAAACAGAGTGATTAAGCAAAAAATTAAAAAAGAATTATCAGGACTGAACTTCACCTTCAAACAAAAGGACTGAATAGGTACCAACACAGTGTTCTACTGCACTACAAGAGGCTACAAATTTTCCTGAGAAGATTACAGAACTTTCTTGAAATTCGATCACAGGCTAGTTTATAAATTTTAAAGAATCAAAATCATCCCATATAAATTACTAGATCTTTGGACATTGAAATTAGAAATCAGTCACAGAAGAATCAACAGAAATTTTACACACAACTAGACATTAAACAATAGACTCTTAAATACTTAATGGGTCACAGAAGAAATCAAAGACCAATTTAAACATTTCCTAGAATTAAACAATAATGCCAATATAATAAATATCAGGATCTTTGGGACACAATAAAAGCAGTTTTAAGAGGAAAGATTATTGCTGTCACTGCCAATGTTAGAAAAACAACAAATGCAAGTAAATAACTGAATGATGAATACCAAGATACTAAAAAAAAGAAAACCAACCAACCAAACAAAAAGAAACAAGAATAGCCTAAGCCAAACCTAGGTTAAGGAGCAAAATTGTGAGGAGCAAGGAGGAAATTAATAAAATTGAAATTTTAAATAAAGATATAAAGAATCAATGAATTCAAGAGCTGATTCTTTGAAAGAATAAATTAAATAGACAAACACTCAGCCAAATATATCAAAAGAAGGAAAGGAAAGACTCATATCAATTCAATTAGAATCGAAAAAGGTAAAATCACAATAGAGAAAGCCAAAATTCAGATCATTGTTAACTACTATGAAAAATTGTATTTCAACAAATTGGAGAAATAGAGAAATGGAAAGGTTTCTAGATATGTAGAAAGTAACCAAAAATGAACCAAAAAGACATAGTAATTCTGAACAATACATAAACACTCAAAGAAATTGAGGCAGTAATAAAAAAAAATTCTACTAACTAAAAATCTTAGGGCTTGATAGATTCATTGCTGAATTCTGCAAGACCTTCAAGGGTGATATAAAAGGAATACTCCTTAAACTCAGGAATGAAATTGAAGGGGAAGGAGTACTTGCAAATTCATTCCTAGAAGTAGGTATCACTATGATTCCAAAACTAGACAAGCACCCACCAAAAAAGAAAATCACAGCTAATCTCTTTAATGAACAGAGACAAAAAATCCACAAGATATTGGCAAATAGAATGCAAAAGATCATCAGAAGGATCATATATCATGACCAAGTAGGTTTCATACCAGTGACACAAGGATGGTTCAATATACATAAATCAATGAATGAAATAAACAATATAAATTAAAACAAGGACAAAAATCACATGGCCATATCAATAGATGCAGAAAAATCTTCTGTCCGAATCTAATATCCACTTACAAAAAAAAATCCTGAAGAAAATAGATATGGAAGGACCTTACTTCAATCTGTTAAAAAGCATTAATAACAAACCAATGGCCAATAAAATATTAAATGAGGAGAAAGTGAAAAATTATCCTCTAAAGTCAATAACAAAGCTAGGATGTCCACTATTACCACCTGTTCAATATAGTGCTTGCAACATTAGCCAAAGCAATCAGGCAAGAGAAAGAAATAAAAGGGATTAGCATAGAATAAGAAGTCAAATTATCCATATTTGCAGATGACATAATATTTTACATAGAAGATTGAAAAAATTCCACCAACAAACTGATAGATTTAATAACCACATTTAGCAAATTTAGCATGACACATAGTCAAAATACACACAAAAAAATGAATACTATTTCTGCATGCCAACAGTGAGTCCCCTGGAAAATCAACTGGGAAAACAATAACATCAATAAAAATTAAATACATAGGAATAAATATAACAAAGGAGGTGAAAGACCTCTGCGACAAAAACTACAATATTCTGAAAGAGGAGAGCAAAGATGGAATCAGAAAATGAAAAGACATCCCCAGTTCCTGGTTAGGCAGTACCAACATTGTCAAAATTGTCATATTTCCAAAACTGATATATAAATTTAATTTAATCATTATCAAATACCAACAGCATTCATCAGTACTAGAAAAAATAAATCATAAAGTTCCTATGAAACCAGAAGAGACCCATAGTAACAAGAGAAAACCAGGATGCATCACAATCCCAGATTTCAATTCTTTTCTTTTTTCGGTACTAGGGATTGAACTCAGGACATTGCACTTGCAAGGCAGGTGCCAATGTACTAAATCCCCAGCCATCCAGATTTCAATTTATATTACAAAGCTATAGTGATAAAAATAGCATGGTACTGGCACAAAAATAGACATGTGGGTTCAGGGAAGCATCCATTCAGTCACCTGATCTTTGACAAAGGGATAAAACATCAGATGCTGGAGAAAAGATAAATTGGCTATACATATGCAGAAGATTGAAATTGGACTCACATCATTCACCACATACTAAACTAAAATCAAGATAAAAAAATCTAAATGTAAAAGGGAGCACTTAACCTGCTGGAAGATAAAATAGGTAAAACTCTTAAAGCCACAGGTGTAGGCAAGGGTTTTCTGAACAAAATGGTTCAAGAAATAACATTAAGAATCAACAAATATGCTTGTATCAAAATAAAAACTTCTGCACAGCAAAGGAAACAAACAACAATGTGAATCTCCATAACTAATCCTCTCTTTGAGGTGTATCTGGCAAAATGTTTTCCTAGCTATACCTCAAAGAGAGAATTAAAACCTAGAATGTATAAAGCACTGAAAAAAATTAGAGCCCCCCCAAATAAGACTTAATAAAAATGTTCAACTGAAATAAATACACAATGTAAAGCAGTACCATCACCATGAAATCAGTATAGAAAATTTTTTAAAAACCTAAAAATAGACATTCCATTCACTCCAGATACTTCCCTACTAGATATCTTTTCCAAAGAATTAAAGACATCATATTACAATGATATGTGCATATCCATGTTAATAGCAGCATAATTCATAATAGCCAGATATTGAGGGAGGCCTGTATGTACCTGAACACATGAATGCATAATGAAAATGTGTTATTTATACACAATGGAGTATGATTCTGCTATAAAAAAGGATAATTTTAAGTCATTTCTAAGAAAATGGATGCGACTTGAAACCATAATGTTAAATGAAATGAATCAGACACACAATCTTAAATACCACTTGGATTCTCTTATTTGAGAAACTCAAAATACCTATAAATTACAGCTATAAAAGATAGCTAAGAGGAAATAGATCTTTTGCAAATGAGGAGGGTACCATGAGATGGAGTGACAGGGAAGGTGGGAGGAGAAGAGGATATAAAAAGAATGAAGATGTTTCATAGACATGTACCACATACCAAGAGTGAAAGTAGAAATTGTGTTCTGAAAGCATATAGAAAGAAAAGATAGAATTTTATCTTTGCAATTTCATAAATTTATAATTTTATATTTTCATATAAAAAATCACTGATCTTTTGTATCTGGAGATATATCTTTGTTTTATAAAAGTAGGAAAATGCAAAGAACTAATATCTGTACTGGGGATAGTGATTACTTGTTACTGTGGTTTATATCTAGATGTTCCCCCAAAGCCTCATGTAATCATTGGTGGGGCTTTGAGGAGGTGATTGGATCATGAGGGTGTGATACTCAATAGTGGATTAGTTCACTGCTAATTTTATAGCTAAATGTGACGTTGGGAGGTGAAGCCTGGTTGTAGGAGGTGAGTCACTGAGGTCATGGCAGAGAATGGTCTATCCCCTTCCCTTTTCCCAGCTCTCTGCTTCTGGACTCCAAATCATGAGCTCTTTCTCCTCGGCCACGCCCCTCTGCCATACTGTCCTTCTTGCCTTGGAGCCAACCAACTATGGACTGAGCCCTCTTCAAACTGTTAGCCAAAATAAACCTCTCCTCCTTTAATTTGTAGGTATCTGGCATTTTGTGTCAGCAATGAGAAAGTAACAAAGAGACTTGTTTAGGCAGAGAATTTATAATAAAAAAGACCACATGACAAGCTTTGGAGTTCATGTCAAAGATTTATTTCATGACCTGGGCAGCTGAGAGTTTGTGGGTGATACACTCATTTTCTTTTAATAATTAAACTGTACATTTATCTGTGTGATTTTCTGAATCTATATTTCATTTTAAATAGTTTAAAATATTAATATTAGGCCACAAGATCACTAGAAAACTTATTTTTTCCCAGTACCCTAGAAACCTTAAGTCCACTTAGAACACCCCAATGGCAACATGACTATCATATCTAATAGTGAAACTACATAATTCTTAGGTTTTATATTTATTGTTTCTTATTAATGACTTGGTGCAGTCAATGTTTTTAATGACTTATTTTTCACACCAAAGCAATTGCTCTCAAACATGCCACCACTAGTTACCATTTGTCAGAGTAATTAGAGTGAGCTGGAAAGTGAACATCGTATGTCATAGATTTGAAATCCTAAAGGAAACTGGCAAAGATATATAAGGAGCTTGAATAATATCCCCCCAAAAGTATTTTGTGTTTCACATAGGGGCTAACAATTGCTCAAAGTTAATAACAATTTAACTTCATTGACTCGAGTACATAATCCATTTTCTTCCCTTTGCCAGGTTACTCTAGTGGCTTATTAAATTATAGAGAAATATGATTGGCAATTCTTAATATAGCTAACACAAAATCTTTAAAACATAAAATCTATAAAATCAGCCACAATTAATTTTGTTAGTTTAAATGCATATACATCTTTAATGTTTATAATGAAGACCCAATAAATTTAAAGAAGTTGTAATTAATTTGAATCTGCTTTGTATTAATTTTAAAACTTTTTTATTTAGAAAAATAGTCAGAAATATTTTCATGTGAACTTTCCATGAGTGTGTATGAACTTACTTTTGATCTAATTTAAATTAATTTTCCCACTTTCCAGTGTACAAATTTCTTTCTGAGATGAAAATACAGGAAAATAAATAATCCCTTCTGCTTTATGTGTTTACATATAATTAAAATTTTATAGTTTAGAAAATTATCATCACAAAACCTGAAAAAATGCAAATGGCTGGAATTCATCTTTAACTGTGAAGGGAATAGTACAGTCACATCACTGCATGCACCTGCCCTGCTTATCAAGTATAAGTTATTGGAATGTCCAATGAAGTCAGATTGGGATTTCAGCAACACCAGGCAAGATCTAATAGAGATTAATGTATTCAAAGTAATGATAGAGAAGACCCTAGTGACCACCACAGCAGTGGATGTAGATGAAAGCATTTAAAATTTCATTCCTTGTTAGTTTGATCTATCTACATTAAAAAGGATGTGATAGAAAGCAGTTTAAAATAAAAAGGTCCATTTGTCTCCTTCTGGACCAGAAAGTTATAGCTGCACAATTTTACCTCTTTATATAAAGGAAAGTGAGCAAGAAAAATTGATCTATTTCACATCAGGCTCACAGAATCTTAGAAATTTGTCTAAAATTGAATTGTTCCAGACTCGTGCATACAGATAATATAGACTAATACTTTGTCTTCCCCTAAAGACCTTTAGGAATTTAGCTCTCACACAATGTAACCACACTAAGATGTTCATAACTGATTAGATCTAAATGAATAATTCTTTCACAATGAACCCACATTATAATTAGAAATAATTCTTCCTTGGGGAATTAATATCAGATGCTAAAATAATGAATAATTTTGTCTATTTTTCCAGTACCCTAAATCATCTCTTACATGAACCTGTAGCTTAGGCTATAATGGATAATAATAATGAATGTTCTAGCCTTTTTGGTTTGTTTCCAGAATCTATTCTCACACATCTTCTCCAAGTTATCTTCTAAAATATATGGCACTGCCACATCCAGAAGTATCTTGACTATTTCACTTTCATAATTTCAACCTTTCTCAAACTTTTCTCAATCCTTAGCTTTGCTATTATCTCTCACCTTTTTCAAACCCATTAGCCTTATTCAAATATTTCACATTTACCCCAACCCTCTTGTTTCACATTGATCCCTATATAACTGTGACTTGAAGTCAATTTCAAACATACACATCTGGAACCTATTCTTCTTTATTTCTCTTTACTTAAGGAGACAGAATAAATAAGTTTCTGGATAACAAAATGATGTGAAAGAAATAAATATATATAAAACTATGCTATTTATCATTCCAGGAGCCTATCATGAAATATGGAAATAGAAACAGTTTATAATGATTTTTTATACCAATGATGAAAACAGTCTTATAGCTTGTGTGTTTGGAGTATGACACAGTATTCCTGTGCAAAAATATATAACCATATAATTAGATGAAGAAATATCATCAATATGCTCTTAAAATACAATAACATGGATCTTATCCAATCCCTAAATATTTCCTCTCTCCTTTGTTTTGCCTTTTTTATCTTTGGTGTCAATAGTACTGTGATCCCATCTAGCATTTTGTCATCCCTTAGAGAGTTTTAAATAACAGCACTTTCTATAAAGAAATTTGAATGTGGAAGAAGACTGCAGCTACAGGCACAACATAAAAAAGATAAAAGACTATTAGGCAAGGTTGTAGATACATAGTTGACATTGTTATAATTTATACTTTTGAAAATTATAAAAATTAATCATCTCCTCATAGAACTGACTATATGAATTTAAAAGAAAACTGACAATGTAACAAGAATCAACAAAATGTCTTCCACATGTTTCATACAATAAGGCATCATGAAAATTTTTTGAATGTATAATTTCCAATAACCAAGGAATTTATAAGCCACATAAATTCTTAAATATGCTTGCTAGCCTTTATTTCTAGATTCTATACCCAACAATAAAATATCTTGAATATACTACAATCAAAAGATATACCAAGTCAATATTATGAATTTAAAGATTTTCAAATGTATTAAATAGCATGCCCTTAAATATGATTTAGATACAAATTAGCAACAAAGAATTATTTCATTCTTAGTAATAGAGTGTGTGTGTATGTGTGTGTGTGTGTGTGTGTCTGGGTCTTTGTCTATGTGTCTGTGTGTGTGTGTTTTAAGCTGAAACAAGCCTTTGGCATTCAGTGCATAACTCAGAGATGTGAACAGAACAGGGGCAAGAAATCAAAGAAACTGGAATAACAGAAAGTAGCTAACGACTTCATATCATTTGACAGACCCTGGTTCCATCTGGTAAAAGGCTGTCCCTTATAAGGTAAATAGATCAGAGTAACAGGCAGGGAAATAGTAATACTTCCATAAATTTAATATTCTATCAGTTATTTTTAGTTCCATTAACTTAATACACAATTAAAAATGATAATATCCTGTTCTATGAAATAGTGTAAGACAGATTTGTTCAGCCATTAAATCACCTCAGTTGCTGCTGATTATATAATTTGATTCAAGAAATAGTATAATTTATTCTTTATAGGAATGAAAAATTATATAAAAATTAACAAGTGTCAGTCAATAACATTCTATGCTGCTGCTTAAAAGAACTGCTAATGCTGGAATAGAAATGAGAGAAAATGGGGAGGAAGAAATTCAAGAAGAAAAATGATGATGAAGGAAAACAAGATGGTGAAATTCAACACTTCTGAAACAGCCAATATAGTAAAAAAATCTACATAATCATAAATGTTTTATATATTCATCTGAAAATATAAGACATTTTAGATGTGCTTTCTTGAAGTGTAAAGATTCTGTTCTGTGGTGGTAAAAATGTTCCATAATTTTCACTATTTTTTGTTGACTTTTCTCTTATTAAATTGAACATTTTCTATGTGTGTTGAATTAAGACCTCTCTTACTTCTCTTATTTAAAAAGTACTTCCCTGTAGTCTATTATTTATCCTTTACTTGTAATAAACATGTGCTAATATTTCTAATGCTTATACATTCTATTCTGTCAATCATTTTCTTTGTGACTTCTGGGTTTTCTGTCTTGCTTGAAAAATGACTCATCAAGTGTCTTTGACAGATGACCCAAAAGAGCTGCTCATCTTCAACAAGCAGCAAACGCCCTCTGGGGACTCCATGATCTTGCACTGAGTCACTGGTAGCATAGTGTTTGGTGCCCTCCGTTCCTCTGAGGAGTGCTCAGGCTAGCTGGTCTTCAAAAGTGATGCTTATTACTGCACCCAGGACATCACTGCCTGAATCAAGTGCATGCTCAAGACACACACATTCAATCAAAATGAATGGGTGACCTCAAAGGGATTCTGGGAAATCTTTTAGATCAAGAAATTGAAAGTCACAAAGCAAAACTGGATATTCACCCTGAGACCAGCATCCCCACAGGAGTGGCCTCCCCATACTTCTCGACCTCAGCACCAGATGCTGTGAACTCCTCTGCTCTGGCCGATAGCCCCTATCCAACATGAAGATCATGCTGCTTCAGAAACACTCTCAGAACAAGGATGAAGTGAAGTCCACAATTGAGAAATGCAGGGGCAAGTTGACAGGAACAGCTATCACAGCTTCCCTGTGAAACTGCACAAACAAGGAGGTAGAAAAGATAAACAAGAAGATGGAAGAAGTAAAAGAAACTAACGGTTATGCTGTGTCTGAGGATTTCCTCCAGGATGCCTCTGCCTCAACCAAGGCCCTGCAGCACATATCTTGTAGCCTTTGGGGACAGAGGTGAAGGCAGAGCCTTTTGAAATAGTGGCTCCAGTGGAAAAGTCAAGTGCTGAGCTCCCCAAGAACAGCAAGGGCCCCACATGGAGGAAGGTATCAACAAGTCTGAAAAGAAAATGAAGTTTACTTTTAAAGAAGGAGCAGCTGTGGATCCTGACCTGGAACACTCTTCCTATGTACTGGAGAAGGACGGGAAGGTCTTCAGTGCTACTCTAGGCCTGGTGACTTCTTCGTGAAAGGGGCCAACTCCTGTTTCAAGGAGTATCTTCTAGAGGACAACAAGGAGAATAGGTATTGGCTATTTAGGTCCTTGGTCCTTGTGGCAACAAACTTGAGCAGATGCATCCAAGGATGATGCTATTAAATGCTTAATGAAATTATGTTAAGAAAAAAACAGGGATTCTTGGCACTCCAAAAACTTCAGAAAGCCATACCCTCTGGAGATTGACTGTGGCCAAGATGAAAAGGGGTGAGGAAGCTAACAGTAAAATTCAAGCTCCCCAAGTCAATGTAGGAGGTCATTAGAATGACCTTTGTTGTGGAAAGTATGAGAGAGCCATGGTGGAGTAGGAGATTAGATGTCCTTGAGGAAGCTCAGCAAAAGGCAGATTCAGGCCTCATAAACCATCTTCAGTGAGATCCAGCAGACACTGTTCCAAGGCAGCAATGACTCCCAGATCCTGGGTCTCTCAAATCACTTTTACACCCACATCCCCCATGATTTTAGGATGAACAAGGCAAACAGTGTATAGGCTAAGGTGGAAATGCTGGACAATCTTCTGCACAGTGAGGTGGCCTATAGTCCGCTTAGGGCTTGGTATGATGACAGCAGCAAAGACCTCATTGATGTCAACTATGAGAAATTCAACTGACCTTAAGGTAGTTGACAAAGATTCTGAAGAAGTTGAGATAATCAGGAAGTATGTTAAGAATACTCACACAACCACACCCAATGCATATGACTTGGAGGTCATCAATATCTAAGACACAGCAGGAAAGAAAAAGACAGTGCTACAAACCCTTCAAGCAGCTTCACAACTGAAGCTTGCCATGGGATGGGTACAGGACCACCAACTTTGCTGGGATCTTGCCACAGAGTCAGTAGATAACCCCACCTGAAGCACCTCTGATGGACTACGTGTTTGGGATAAGCATCTGTTTCACTGACATGGTCTCCAAGAGTGACAGCTACTGCCACACTTCTCAGGGAGACCCAATAGGCTAATCCTGTTGGGAGAAGTTGCTCTTGGAAACATGTATGAACTAAAACATGGTTCACACATTAGCAAGTTACCCAAGGACACACACAGTGTCAAAGGTTTAGGAAAAATGAATCCTGAGCCCTTAGCTAGTATTAACCTGGAAGGGGTCCAAGTTCCACTCAGCATGAGAATCTTATCAGGTGCCTGCTATACACTGAGTATATTGTCTGTGATGTTGCTCAGATGAATCTGAAATATCTGCTGAAACTAAAGTCCAACTTTAAAGCATCCTTGTGGCGAATTACGAAGCATGGTCAAGGCTCACTCTAGTGACTCTAGCCTGAGTGCACCTGATGCGTCCTGCATGGGTGCCACTCACAAGCCTCAGCCAAGTTGCTGAAGAATGAATGTTATGTTTGTTCACTCTCTACCAAGAAGATTTTATGTGAACAGGTGAAAAGGTTCTTCCCAACTTGCAAATCATTGGTTCAGTGTTGCATCTGACATGGAGGAGGTTGTTTGGGAGTTTTATTCTGACAGGTACAGCCCCTGTAGACACAGCTGACAATACAGGAAATGTTGCAAAGAGGTTTTAGTTTGCTTTGTTTACCTAGACCAGTACTGTGGAAAAGCCAAGCCACATTACAGTGTCTAGCTCACTGGTCTTCCCAAGAAAGGAAAGAATCTGCTTCCAGCCTTTTCTAAGTGTTCATCTTTAGTTTTGATTTTGGAGCTAAAAATAAAAACTACATAATTTCATACAGAAAAATAAATACAAGGATATATCTTTTTTCATTTTGATGTTTCAAAAGTAAATTCATTTGAAGATTATTCTTTATAAATAGTAAAGCTAACTATTTTTTCAAGGGAAAGATATTATGCAAAAATTATTAATTTAAAATCAATGGAACCTAAGAAATGAAGTATTCTCTAAATATATATTGTGTTCCCCATATTCTTAATGTTTTGAAATCACATAGATCATCTCATTCTTCTAGATCAGTGTCTTTTATCTTGGATGACCAGTTTCTAGAATTTTACTTTAAAATTTTATTGAGATTTTCTCATCTTTATTGTAACTTGTAAGTCATTTTAATAATCTATAATGGGATTTGTATGAATTTTATTAATTTATTTATTGCTTTAAAAAGAATGTTTATTGTTTTTGTTCAGCTTATAAAAGTCATAAATGCTTATTGAAGATATCTTAATTTGAATACATAAAATTGCACTTTTCCACTCAAGCACAGTGGAAGACCCTTTGTTATTTAATTTAAGAAAGTCTTAACAGTATAATTCTAAAAAATAATCACTTTAAAATTAGCTCCACATACCGGTTTATGCTAGACACAAATTAGATGGGTTTTTGTTGTTGTTTTGGGGGGGAGGTACCAGGAATCAAACTCGGGTCCTTGTGCTTGCGAGGCTGGCAGCGGAACCACTGAGCTAAATCCCCAGCCCCTTAGATGTTAATTGTTCACAATATTTGTCTTTGATTAGTAGTTAATTTTACTAAATTTTATCTTTGAAGTGAAATGTTATAGTTCCAAATCAAACTGGGATTATTTAAAACTAGAAAAACAACAGAAAAGTCAGATTTCATACTGACTCATAAATATCAGGATGAATGGAAGTCTATAGCTCTTGTCATTGTATGTTTTGAAGCCTAGATGATTATTTATTTTATTAGACCATGAGACTGAATTTTATAAGTTATAGTAATGTTCACAAAAATGTATTCATCTTAATTTATGTTTTGGTCAATAATCACTACATGCACAATTGTTCATTTGTTCTATATACAAATTTGAATTAAAAGTTTAAAAAGGCAAAGGTACTTAGATAATGTTAAATGGTAGAAATATAACAAATGTGAAAAAGTATGTATCATAAAAGTAGCAATTAATATAGAACCCAGAACTCCAGTATATGACATTTCAGTATCTTTCTCAAAACATCATGATCAACAATTTCTAGCCTTAACTACAGATGAAATGTCATAGATAATTGGTCATGTATCTTTGACATTTCATCTCAGTTTTGGTGAATCAGTTTTATAATTTGGGACATTTGAAGGCAATATTAAGGGACTAGACTTTTGGGACTAACTTTCAATTCTTTTATGGAATGTATTTTTTTCCTCATTTCTTTAAATATTTTAAAGCAAACCATGGCAAGGTCAACACAGATACAGCACAAAGATTACAAAAATATTAAGAACTATAGAGGTCTTTAATGCCTTCTTTTAAGTGAATTAAAGTTAGCATGCTATATTGTACTTTTAAGGATTAGGGGAAACATTTTGTACTTTTCTAAATAGCTTTGTTTATATGTGTAAAATATTAATTGCTACTAATAGTTAATTTCCAGGTTAAAGTGGGCTAGTGCAGCCTTATTTAAAAATTCAGTATATATATTTTGCATATGAGCAAGATAAATCTGCTTTATCCAGAGATCAAAAAATGGATAAAATCAACATGCATTATACATGTTGACAAATATGCTATACACATGGACTCCCCCAATATTGTGAAACTAGCTGAGAGGACAGGCAGAGGGAGTGACAGTGGGTAAAAATGAATGTGAATTAAAGTATGTTATGTGCATGTACAAATCTGTAAAAATATGATCCATTAAACTTTGTATCCACAAAAAGAGTTGAAAAATAAAAGAGGAACGTTACTAATAATATACCAAAATATCTTTTACAATAAAAACCCAAGGGAAAAACTAGTATCTGAAACACCTAGAATCAAGCAATCAGTCACTACAAGTATTCTCTCTTGGTTTGCCTTTCTCCTTTTCTCTGAGAATTTGTCCTATTCCAATTTCATGCAATTAATGTTACTTGTTTCCAACACACATATCAGAATATGACAATAAAGAGTGTACACATATATTTCTTTTACCTAAAAATAGACAACTTGAGGAACTTTACTAAAATCCAAACTCAGAAGATTTCCCAGTCAGAAATTGGAAAAATTCTTGCTGTTTCAGCAAGAAGGTTGCTTGCATGTGTAACCAAGGGCCCTATATATGAGAAAAAGGGTGGGCATATTTCTCAAATAATAGTAAGTGATTTTCTGAAAATGGGATAGAGGACAAGGGATTCTGGGCAGAAAAAATGTAAATAATGATGTATAATATGTTTTCATTTTGTTCCATCTTTGCTCTAGAAATAAACTATCTTCTAATTCAATATTATGTAATTTTCAAATATAAGGACGAAAAATAATACTTAAGGAGAGAAAATTAAAAGAACTTTTACATGCTTAAATAATTTTCTGAATCAATTGAGTTTCTCTTCTCCCAAGTTTAAGAAACCACTTTTAAAATTACAGAGAATGACTGGAAATCAATAGCTTAGAGACCTGGTAAGTGAAATGAGAAAAATGAAAACGACAAAAGTGTCCAAAGTGAGCATTGCTGACTTTATATAGACAATAAGCTTGTAATTTCTTACCACATTTAATGTATTCACCTACCTATTAATATTTTACCATAAGGAATGCATTTTAGAACTTTCTTTATAATTTATGTCTTTCTAGCTCTTTGATACTCCCTGATATGCAAAAATTATTTCTTATGACCTAACTGTTCAATTTATTTGGTGGGAAAAAAGAGATTTGAATAATCTGGTCCACCATCATTGACTCGTCTATCCTATTCCTCTTGTCTATTGTTTTTAGTACTTAGGGTGTTACATTTCCTAATTTCTTTTGTTATCCATGATTCATATAACATTTAATAGCTCAAATTTTAAAATGATCGAGATAGTTACTGTACACTTTCATCAGTGTCACTGACAGGAAGGACAAGATGTCCTGTCATACAGCCGTGGCACTGCTCACCAGCCTAAGCATCCTCTTTTCTAAATATCTCTAGCATGTGAACACTTGACATGCTTTTTACAGTCTGTCTTCCAAACTTTACAAATGCTCTCTCTATACTTTTACACTATTAGCTTTCTGGCTTACTTTTGATGAAATTATCAGATTAATCCCCTACTTCTCCTGAATAACAATCACTCATTTTGAGCTGACTGGAAAATAACCCTGCCTTCTTCCTGTGTGTTCTACCAAATGCAGTTTCCTTAGTATCTGTTTGAAGTTTCATTAGATAAAAAAAGATCTTTCCAAGTGATCCCAACTACAGGGAAAATTTGCCTCTGTACACACCGTTCTATATTCAACAAAACAGGAGTCAGTAAACTCAGGGCTCAGGCTCTGAAGCCAGCTGGTCGGTATTCATTTCTGCCATTAATTAACTGTGACCTTTGGAAAATCACATAAGCTCCCTCGGTTTGAGTTTCCTAAACTCTAAATCCAGTGATGAGCAGGATCATGTCAAGTACTACTGTGAAGATGAAACCGTTAGTAATCTATGTAAAGGCTGTAGCCCAGTGCCTGACACTCAGTAATGGTGAGTGTTTTCATTTCACATTGTCTAATTTACATTTTGGTCCTCATTTACACTTTCAGTTTCTCACAAGAGAGACAATTCGGAATTTACACGTGTGTCCTATTTATTTCACTTAAGAGTATGGAAGAAAGGCTCAAAGGGAAAGAGGAAGTAAAGGAAGTATGGAAAATGAAAAGGGAAGGAAAAAAAATGAGAAAAGAAGGAAAAAGAGGAAACAAAGACTTTGCAAATAGGGAGGTGGAGGAGGGGTGGAAGGGGAATGGGAAAAAACAAGAACTAAGATATATCATGTACAAGTACAAATTCCCAATGATGAATGTGGTCATAATGTATAACTAAAAGGTACCGATAAAGTTAATTTTTTTAAATGTCATCTGTAGGAGATACATACTTTTTGAATCCTTGACTATCTTTGAGTTAAACTTTCTAAATTACCTTATTTTTCCTCATTGAAAGTTTTATTTCCTTTTCTCATTATGGTTGGAAGTTTCAAGTGTTGCAATGACATAATCTGGTACATTAATTTTTAATTCATTTACCAAGAAATTAGATGTTTTGTGTAATGCAACTTTCAGCAAATTATTTCCTTTTGCCCCTAGGAGGAGTTAGTAATTTCCTGACCTATCATATCAAAAGAATCCATTTTCTTTAGCTATTTGACATCATGTATCAATACTCTTTGCCTGTTATGGTTCATATATTCTTATTTTTGTAATATTTATTTGACATTTAGAGAACACTACTTGATTATGTTTTCTCAACTCCTGAAAATTTTTAAATTTTATTTTGGAAATTTTTTAATAATATTCTAGATCTTTTTTTTTCATGATCAGCTCTTTGATGTTTTGTGCAATATATCTTAAATTTCTCTAAGTGTAGACATTACAATGTCTTTATTACTTTTTATATTCTGTATTCCTTTTTGTCACTTGTGTTATCTGTTTTGTAACAGTTTTTCATAGTGACAGCTTAAATTAGATGTTAAAAGTTATTTTCTTCTCCATTCATATTCTGTATAAGAATGAAGAAATATAAAGCAACTTGACAGCCCTGGGTATGCTAGTGTGCTTACTTTTTGCTCATCTTTGCTTTAGTGAGATAGGACTAGAAGCAAGGCTTAACAGATGGAAAGTCAAATGCCAGTATTCATATCACTTTTTCTTGGAATCTTTTTGTTCTCCTGAAATAAATTCTAAATTACTGCTTGAGCGGTCAACTGAGATATCATGCATGAAGCACCTGAACCTTACAGACAGAAAGGAATTCCTCCTATGAAAATTTTGAGTTGACCATTATGAATTGAACTCCATCCCTTATTCCCACTGTCATCAGGCGACACTAGAATGTTTAGATCTGGATTTCTGCAGGGATATTCAACTTCCTTCAGAGATGCAGCATACATTAGGAACAATGTGGGCTACTTTTTCCATTGGTGTATTATTCACTACTCTTAAGTCCAATTATCATAGTGCAAAAATTAAATTAAAATTTCTTATGAGGTCCTTCTGATAGTTTTGTTTATCATTTAATGACTTACTGCTATTTGATCAGAACTTTAAAGGAGAAGTAAAGTAATTTGGTGTGATTCTTCCCCTCCATTTACTCCAACAATCTAAACTATGTGTAGGACACTTCGGTATACAAAAGATTTTGTGACCTTTAAAAAGGTGATAGGCAAAATCCCATATACTACAATAGTTACTCCATCTTTAACACTTAAATAAATGGTAAAAATATTTGCCTTAACCCATGGGCATCAAATGATGAAGATAATCATCAAATATGATAAGAAAAATTTGGTATAGGTTGTATTTGACTATCTTATGTACATTAAATAACAATGTAGGAATTAAGATTTTTTAAATCTTTCTTCTTCCCCATCATTTATAAATATGTAATTGTTCTTTGACAAAAAGTGCTCTTCAGTTAAATTCCATAATGTGTGAGAACATGTAGGTTAGGGTTTAGCACACCAACAATTGTCTGTTATTTTGCTATTTCTCTAACCCCAACTAGAAAAACAGATGTATACTTATCAAGATTTTAAAATAGTTTTCATTTTAGCATATGTCTGATTATTGTAACTCTAAATAGTAAACTGTCTCTAACTTCCCCCTTCTATGAGATAAACTGAGCATGACTTGGTGATCTAGGGATTTATGATCCCATGGGATAATATTATGCTTCACAGGCTGATTTCATTGCCATACTACAGTATGTGCAGAAGTCCTTTAACAATTGTCTGAGTCCAGGGAGACAGAACATTCCTAGAAGAAGTCAACCAAAGCACTTTTATTATTCAGAAATGAGCAGCAGGGATAAACAGAAGTCTAGGACCCATGGTGAGCCAGTCCTCCAAGACAAAGATAAGCTGCCCAAGGAGAATGTTTCCCACAGTTCAGGACAATGGAAGAATCCTAAAGTATTCCACTCTAACTCTATATATACAACAAACCCCTTGGCTCCTGGAATACAAATGTTACAAAGCACCCTGTCCTAGAAGGAAAGAAAACAAATCCTTCATTGTTCTGGATATTTCTTCCTCTTTTAGGGTTTTGCAATTAGTATGATTTGCTTGAGAACTGCAAGCAAGAGATGAAAGAGCTGAGTCAAATAAATTCTTCCAGGGACTTATCCTCAGCACTATATATGTCAATATCATTCAGAAGCTATGCATCACATAAAAGTGTTCAGAACTTTTGGTAATTATCTATAATGGGATTCACTGATGAAAATGGTACTTCATCACAGGCTACATTATGTTTTACAATAAGAAATCTGTAATAACTAATTTATTCATGTGTCTTAAAATAATAATTGCTTAGTAATCTTATTGTCAAGTCTTATAAAAGTAAAACAAACATAGAAACTTTAATTCAAAAGATTAATTATATCTCTAAGGTACATTTTTAAATTTATATCCTCTTTGAGGATTCAGAGCAAGTTTTGGCTTGTTGTACTGCTTGGATAAGAAAATGCTATTAAAATGGCTACAATCATCAAACCATTCAAAAAATTGCCAGAATATATGCAGGTACAGAATATTATTCTGAGAGACAAAAATATAAATATAAATATAGAGTAAATATAACAAGCCTGAGTTCTCAGAGACCACGAGTTCTTCTCTGGAGAACTAAATAAATATAGGAAATACTTTGCATGCAACAAATTGCTACTTTTCATAATGTAAGAAAGATTTTAGAATTAAAAGGTAGAGTTTGATGTTTCCTATAAGATAGGAATATTGTTTATTCACTTTTGAGGTATTTTTATTTATAATTTTAGTAACTTTATGTTGTAAAGTCGCTTTAGAAGCACCTATATTTTTATATATTCTAAGAAATAATTAGAACCCAGATGTCACTGTTCAAAACAACAATGAGCTATGTTGTTTTCCTGTGATGCCTCATCTATGATAATAACAATAGAAAGAATTTACTTGACCATGTGCAGCTCCCAGCTCATGTCACAAGGTCGAGCCATTCTGTGAATCACACAAAAACTTTCAGGAAAAGATTGTGGGGTGTAGAGTCTCGTGGCTGGGCACTCATACCCAGGCCCCATTGTGTCCCTTACCAACAAATCCACTAGTCCTTTGGCCAGGACATAGTTAGAGATAATTTTAAAAAAAGGCCTTCCCACAGCAGGACTTCAGTTTGAGCCCTACTCAGGGCAAGGAATAAGAGACAGAAGAGGTAAGTGACTGACTAGAAAGACTTAGCTCTTAATATATATATTATATATTTTATATGATATATTTTATTTTTATGATATATTTTATATATATTTATAAAAGCAATAAACAAATATATTTACCAATTTCCCATGATTAATGTATTCATATTTACTGCAAACACAAGGTACTAATAAAAAATTAACCAAACAATAGAAAAGATCCAATCAAAAAATTGGGAAATAAACCAAAAAGACATATTTTTTCCAAAGAAGAAGTATAAATGGTCTTGAGTACAGGCAAAAAAATGTTCAATATCTTTAGCCATTAGGGAAATACAAATCAAAGCAACCTTCAATTTCCATCTTACTTTAGTTAGGAACACAAAATACAAATAATGTTGGTGAAAGGAAATAGGAACCCTTTGGCATTGTTCCTGGTGGAAAGAAAAAAGCTAGTAAAACCACTATAAAATCCTATGAATTCTAAAAATAGATATAGCTGTCTGGCCCAGTTATATCTTTCCTGCATATATTTCTGAAAGAGTTAAACATATCATAATATAATGATATATTTATAGAATATTTATAGCAGTGTAACACAATATCTAAGATCTGGAAATTGCCTAGATGCCATCAACAGATTAATGTGTAAAGAAAATGCAGTACATACACACAATAGAATATTATTCAACCATGGGGAAGAATGAAATTATGTCATTTCTAGGAAAATGGATGGAATTGAGATCCTAATGTTAAATAAAGTCAGACCTAGAGAGGTAACTATCACATGATTTCTCTTATATGAGAAAACTAAAATATGAGTAAATAAAAGTGTAAAATAGAGGAGAGATGATAAAAAACAAATAGGCAGACTTTTTGGAATAGAGATGAGGATTGGAGGAGGAAGAGGTTTAAAGGAATAAAAAATTATCAGGATATATTGTCTGATAATATATATTTCCCTGAATCAAACTTAACTGTTTATTAATGTATATTACAAAGATACATTACTTTTTTAGAAAGTAAATTTATGTATTGAACAGAATTGTACCTAGATATAATTACTTATAGTATATTATTTTACTGTACATTTCAAAATTGCTATGATAGTAAATTTCAAATATTCTTAACACAAAACATCACAAGTATTTGTGGTGACATGTTAATAGGCTTGTCTTAATTATTGCACATTACATTCATAAATCATATCATAACTTTATGCCCTATAAATATACACAACTATAAATCAACAATTTATAATAACAATTTGAAAAAGAAATAGTAAAATTGTTTAGGACCTATTCATTCTACTTCTATCTCCTGATTAATCAACATACAAGGCAAGAGACAAGTAACTCTATATAAGAATAAAGCAGAAGAAGCAAAAGGAAATTAAAACTAAATAAATATTTTTGAAAAGATAAATAGACCCGGAAGGAAGCTCCCCCACCACCATCCCAAGCTCCTAGGGTGGAGAAGCTGAGCTGTCCCAGCACCCGGAAGGAAGCTCCCCCACTGCCATCCCAGGCTCCTAGGGCAGAGAAGCTCAGCTGGTCCCACCACCAGGAAGGAAGCTCCCCTGCTGCCATCCCAAGTTCCTACGGCAGAGAAGCTGAGCCAGTCCCAGCACACAGAAGGAAGCTCCCCGGCTACCATCCCATGCTCCTAAGGCAGAGAAGCTGACCCAGTCCCAGCATGTGGAATGAAGCTCCCTGCTGCCATCCCAGGCTCCTAGGGCAGAGAAGCTCAGCTGGTCCCACCACCAGGAAGGAAGCTCCCCTGCCCCCATCCCATGCTCCTAGGGCAGAGAAGCTGAGCCAGTCCCAGCACGTGGAAGGAAGCCCCCTCACTGCCATCCCAAGCTCCTAGGGTGGAGAAGGTGAGAAGTGCAGGCACCAGAAGTACCCCCCACCCCGTGCAAATGAGAAGACATGTAAAGAAGCCTCAAAAACAGACTTC
>NW_004624769.1:3247634-3260778 GCF_000247695.1 Heterocephalus glaber
AGTCTTTTTAAATAGGGAAGGGTGGAGGGTGTGAAGGGAGGGCTAGGAATGGGGGAAAAATAAGAACCAAGATGCATTATTTAAAGGTACAATTCCCAATGAGAAATGTAATTGTGTTGTATACCTAAAATGTACCAATAAAAGAATTTAACAAAAGAAAAGCTAAAAGAACAATAAGATCGCCAAATGCATTGTAGTGATCCCTGTTTTCATCTGTGGAAGGTTTGCAGTAAAAGGAGATGAGCGTTTGTCAGCAGGTGTGGCCTGTCTTGGCTGAGAGAAGTACAGTATTTTATCATTGACATTGTTTAAGTGCCAAATTTCAGTAGTAATAAGGCAGGTCAACCTTTAGTCTGTTCTATGATTGATGCTGAAGTCTCTGCAGTAACACGTCCTTTTATTTTCTACACCAAGGGTTCACTTATTATTTTACACCCGAGCTGCCCCACTGTACTGAAAACCAAAGTAATCCTAATAACATTTACATACTTCAAGGTAACTCTAACTTTACCCTGAACGTAAATGACAAATGTATGTCGTGAGGAGGGAATGGAGCACCCTGATTCTGGGCAGATAGGTCATGTCATTTCAGAGATAGAAATTTAACTTAGGAAAATGGAACTGGGCTCAACCTATCCAGTAACTCCACATGCTCCTTTCTGCCCATCACTCTTAACCACATCTCCTAAACCCAAGACCGGGGTATATAACCCGAGTTCCCTTGGCCAGGGGCTGACTCCTGGATTTATGAACCAGCTGTATGGTTGCCAGAGGCAAAAAAATCTTGCACTATGAATTTTCTAGAGCCTGGTTACCTTGTGGGTTTTACCAAAACTCTTCTTTGACCTAACGAACATGTATTTTTTAAAAAGTTATCCCTAAAGAGAAAATATATTTTCATTCGAGAACTTTTTAAATTCAAGATAATACCTCTAAGAGGTAACCAGAAATAGGCATTCTGTACCAAAAATTGAAATTTAAAACGTTTTGTGAAGAAATTTAATGCACACAGTATTTTCTATTTATAAAAATAAATGTTTATATTTTATATTTAAAGTTAAATTGTTAATATTGGGATACATTTACCTAACATTTATGATTCTGAATGAGACTTGGATAAAAATAATTGAAGTCCATTGATCAAATTTTCTATGTATTTGATGTCTGCCACATCCATTTAATTATGTTAAAATCTAATCTTATTGGAACACTATATTAAATTGGATGCTTATGTTTTCCTGCAGGTTTAAGATAATAGTTTTAGATCAAGAAAGAAAATTGTCTCAACCTTTTTCTGGACCTGCAAGATAGCACCATTCTCTTTGAGAAATTTATATGTTTATGTTACTCACAAGATTCACTCATGTTTTTATTATTTATTTTTCAGTACTGTTTTCTCATTTTGTGGCTAAGCATTAAGTTACTATTTAATTCATTCTCTGAGAAAATATATATTGAATTCCTACTACTTAAACAAAAAGACTCAGAAAGACTCAAAGGCAATCACTCTATTATAGAAGCAAAAATTAAAGTACTTCCCATATTGGCAATGACCATGCTATTTTGAATAATATCACGGTGACTTTCATGAGATATTTGGTTTTGTCCACTACAGATAATTTAGAAAATCCAAATGATTGGAAAATTAAACATATGGTTTAAATACACTTGATGACTTTCAAAAATGTACTGTAGTTTCTACCTTTCAGTTCTTCTACTAAGAACTTTTGCTCCTTTTTATTGAAAAATGTTCTAACATTTTAAATGTCTGAGATGATGCGGTGTTTAAAGACCAAATGCATAGTCTTTAACATACTACTCAATTTTGAACTTCCACTCAGCCATTCAATGCCTGCTTAAACTTGAAACACTGTTTCACCATTGTGTGCCTTACAATCTTTCTAAAGCAAGTAACAACAAAGCTATTCATAGGGCTGTTTGGAGTATTTAAAAGTATTTGCAATATCTGATATATAGTAAACAGTCAACAAACATTGACTATTCTCTACCTCAACAATTTTTTTATGCGGTGCATTATTTTTTCCTGTTTGCCATCTGTACAGTAAACCTTCTGCTCTTATTATCTTTTCCAATTGAAACTTTAATCAGCACCCATCTCTCTGCTCCACTTCCCCCCTCACACATCCACAGTCTTAGACAACCACTTTTCTACTGTCCACTCCCATGCAGTTGAAGTTTCCATAGTCCATATGTGAGGCCATGCTTGACTTACTTATGTTAGCATAATAACTTCAGATTTCATCCATTTTTTGTAAATGACAGAATTTACTTCTTTGTAAATGTTCAATAGAATTTTAGTGTGTGTGTGTGTGCTGTGCATGTGTGTGTAAATGAGTGCGATGTGACACTTTCTTTAAAAATTTGCTATCATTTTAGCTTCTGTGAAGAATGCTGCACTGAAAATGGTAGTACAGATGTGACATACTGATTTGATTTCTTTGAATGAATACCTACATGTGGGATTGAAGATCATATGGTAATTATATTTTTTAATTTAAATTTTTAATTTTTAAATTATGTTTTTCATGATGCCTTCCTTAATTTACATTCCTATCAACAACGTGGTTTCCATTTTTTCCTATGTCCTAGCTAAACACTAATTTTTTGTCCTTTTGGTACTAAGTACTCTAAAAGCCATGAGGTGGTATCTCACCAAATGGATGCATGAAACCATATGTAGAGATAATAAACCAGGTTTGCCCATCATTAATATCGGCAACAGTACAGTGTTTATATCAAACAGAGAAAGTAACCTTTGACATCTCTATCATCAAATTCTCGCTCACTTCTGTCCTTTCTGCCATGTGAAGAAAGCCCAAGATCTAGAGGAAAAAGAGCAAAATTTAAGTTGAAAAGAGAAGGCAACCCTTGAAAAAGTGATTTTGAAACAAATAATGATTTTTTGTTTTGTTTTGTTGGTACTGGGGATCGAACTCAGGACCTTTTGGTTGCGAGGCAGGAGGCAGAACCACTGAGCTAAATCCCTGGCCCCAAATAATGATTTTTAATAAGACAATTTGAGTTAGGCTAGAAAAAAACACTAGACTTACGTTTTCTAATTATTTTAAATTTACATTTTTACCTCTGACAAGACATAATGATTTGTTGTCAAAATGTTGCAGTTACCAAAAATGTGTTTATATTTATACATCGTGATTGTTGAGAACAAGTTTCACATCTCTTCTTAGAACTTTTAATATAATTGACAAATGTATCACTCAATTTGTAACATGGACACTAATATGTTTTCCATGGAAAACTCATATTGCCAGGAACCTCTAAACTCCATATAGATTTATTTCTTATAAAGATCAACTAACACTGCTTAAGCACAGATGTGTATATATTCTGTTAGAACTGTATATAAATCACATATCACAGAGCAAAAACAAGATATAATGCAATAACTTTTCTACCTGAGAAGTAATTTTTCCAATAAAATTTCTATGCTTCAGTTCCAGTAATAGAAGGCTCAAAGAATCTAAACCCAGAAAATGTTAGAAAGTTGCCAATTTTCCAGAGATAGAGGGGTTCATCTTAAGCAGTGCAGCTGTAACAGGGTAGAGGATATTTCTCAATTAATTTTATTTTCTGAGGTGTTCTACATGTTGGGGGAGAGAGCATGCTCAAAGGTATCTAATTAGCATTACTGAAAATTGATTCGTGACAGACAGAATCAAGATCATCAGATCCCTCAACAGCCTCTTGAATAAATGATTTTTCAAGATGAAGTAAAAGTAAGAAAATTCAACAACTTCTTCAGGGAACAACCTCTGCATCATAAACATCCCTGGAGACTTAGTCAGCTAAAAATCCCATCTAATTCATAGAGAAAGATTAGAAAACCTATAAAAAATTCAGCCACCCACGTCGCTATTGGAAATGGATTATGTTTACCCAAGCTTGAAGTTGTTCAACATTATTTAGGCAGTAAGTACTTATACTAAACTTCAATGTGAAAAAAACTTCTTAGTAATAGAATGAATAAAGTGGTAAAAGTCAATCATATACTTTTGGTGAAGGAAGTTACCCTCATTATTTCTTTCTAGTTTTTAAATTGTGCTTATTGAAGATTGAACTAGTAAGATAAAATCAGTATTATTTTAACAAAAGACTAAACCTCCATTGTGGTGATATGTCTTCCTTTCTTCATGGTTACATTGGGACCTTCACATATTTGCCTTGGTTGGACCCAGAACCATATTTTCTACTTGATATCTTTAAAGTAATCACATTACATTATGCAACAGTTTCACACTTTAACAACATTTCTTCACAATACTTAGTTTCAACTCCAGAGTTGGGCATAGTCATTAATTTTTCTGACATATAACCTCCAATTATTATAATTCATCTATTTTAACATGGTCAACATGAGTATTATTCTGTAACAATGCTGAAGATCAAAGATTATTTACTCTACTTTTTACCTACTTTTAGATATAGAATAAATGATTCATCCAATACTTAATAGAAGTTCTTGTGAAGTCAAAGGATCATGTCAGAAACTTAAGGAAGACTATTTCAAAGATGATTGTTATTCTTGTGACTTCAGAGGTAATATTACTTTTAAAACTGTGTAAAAACAATTTTTCAGATAAAATTACGCCATTATACATATTTTACTTAAAAATTTACTATCTTTAATATTAACTGATAGTAATAGAAAAAAGCAAAGTATAAACATTTTCATTGTCTTATAAGTGATTTATGACAATTGAAATTTACGTGTTTATTTCAGGTACAAAATATTTCATAAAGAAAACTAGCATTTTAACAGAAAATTAAGTGACTTAATGTACATATGCATGTAAGTTTTTTATAGCCATGAAAAAAATCTCAAGCTTCTGAGGTAAAGTGTTTTAAATTTAACAAAATAAAATGATCAGAATTTAGACTAAAAAATAATATACCAACTGGATGCCAGATAACAAAATTATTATTTTTAAATTAATTTTATTGGTAAATTTTAGGTATACAATATAATGACATGCATCATTGGAGATTTGTACCTTTACAAAATATATCTTTATTTCTATTTTTCCCACTTTCCCTGCCCTCCCTTCAACCCCTGCACCCCTCCCTATTTACAAAGACTTTGTTTCCATTCTTTCATTTTCTCATATTAATTTCAAAACCCTCCTTCCTTTCCCTACCCCTCCCACTTCCACTTCCTCTTTGTATCTTTTCTTCCTATTTCACATTATCTATCATACATTTTGATCCTTATTTACACTTTCAGTTTCTCACACCAGAGAAACTATTCAGCATTTCCACGTGTGTGTCCTATTTATTTCCCTCAGCTCCAAATTATTCTTTATTGAAAAAGAACTTTGGTTTCTCAAATTGATTCTAAATCACCGTTACAAAAATGTAATCCTGTCTTCTTTCACACTTTCTTAAAAATATTAGAAATGTGATTGTAAAATAACAAAAATACAAAAATATTTTTCTTTCTCAAATTTTATATTGTAAGAATTATGCTTTTATTCAACACATTAATTACTAATAATGACATTATATTCATGATACTATATTTAGATTATAATAAGAATGGTGTAAAATGACCTTGATACATTAACATATTCACCTTTTAAGCCATTTACTTTAATTTATGTATATAGGTAAAATATTTATTAAATTATCTTATTTTAATTAACTATCATAAAATTACATAGATTGCAAAATTTCCTAAAAATGATTTAAACTTATATTAATAATGTTAGCCAGAGAAAGTGATACAAAGTGAAAAATTGTTCTTTTAGTATGAACGAATTCTTAGATGGCTACATAGAATATGGTGCTACATTCATTATTTTCAATGTCTTCTCCCAGTTCAAGTGAATAGTTTTTAAAATTTTAATGAAGGTGTTCATACTGTTAAAAGTAAAACTGTAAAAAGTGATTAAAGAATCATCTCAACTCTAAAGCTGTCTCTGTTCATCAGCTCCTTTTGGTTTCTTATTATTTTGACATTTTCTCAAGTATATTTAATTGTACTTAAAAAAAAAAAAAACCTTTTGCGTCTTTCCAGGGATTCTCTATATGTATTTTTGTAAAGTATGAGTATATATTTTCTTTTTCTCTCTCTCATAAAGTGATATAAACACAAGCAATAGCATAAATGGTAGCTTCTTTAGCACCTGCTTTTCCAGTTAAACATTTGCTGGTTCTAGTGTTGGTTTGGAGATATGGAAAGATCACCACAGCCCTGCTTCCATGCTTAAAAATAAAGGAAAAACAGGATAATCTTGAAATCATTATAGAATTAATGTCACGTAGCAAACAATTATCTCCAATTATAAAAAAAGGGACAAGATTGTGTGTGGAAATAACATCATTTGCTTACGTGGAACAGGCACAATGAAACAAAATAAAATTTTGTGAAAATTTTTTTTAAAATTCTAAAAGTCAAGTGTGAGCTAGTGTGAGACAATTAATTCATGCTTTCATATACTGGAATTTGGCTTTAAATAAACATGTTTCATTGCAATATGGTGAGTGAGCATGTGTATGTTGTTGGAATTCTAAAAATATACTCAAATGTGGATGCAGAAATTATCTAAGTAACAGATTGCAAATATTTACAACCAAAATTAATCTGACTTCTCAGTTTGAATTGCAGTTTACAAACACCAATATAAAACAGCATCCATGTAAGCAAAAATATGTACTTGCACAACCTGTTCTTTTTTTATTAATTATATTGGTACATTTAAGGTATACAATATAATGACATTCATCATTGGAAATTTCCACCCTTACATAATCCAACTTGATTCGTATTTTTCCCCTGTTCCCCTGCCCTCCCTTGAACCCTCCACCTCTCCCTATTTACAAAGACTTCATTTCCATTTTTAAATTTTCTCATATTAATTCCATTCCCTTCTTTCTTTTCCCCCACTCCTCCCATTTCTCCTTCCCCTTTGCACCTTTTCTTCCTATTTCACGTTATCTATTATACCTTTTACTTCTTATTTACACTTTCAGTTTCTCCCACTAGAGAAAGTATTTGGTATTTACACATGTGTGTCCTATTTATTTCACTTAAGAGTATGGCCTCAGTGTGCATTCACTTATCTATAAATGTCTCTAATTTCTCATTTTTATGGAGGAGTAGTAATTCATATGATTTTTAAAAAACACATTTTCTTTACCCAGTCTCCAGTTGATGGGCAATTGGGTTGTTTCCAAGTTTTATCTATCATGAATTGTGCTGCTATGAACATGGGTGCATATATATAACTGTGGTATGATTCTTTTAATTCTTTGGAGAAGATACACAGCAGGGAAATAGCTGGGTCAAATGGGACTTCCAGTCCTAGTTCTTTGGGGTATCTCCATACTGATTTCCACAGTGGTTGCAACAGTCTACATTCTCACCAGCAGTGGAGTAGTGTCGCTCTTTCCTCACAGCCCAGCCAGGATTTGTTATTGGGTGATTTCATGATGGCAGCCATTCTTTCTGGGGTAAGGTGGAATCTCAATGTTGTTCTCACTTGCATCTCTAAAATGACCAGTGATGTTGAACATTTTGTCATATGTTTATTTGTTATTTCTACTTCTTTTTCTGAGAAATGTCTGTTCATTTCAGATGCCCATTTTTGGATTGGGTGTTGAAATTTGGGATGCCTGATGTTTTTAAGTTCTTTATAATTCTAGATAGTAGACCTTTGTCTGAGGGATAGATGGTGAAAATTTTTTCCACATTGTGGGTTGTCTCTTCACACTGTTGGTGGTTTCTCTTCCTGTGCAGAAGCATTTTAGTAAGAAGAGATCCCACTTGTTGATTGTTTGTGCTAGTTCATGGGCAACTGAGGTTTTGTTCATAAAATCTTTTCCTACAACAATATCTTCAAGAGTTCTACCTAACCTCTCTTCCAGCCGGTTCAGCATTTCTATTTTAATATTTAGATCTTTAATCCATTGCATAACCTGTTCTTATTGTCAGTATCCTGCTAAGGCCTTCCTCAGGAGTGATCTGAGGTGTAAACAGGGCTGGGAAATTTACCTCCAAATATATTCCCAGGGTGTGAATATTTACTGAATTTTCAGAATCATGACACATTTAAGAAGATGGAAATAGGCACCCTCTGAATATCATAGAGTGTGTGTTTTAGTTTGCTCTTCGGCAATGGTATAAAACAATTCAATTTTTCAAGATTTAACATTTTAAAATTAAAAAGTGAACACTTTGGAACAACACCATAGATCTTGATGCTATCTTGGAATCTGCAGCAGGTTTTTAATTGGAGACTTGATCTTTCTGGCACTGATTAATTTTGCTTTATATACACTATTTTGGTCAGTGATTTTTATCTTTTGATTATGAATCATTTTTGAGAGGAGGGATAACTGTCCTTGATTTTAAAAGGATGCCAAAGGAAGAAAATGTGCCTACAGATATCCATAATTACAGATAATATTGTTTTTGACTACTCAATGCCCTTAATACATCCCAACACAAAATTGTAGTATACTTTGTTTATCTATAAACAACATTTTAATACTGCAAAGGCAAAAAAGGTATACTTTCTGTAATTCAGGCAATTTCAGATTCATTATTTCTTCACTTTACAATTCCTTACAATGGAATGCCTTTGAAATTATTACTTTTTATGCATCTTTGAAAATCCAGTGTATCTGTTCATTTTCTTTATGTAAGACTGAGCCCAGTAATTCTGGAGTGTGGGGAAGCAAAAAGTCCAAACATGTTACCTGTGATTTTGGATTTGCCTACAGAGGTCCTCTGCAGTGGTGGTGGTGAATGGTAAGAAGCATTAGGAATTTATACACAGCCCAAACTTGTTGAATTAGATCTTTGCTCTGCTGTGTCCTATGGCCCTTGAGGCTGGTATATTGTTTATCACATCATTCAGACTTTGTTGCATATGACTTTTCACAAAGTTAGGTCATGGACAGCATCAGTCAAAGATCAGAGAAAGTTTCATTCCTTAGCAGTAACTTCAACTCTTGTTAGGCATCTTTACAGCCTTAAATTTTCCTCTTGCCACATTCTTGTAATAACTTGTAATTGATCCACGAGTGCTAAGCTTAAGTATCATACTATCATTTGTTTTTTCCTTAAGAGGGTCATAACAAATTTTATTATAAAGGCACAGAAACTTTGGTGTGTAATATTTACATTTATTATTTAGAATATTTCTACTGATGAATCAATTTTAATTTTATGAGTTTTATTATATTAAATAATGGATACTTAACAAAAAAAATAATTTTTAAATAAAGTTTTGAATTTTTAAAAGTTTTTGTATGTTCATAATAAACCATCAAAATTTTCAACAGCAACTGTTTTTTGCTGTTCAAAGTCTAAAAAATAGCAACAGAAATAATTACTATATGAACTACAATCAAAATACCAATAGCACTCTACAAAAAAATCCTTACTTCAGTTATCACACATAAGGCAGTCTTCACACATGACAACAGCACATTCCATACACAAGTATTGCTAGCACAGAGAGCACATGTAGTTTGTTTTCCTGGCCTTTTTGTAGGACATAATTGACATCTCACTGGTCTTGTTGCTTTTTCAGGAGGTTATTATATTACACAATGTATAGTTAAAAGGAACATAAAATATCAGTAAAGTATAAAATTTTAACATGTATTGTGCATTTAGAATAAACATCAACATTTTCACATCAATGGGGTACTTGCTTAGAAAACCTAAAAGATAACATTAGAAATAAATTCCTATATGAAATGCAAAGAAAGCACCAATAGAACTCTACAACAAAAATAACCTTTGCTTCAACTGTCATACTTGAGTCAGTCTTCACAAATGACAACTGCCTGTTCCATGCACATACCTTGCTTACACTGATAGCACATGTGCTTAGCTTTCCTCTCCTATGTGTCAGGTCACTCATCATTCTCTTCTCTTCCTGTTTGGTTGGGAGGTTCCTACTATATTGTACAATGTGCACTTAACAACAAAAAAAGATATCAATAAAATAAAATACCAGATATGTAATGAATACTTACCTGCATTTTCACATCAGCTGTTTCCTTGCTTACAAACCTAAAAAATAAAAACCTATGTGAACTACAATGTACATACAAACAAAATTCTACTACAGAAATAATCTTTGCTTCAAATGTCATACCTAAGACAGTCTTCACACATGAAAACTACATGCTCCATACACCAGTTTCACTTACACTGATAGCACATATATTTTGTCTTCTTGTCCTTTTTCTAGGACACAGTTGACATCTTTTTGGTTTTCCCATTGTTGTTGTAGGACTTTGGGATGATGTACCTGTTTGTTCACCTGTCTGCTCACCACTGTGCTTGACAATTTCTGTTGCATAGTTCCCTGGGTGGAAACATTTGTTTTTCCTATGCTGTAAATGATCTCTTATGAATTCTAGGCCCAGTCCTCTAAGAAAATTTTGACGTGGTATTTAGCACTTGTTTTTTCTTTGTAAACTATCAAACAATTTCTGCCACACATGTTTAGGATTGAGCAAAACACAACAATTTGCCAAAGCTTTGTGTTTTGAGTGACATTATAGTTGCTGCATAATTCATTAACATCTACTCCACCTTTGGTTTTGTTGTAAAATGTTCCCATCTCAGGCTTCCATTTTATCAGGGTTTCCCTATTAATATTTCCATCATGGTTTAATGTTGACATGATACACAAGACCAATGTAAACCTTTCTGAAATCCAAATATTGTATTACACAATTCTTTTTTCTGAAATTACAACATTTCATTTTAATTTTCTGCCTTATTCTTGCATATAGTTCCTACTTTGGTCAACTTCTGAGCTGTTAGAAAATGTAACATTGAGAGAAAACTGGTGAACTAATTGTTGAATGTCACATTCTGATTAGTTCAGGATATGAGAGCAACAAGTCTGTTCACAACATCATTTGGTTTATTACTATATGATTAAGAACCTGGTAGCTGAGTTCCAGGATAAATTTCTAAATTGAAAATAGAGTAAGTCTTTGCATTTAGAAGGGCATAAATTTTTGTCATATATCAGCTCATTGCTTTTCCATAAGTTTTTTACATTCCTGCAATTATTATGAGAAAACCCTGCTAAGTACAGCAGACCTATGAATGCTTTCATTTGAGCTAGTAAGGTGTTATAATAAATACATTTTTGAATATGGCTATTGATACATACAGAATATTTAACTTGTGTTTCAATCTTTATATTTCACAGCATCTTGCAGCATTTCATCTGCTGTAATTTTCAACATTGAATGGCAGGGCTGCCATTCTGTCCAACAGGTTTCAACCTTACCAAGATCCTCACTATATTTTCAGACCAACTTCTAATGGTGCCATTTGGTTACATGACCATTTTGCAACATTTTGATTATGCACTCACATTGCTGTTTTCTTCATTATCTGAATCAAGGAGGTCTTCATTCCCTGTGTCTATCAGTCAATTCTTGCTTGATTTCGAAGCACAGGAACTTTGGCTCACATGGGCAACATCAAAGTCATTATTATCTTGGGGGTCCAGCAGCCTGAAGGCAGCAGGCTACCTACTGGGCACAGCGCTCCCCGCCCTCCACTTGGCCAGGCCATGCCTTGGGAGCTGTTCACTTGGGGCAGTGCTGGAAAAGTTTGCTTTGAACTCCCTCCCCAGAGCGTGGTCCACATGGTGAGCCTCTTCCCTGAGAGCTCTGACTCACAGCCAAGCTTCCCGGGAATGGAGGGCAGGGTGCTGGCTGCGAGCCCGTGGGTTTGGGGAGAAAAAAGCGCTCAGCAGCCTACCATGCCAAGGGACCCAGGGTCCCCTCCTCCCTCTGTCCCCCTTCCCTCCTGCAGGGAGTGGACATGGCCTTCCACTCTTACCAGCATTATTTATAGGACTATGACTGCAGGGTGGATTTCTGGTGTCCAGCCAAGACATCTGGAAGAAATTCAAGCTGGTGCCATTGCCCCCACGTCACCACCCTGGGGCTCTGGTCCCGGTGCTGGGGACCTAGCCCCTGGGATTGGTTCCCCAGAGCCTTGGCCCAGTGGGGGGTGCCAAGGATAAGGTGGAATGTGAGGGCCATTCGAAAGCTTGGGGCAGGAACTATCCATCCATCATCCATGGAGACTGCATGTGGAGCGGTTTCTTTGCCCCTGAAAGGCTGGAGAGAGGAGAGAGCCACTGGCTGGTCCCTTGTGCGCCCCTGTGGAGAATCCGCCCAAGGCGCCTGCAGCCCTGGACTGGACTGCACTCCGAGCCTCGAAGCCAGCAACCTGGCACCCGCCACCCCCTGTCAGCTGGGTGAGCCCAAGACCCAGGACTGCTCGGGGTCCGAAAGCCCAAGCAACTTGGAGGGTGAAGAAATCGATGTCGTAACAGTGAAGAAAAGCCAGTCTTTGTGTATACAGAAGCCAGTCACCATCACAGCATGGGCAGATCCTCTGGATCCCTGCATGAAACACTTCCATATCTCAATCCATCAGCAACAGCACGATTATGCTGCCCGTTTTCCTCCAGAACGTTGCTTCCAAGAAGAAGGCCCACAAAGGAGTCCCCAGGAAGAGACTGTGGAGAGAAAAGCACACAAGGAGAAGCAAGATAAGAAGGATGAAGAGCTTGTGAGCCCTCCACCTCTAGAAAGTGAGGCTCCTCCATCCTGCCACCCCAGACCTGTCAGTTCTGATACTGAGGACTTGAGCAAGAGGAAGAATCACAACTTCTTGGAGCACAAAAGTCAAAATGACCTCTGCTCACAGTTCTTGGCCCTGAGGGACCAGGTACCCACCTTGGCCAGCTACTCTAAGGCCCCCAAAGTAGTGATCCTCAGAAAGGCCTTCAAATCTGCAAGCCCTGGTAGGGGCTGAGAAGAGGATGGCTACAGAGACAGAAGCTTTAGGCTAGAAAAGGATGCTCCCACTGATGTCTCTGGGGGTGATGCAAGGACAGCTGGGCCTGAACAATCTCCCTGAGGCTCCTATTTCCAGGAGACAGAGGAGTTGTCTTGAGTGAAGACAAGCTCATAGACTTGATCAAAATGGACCATTACCTCACTGTCAGACACTTTACAGTAGATGAGGAGTGCAAACATTTTATACATATATATATATATATATATATATATATATATATATATAATGATGTGTTAAGCAACACCC
>NW_004624769.1:3278327-3306347 GCF_000247695.1 Heterocephalus glaber
AGAAGGGAAAGGAAAAATGATGAGAAATGGAAAAAATGGAAATAAAGTCTTTGTAAATAGGGAAGGGTGGAGGGGGTGAAGGGAGGGCTAGTAATAGGAAAACAACAAGAACCAAGATGCATCATGTAAAGGTACAAGTTCCCAATGATAAATGTAAATGTGTTGTATTCCTAAAATGTACCAAGAAAAGAATTTAAGAAAAAAAAAAAATAACAACAGTGATATGGCAACGAATTAACAGTGAATCACCATGACTTCTATGTACCCTATTACTCAGATCCAACAAGCCTGGTAGGACAGTGGAACGCTCTAATGAAGACCCAGTTACAAGTCAGTTGGAAGGCAACATCTTGAGAGTCTGGTTTGTGTTATTCTTCTGAACATGTACAAATATTAAACAGGTGGCTAAGAGTTGATACTCCTATGTAGGGCCTGCATAGCTGCTCACGATTATAACTACAGGCAGCAACTTTCACTTCCTTTTCCTTCAACTAATTATCAAATGGCATTAGAGGGCCTAGTCACAGAAGAAAGAGTAATAACTACACAACCCTTTCCATGTCATAACTGAAATTGAGATTTTTTTCTTCTTTATTTGCTTTTTTAAATGTTATTCCCTTCCATTTTTTTTAAATCTTGCTAGAGCATAGCCTCCCGATAATGCATGTTACAACTTAGCTTCATGGAGGATTATAACTAAATTTATATCACCTCTTAATAACATTTTAATTTAGATTTTGTGTTCATATGTATTGGAAACAGGAGAATTTTGTTGTTGGTTTGTTTATTGTTGCTGTTTTTCCATACAAAGGACAGCTATTGGTGTTCAGACATAAATGAAAAGATTGCCCTTATTTTGTCCTGTTTATTCTTCCCTTTTCGTGCTCAGACCTTCTTTACCTTGATTCTTGGATGAGGAAAGTAGGTGCTGTCACCTCAGCACTGGCCTCTTGTCTCCAAAACTGTAGTTGGTTTATCAGTGATCAGCATCAGCTGGAGGTAAGAGGCTAGGAGGATACAGAAGTAAGAGTGTTCTTCCTTTCACCACACTATGATTGGCCATGACTGCATACAGTTTATATTTCCTTTTTATGGCCATGGCTAGAAATAGGTGGACTTTCTTCCATGACTCTGTTAGCTCTGAAATTACCATTTCCTTCCCTCTCCACTTCAGACCTAGTGATGGTAAAATTTCCTTCTCTGGTTACTCCCTGGTAACTGTGACTTCATCATATTTTATTATTTCCCTTAATTATGTTCATACTACTCTTAGTCTATTTATGACATGTCTTTATTTATCTCTGGGGAATATATCATCTGTTTAGTGACATGATTCTGACTGATTCCAGCACCATGACACTACTGAATCTAGGGTCAGAGGAAGTCAATAGATGATTAAGTGTAGAGTATAAAGATGAAAAAAAGGTGAAAAACTGAAAACTAAAATCTTTATTCATTCCAGATTTTACTTCAACAAAATATTGTAAAAGAAGATAAAATGACTAATTCCATGAACACAGAATTTTTGTTGCCTTTAACGTTTTGTCTATGTAAAATGGAAAATTGAAATTAAATTTAAAAATTAACATATTAAACCTTTAAACATGTCATATTTTCCTGAAGTCACTTTGATTCTTTTCCAGATTGAATATTTTTATATTGCAGGTCCCATCTAAGAGTCATATCCAAATGAGAATTAAAATGTCTTCTAAGTGAAATTATTATCTTTCATAATTCAGTTGCCATAACAATGTCCTTTGCTCTTAATGTTGATTTAAATATGAACTAGCATGTACTCCATATAAGCCCTGAAAACATGAATATTGACATTGAAAATACATTATTGAAGAAAAGCTTACAAAACAACCTATGGTGTGAAGGACAGATATCAGTTATGATAATCAACTGTGTATATTACTTCATTCCCATGTTTTCTTTTGTAAATAATTTTTCTTAGAAGGCATTTAGTTTCCTTGACTTGTTCTTCAATTCACCTAACAAGTATTTCTTTTAAAAAGTGTAGCAGGCAATGGCTTCTTCATATATTACAAAGGAATAAATGCACTTTATACTTTGAGGAAAATATGAGAATTTCAATTATTTTACTAATGTATAATATTATATAATTACTAAAAATGAATTTTTGACTTGAAATACTTTATTTAGATTGAAAATATTTGATTTAAGGTGAGGTTAGATAGGTGTACTTGCAGAAAAGTTAAGAGTTTCAATTATTTTGTTAAAGAGGAAAATGTACCAGACAAGTTGCTGAGAAAATATCATAGACTCCTCAAATTTTCATCTTCCTAAAATGTTTTACTCAGAGTAATATTACATTTTCCATACTAGTAGTCTTCTAACTAAAAAATCAGTAATGTGCTGCATGTCTAAATACTGTAAATAGAATATATGCATATTCATTTAAAATGTTTGAATGTTACATCATGCATAACTTGATAATCATATCATTACTATGTTTATAAAATAAATCAATGTAATATAAAATATATGCTAATTATATAAATAATATATTGGTTCTTATCTATATTTCAATTAATTTTTCCAATGATTTTCATATTTCTTTCTCTTATGGTCATATGATCTTAGATTTGTATTGCTTTTAATTTGTGTGCTATTCAGGGATTGCAAAAGAGAACCAGAATAAAGAGACATTACAGATAGAATAGTAATAATAACACCAATGCTAATAACAGCTGATATTTTTATAGCATTATTAGATACAAAGCAATCCTAAACATTCTCTCTATTTTGTTACATTTAATCCTCATGTCCACTTGTCACACAGGTAATATTTTATCCTTGAGGATTATAACATAATATAGTATAATATATCAAAATTTCTACATGAGGGAACAAAGATACAGAAAGAAGTTAAATAAATAGTTGGGCATACCTGGTGAATTACATATAAAATATTCCTACTCAGGCCTTCTGGCCCCAGTACCACCAACACTTTGTAGTACTAGATTTTACACATATAGTTCACCAAATGCTCAATTTTTACACATATTAAAACTCTGCCATCTTATGAAAAGATATATATTCTTCTCCTTGCCCAAGTTCCATTTAGGGTGAAGAAAAATGATGTACCAAAAGGGAAGGCACTACTAAAAAAGCCAAATAGATTCATTTTCTAAGGCTGCCATGAAAGAGTCCCAAAGACTGAGTGGTTTAAATAAAAGCATATATATATATACTTTCTCTGAGTGTTGGAGGGTAGATGACTAACATTAAAGTGTTGGCAATGTTGGTTTCTTCTGGATGATCTCTCCTTAGCTGCAGATATCTTTTACTTTTGTGCTTACTTGGTCCTCTTTCTGTATATGTCTGTGTCCTAATCTCTAACCCTAAGGACACTGGCCATACTAGGTTAAGACCCATTTACATGAACTTATTTTTTTCTTAGAGAGCCTATCCCCCCAAAAAAGTCATATTCTGAGGTAAAGGGAAGTTAACATATGAATGTTATGGTGGGAGGAGGCAAACTTTGGCTTGTGACCCTGAACTCTTCCCCAAAGTGCTTAGAGTCTTAAATTTATATATCAGAAATTGTAGTATAACTCTCCTTGGTACAGAAACAGAGTAAAAGTGAAAATAAAGGAATAAAAAACATATATATTTGGAATGAAGCTAGAAAAGTCTCCTACAGCATGTACTTCTGACCCAGCCTGAATGTCATGCCAAGACTGCTATTGCAATGTCCTATGTAGTAGCACGTATGCCAAATTGTTTTAAATATACCAAAGCTGGTTTATCTCAAAGGCAGATGAGTCTAGAAAGAGCCTAGGCCTCCTCAAAATGCAAATTATAATTCAATTGATAATCTCTATTGGCTATTAGTGCTGGAAATGGAAACATGGACACTAGTGGAAAGTGATAAATGATGTGGCTTTTGCCATGCATAGATGATCTTGTGCAATGATATAATTAAGAAAGATATTGATGGTATGGAATATCAACCATCACTTTATAAGGATACACAAAGCTAATTTCAGAGATATTAAAGGCTTTTTATGACCTAGCAGGAGCTCACATATTATTGGGGCATAAGTTTAGTTACACAGGAGACTTCATAAGGGACTCTGGAGTACCAGAAAATTGCATTTGCATTTTAAATAAATTTACTCTCTCTTCAAGCTACATTATAAACTGTCCATTGTTCAAGCCAAATAAAGAGGGTTGGACACCACCTGTGAGTACTTTCCTAAATGTTTCATTTCAGGGGCTCTAGCCTTCCATCTATAAGTAAAATTAGTACATTTCTCCTAATCCAGAAAACAGTCATTTCCTTCCCTGAGCAAACAATCCAGAGAGCCATTCGTTACTTCTTAACTTTCACGCTTGAGGTTTTCTGAGTGATAATTTTTTCTCTTGATTGGATTATATGTGGCTCTTAAAAATACTACCAAAAAAATTCTAAACACAAGTTACTTTCCCTAACGTGACAATATTAAATGAAAAATAAAGAAGAGAATGATGATAATTAACAAGCTTAAATTAGGCATAGAGAGAATAAGATACTCAATATCACTGATCCAAAATAATTATTTAATTTCCGTGGATGGAATAGTGAAGACTGCCTAGCACATAAAAGGAAAATGTTCCTTTTCCTGATTTTTGGAGACATTGGTTTGTCTATTGATTCCCACAGTTACTATTTGTGTGCTATATAGAGTTTGCTTGACCATTTCATCCATGTAAAAATTTGTGAAGAATATTATTGCCATATTAGTTAGATATGTCTCTGGCAGTACAATTTCCTTAAACTCTTAATGAGTTTCCAGTTTATTTCCTTTTAATGAGATCCTTCTGTAAACAATCACAAACAAATACCTTTAAATTTAGCCTGTGAGTTTCCCTATTTTATCTAATGATTCCTCTGCTCTACAAAGTCTCCAAAGCCTTAATTGACAATGCTTCAAAGCAATTTAAACAAGAGGCTTAAGTGCTGGTAATATAACATATGCACCTCAGGCAACCAGGTATGGTCTTTGAGTAGCAGGTAATCCTTTAAGGGGAGGTTCCTGAGCAGGAGACTTTTATCCTAAGAATAGTCTCAAAGGTATCAGTTAGGTAACATTTTGCCTGGAATAGAGCAAATTGTTTTCAACCCATAAGGTTGAATCTGTAAGGTTAAGTGAAATTGAAGGTAATAATGATGCCTTACTCAACAATAAAATTTTCCACTTCTGTTTATTTATTTTCTGCATCAAGTGAATGTGCATCTCTCACATTTAGAGCGATACTAACCAAATATGGCAAATGTCTGCCAAACTCCTGATTATTTTCTTCTCATCTATTGTAAATATATATATATACATATATATATACACATATATATATATATACATTGCTTTGTCCAAAGGTACAGAATTCAAAATGTAGACCAAATTTTTTAAAGCATCGTGAAGTTTTTCTTAGCCCACAGTGTTTATATCATTATGATTAAAGTCTTTCAATTAGTAAATTTTATGTTTATTTTATTACCTACAGCATTCATCTTCCAGATACTAAATTCTGTATTAATCTTTAGCTGAATTGAACAAAATCCTCCAGATTAAATTTCCAGAGAAATGCTAGGTCTGTTATTTATTTTTGTATTTTTGTCCTGTGTTACTCTCTTCAATCCATACCTCTTAAACCACTTTTCTACTTTTGTATATTTATTTAATTTAAAACACATATTAAAATCTGGAAAACCACCTAGTCAAGTGTGCTTTTAATGTAGTGCATCACCATAGGCTAATGATGAAGTGAATCAACCAAAATTTTGGATCTATCATTATTTCTTCACTTTAACAAGTTAAGAAAGTCTGACGAACACTAAGGTCTATTCATATATCAATAAATCACACTTCATTTTATTTGAAATTAAAATTAAGTAGAAGTTTTATTTTCTTCCCTAACTGCGGGGATTGTTTTGCTCAACCCTAATATGTCATAGTCTGCATTTTACACAGCTGTTTCAAACCAAGGAGTTAATTAAACTTGTATTACAGTTAATATACAAAGATTTTAACAAGATGACATCTTTGATTATAGTTTGTATAAGTAACTGAACATTGTGAGTAACTCACTGATAATTTTTAAATAAAATTGCTGAATATGAAAATATATTTACAGCAGCTACATTTTTGTCTTTTCAAAACAAAGCAATGATATATTAGGTGGGCTCCAAATTAGCGTTAATATTTACATTTTTAAAATTATTGGAGTAAATGATACAGTCCTTTAATCCCCTTTAAAGCACTCTTCCTTACTTCCACCATACTTATCCAATCCTAGCTACTTTCTGAAATAGTCCTGGAAATCCTCTTTTGTGAGTGTCTTTATTTATCCTTTTCTGGTTGATCGAATCCATCCAAGTCACATAATTTCAGATCTCCTGAATAAGCCAGATGAGGCCAAACCATAATATTTTTATTTTACAGAAGCTATATGGATAGAAAATGGCCTGATAAATGGGCAGATAGATTCATCCTCCATCATGACGATATTTCATATCACACATTGCTTCTAGTAATGCAATTTCTATCAGACAAAAATGTTACGGTGTTCCACCATCCTCCTTATTAACTAGGTCTGGCTCTGTCACCGTGTTACTTCCAGCTCTTCCCCAAAGTAAAAATGATCATGAAAGGGAATTATTTTTAATTGAGTCAGGACATCAAATCTGCCACAACAATGCAACCGAAGTTACTCATGAAAAAAGACTTCCAGAAGTATTTCAGAAAATGACAAGAACAAGGGGATAGTGTGCTTAAGTTGGGGAACATTTTGGTGGAATTAATGGCAATGTATCTTTTACTGTAATAATTTTAAAATTTATTTACCATATTTTGAACATACCTCATACTTTCCTATACATTTTTTACGATTTCTTTTTGGATGTCTCTCATGCACATGGATATTAGTAGCTAATAAATAACATTTGTAGTGGATTAATTAATGGTTACCTTGAGTGGGAACATGCATCTGAACGGAGTCAGCATGACTTTGGGCATGGAAAATCCTCTTGAGGATTGTTGCTGGAACGGCACAAAAGGAGAATGGGAGGGGAAGATTGCATGCTGCTGATTTTCCTGAAGAAGTTGTTTTTTGGCAGTTTTTCTTCAAAGGAGCTTTGGCTGCTGTCTTCCTTTAGGAAAGCTTCAATCCTTGTCTTCATCTCCGGCATTTTCTGGCTTCTAGTGAAGATCTCTCAGCCTTTTGGCACAGACCCTTCACCCTGCCGGCACAGACTTTCTGGCTTCCACCACTGGCCCTTGGACTTTCCTGGTGTAGATACTCAATTCAGACTTGCACAGGACATTGTCATGGGCTCCAACTCCTTGACTGGATCTTTCCATTCTCCAGGGCACAGACAGACTTCTGTACTCTTCTATATCTGACTCTAGTGAACATTCACTAGCACAACACTCATTTGTTTATTTAGAAAAACTTGAGCCAACTGGCCCAAGAAAAAAGAAAAAAATCAAGATCAAAAATTAAAATACCAGATGTTTTCATGGATGCCAATGGTTAATGTTGCATTAAATCTATGACTAAGAGTGCTAATCTACCACACTCACCTCCATAGGAAGAGGTTGATGCATCCAGCTCAATCTAAAGTTTCATTCTTCTAAATAAACATGTATGCTGTGTACATTTCTTTATAATGCTTGAGGAAGAAATAGTCAGAAGAAAATGAATCCCCAGTAACTAAAAGTTTATGGTAGAAAATGATAATTTCCCACCAATTAGATGACTCATTTTTTTTTCTCTGTGGAAGAAAGTGAATAAAAGTGTGGATCACAATGGGAGGAGGGGATCAGAAATCTAGGAAAGTTGCTCTAATGGCAGCTTCCTCTACAGAGAGAAACATGATGTTAGAAGACCATGACATGTATTGAGAACATCTTATTACATAAGCCACCAACACCCATTATCTAAGGGTATCTTAGTGTTCCCTTTTAAAAATATATTATCTCTTCTTTCAATGCCTGAAGTTATTAAAATGATGTGAAGCTGCTAACATTAGAAAAATATGCTTCTTTCATAACTAATGATAATGAATTTCAGCAAAACTGTGGAATTCCTTTACTCTTTGCATTTTGATAGCACTAATGTAAATGTTAATGTAAATTTTATCCATGAAACTTACATCAACTTTATCAGCATCCAACAGTTCATGAAATCAGAATAAACTCAAAACCTTATAAACTCAAAAACTATTTCTCTATTTCTGCTTCTGCAGAGCAAAGCACTTATTTTTACCCACTGAATAAATCTTAAAGTAAACCAAGGATTTCCCAGTGCAAAACTTATCTACAATATTCCTTTATGTCCTAGAATTAGAAGCTACAAATAGAAAATGAGAACAAAGCTTATCACCTCACAAATTTACTTTATATGTGTGGACTTGCTCTCCTGTTTTCCATAAGCCAACAATCTAGAAAGTCAAGGCCAGTGGAAATAAGCAATTATGGACAAAGTTATTTTCAACTCCTAAATTGAGCTGAGCTGAGGCAGAAAATTTAGTTTTCTTTCTGAGAAGTCATGATTTCAAGTTGCACATCAGGAGTAAAGACTTTTAAGTCCTTTCTACTTGAAACAATCACATGTAAAATTCAGATAAATCTAAATTCCTTGATACACTTTCTATATACACTGTATGTACATTTTTAAGGAGAGACTGACAAGATAAGTCATAATACAAGGTCCCCACTTTTATAAGCTTTGATTTACAAATATAAATTGTTCATATTCCTTTAATTCAATTCTCTTAACATATTACTGTGTATAGTTCCAGATCAATTTCAATACATTTGTCAAGACATATATCTTAAAAGAATTTGCCAAACTCTCAATTGGAAAAAGAATCTATGACATTTATTACTTTTACCAATAGTTTTGTGATTATTGATAAAGCAATAACTATATGTATTTTGTATTCTAGATTTCTTACCAAATTCTTACCTTGTGTTAATCCTTCAATATTATAATTGAGATGCTCATTTCTTTGTGTGTGTGCATGTGTGTGTGTGTGTATGTGTGTGTGATGTCAGCTAATGGATTTAACCACATTAGATGAGCACCTGCTACCTTTGTTTTGCTTTGCTTCTTCTCAAATATAATTTTGTAATCACCCAAAATTCATCATTAATTTTAAAGGATCCTGAAGTTAATGTTCAGAAATAAATCAAATTTGGTTTGGTAACAAATCAGTGACTAGTTATATGTTATGATTTGATTTAATATCCCTAAAGAGCTTGTGTGTTTAAAGGCTGGGCTTTTAAAATAACAATGGATTGCTATGGTTTCATTACCTTGACTTCGAATGTTTATATCTCACATAGAATTGTTTAGATATAATATCAAAAACTCTTCAGTTGAATAGGCAAAATGAACATAAAATTAGAATTGAGAGAACTAATATTATACCTTTTCTTTAGAGTTACCATTTAGTAATCTTTGAATCTAAAATTATCAAATTTAATTTATGCCCTAATTTTTAAAATTATCTCAGTATTTTTGAAAATGGAATATTTTATTTTATCCATAACTAAGCCAAGAAATTTTTTTAAAAATTACTATTTTCAAATGTACTTATTCAAAATTTTTGAAATTCCCTAATTTTAAATTATAAGGTTAGTCAGTATTAAGACTTCTCCAAGGTTTCTATTTTACTTTAGAAATAAAAAGAAAGTTGATAAATCTTTTAAATTATACACCTTATTTGTAATGATGGTGTTAATTTTTACCATCTAGCAAGACACAATGCCTTTTCTGAAGGTAGTAATGGATAATATGAATGTTTACAATTCCATAAATATGGGATTCCAGAATAGGAAGAAGGGCAAATATCCAGGCCAACTTCTACCTTTTTAGATAAAAGAATACAAACAAAATTTTTATTTCAGAGCTAATTTTGGTTATATTTTAAAGAACCTCTGCTTTGTTTTATGGATTCTTAAGTCTTTTCTAAATTTCATATATTTCCTGAGTGCTGAGTTCAATTCAAGACACTGTTCTCATTTATGAAAGTGTTATCTTTCCTCTTGAAGAAATGAAACTTTTTATTATCTCTTCCTCTAAGTCTTTCCTAAATCTCAGCAAAATTACAACGTAGTTTCTGCCTTATCTTTATACCAGTGAAAATATTTTCGATATAAAGTAAAATAAAAGAGATTTTCCTGAAGAAGGAACAAAAACCCATGGAGACTAAATGAGAAAAGAAAAATTAAAAAGTGAAGTGATAGAAGAGTCCACAACTTAAACCTTATCATCTTCTCAAGAAAACAGAGTGGATTAATTTCAAACCAAGATCTTTTGAACATCTGTCTTTTTTTTAAATTTTATTTTATTTGTACATTTTAGGTACACAATATAATGACATTCATCATTGGAAATTTGCACCTTTACATAATACATCTTGGTTCTTATTTTCTCCCCCTTTCCCTGCCCTCCCTTCAACCCCTCTATCCCTTCCTATTTCCAAAGACTTCATTTCAGTTTTTTCATTTTCTCATATTAATTCCATTCCCTTCTTTCCTTTCCCCTACCCTTCCCACTTCCCCTTCACCTTTGCCCCTTTCCTTCCTATTTCACATTATCTATTAAACCTTTTAGTCCATATTTGTACTTTCAGGTTCTCACACTTGAGAAACTATTCCATATTTACACGTGCGTCCTATTTATTTCACTTAAGATTATTGCCTCAATGTGCATGCATTTAGCTATAAATGTCTCTAATTTCTCATTTTTTTATGTCTGAGTCGTACTCCATTTTATTTTTAAAAAAACACATTTTCTTTATCCAGTCTCCAGTTGACGGGCATTTGGGTTGTTTCCAAGTTTTAGCGATTACAAACTGTGCTGCTATGAACACGGGTGCACATATATCACTGTGGTATAATTCTTTTAATTCTTTGGGGAAGATCCCCAGCAGTGGAATAGCTGGGTCAAATGGGACTTCCAGACCTAGTTCTTGGAGGTATCTCCATACTGATTTCCACAGTGGTTAAGCCAGTCTACACTCCCACCAGCAGTGGAGCAGGGTTCCTCTTTCCCCATAGCCCTGTCAGCATTTGTTATTGGTTGATTTCATGATGGCATCCATTCTTTCTGGGGTAAGGTGGAATCTCAGTGTTGTTCTCATTTGCATCTCTTGAATGACCACTAAGGTTGAGCATTTTTTCATATGCTTTTTTGCTATGATTACTTCTTTGTCTGAGACATGTCTGTTCATCTCAGATGCCCATTTTTGGATTGGGTCTTTAAATTTGGGAGATCTGATCTTTTTAAGTTCTTTATATATTCTAGATAGTAGACTTTTGTCTGAGGAACAGCAAGTGAAAATTGAAGGGAAGAAAACAATATTCCATGGAACAGGCGCATGAAAAAAAGAAGAAGTAGCTATCCTCTTTGCAGACCAAGTGGATTTAAAATCAACACTGATTAAGAGAGACAAAGAAGGACACTACATCCTTGTAAAGGGAACAATCCAAGAGGAAGAGATAACAATCATAAATATATATGCACCAAACACTAGTGTACCTAACTATATAAAACAAATACTAACAGATATGAAAAATTATATAAGCACTAATACAATAGTAGTGGGGTACTTCAATACCACATTCTCACAAATAGATATATCAACTAGACGAAAAACAAGCAACAAAGTACTAGAACTCAATCAAACTCTTGAACAAATGATCTTTACAGATGTTTACAGAGTGTTCCACCCCACAAAATCAGAATACACATTCTTTTCAGCTGCACAAGGGTCGTTCTCCAAAATAGACCACATACTCACTCATAGAACATATTCAAGTAAGCGAAAAAGAATTGAAGTTATCCCCCGTATATTATCAGACCATAATGCAATGAAATTGGAGATCAATAGCAAAAGAAACCACAAGAATTTCATAAACACATGGAAATTGAACAACACACTTCTGAATAACCAACGGGTCACAGAGGAAATTAAAGAAGAAATCAGACAATTCCTTCAATTAAACAACGATGATAATACAATATATCAGAATCTATGAAAGCAGTCTTGAGGGAAATTCATAGCAGTGAATACTCATATTAGGAAAACAGAGCGAGCCCATTTAAACAACCTGATGCTGAACCTGAAACTTTTAGAAAAAGAAGAGCAGGACAAACCCAAATCTCATACAAGGAAGGAGATTACAAAGATCAAAGCAGAAATCAATGAAATGAACGTCTCAGTCTTTATGAATCAGTTTCTTAGTCTCTCAGCATTGTTTATATCTGTAATATCTTAAGAATCCTCTTTGAATAGGGTAGTTAGTAAAATCCAGTGGGAAGGACAACTCTAATGTGAGGCCATGGGAGAGGCATCTAGAAAATTTGTCCTTACCAGATGTAAAGAAATAAACTGGGACACATATTAACTGCTTTGACATGGAAGATACTGCTAAGCAAAATGACCTATAGTCAAAAATGTAAATATTTCATACTTTCTCTTATATGAGAAACCTAAAACTTAAATAAATTAATGATTAAAATAAAGGGGCAATGATAAGGAAATAGAAGATAGGTTCTTAGATACCAGGAAGGAGATCAAAGGAGTGGAAAGAGTAAAAGAATTGAGAATGAGCAAGATATCTTACAAGCAGTTTCTAATTGTCCACCATGAACATCACTATTCTGTAATATGAACATGCAATAACAAAAACTTGATAATAATTGCATGTCCTCAACACTATTGTAAATGTCTTATATCAGTTGATTCTTTGTGACAACCCTATTAGATAGACATGTGATATAGTTTACATTTCATTTAACATTCTTTCAGCTCTTGAAGTTTTGATTGAACATTGTTAACCATACTTACTAAATATTCCTATTTTTAAAGGGCCATCTTCAAACATATGATAACAAAAAACAGGCAAAATTATACTCAAAACATCAAAATAAGAATAAAAATATGGAGCATGTGCAAATTAGCTATCATCAATATCTAGCCTGTTAATGTATGCCTTAGATATTTATTATTATATATATATTATTATTAATGATTACATTGTTTTTTCAATAATATGTATATACCTCTTCAAAATCCTGAAATGGAAATGTTTTGATAACTATGCTTAGTTACATACAGTATAACTTTGACTTACCAGAATAAGCTGGAGACAAGTTGTTTTTCTTCCTGCATATGACACAACCACATAATTTGTAGATTTTTTTTTGTTGCTGAAAGAATAAAAGTGAATTTGCTTACTTGTTTTTCTCCAGATTGATTTTCTTACATTTTTCTCAAATAGCTAAGACTATAAAATCAGTAGAATCTCACTTCACATTCAATATAATAGATATATTTACAGCTTTGGGTTTTTCCAGTCTTATTGACTCTGGGTCTTGAAATCACTGAACCTACTGATTTTCACTTCAATAAAGACAGTTTAAAAAGTTTTATATGTGAAATCACTATTAAAGTAAAATCAAACCTAAATATATGTTTAGAGGGAGGAAATTAGAAGTTTAAATAGAAGGTGAAATAGCAGAGGACAAAGAGAAGTGTATAAAATAATTTCTGTGAATTAATTAGACGAATTCGGCAATGATATTCTGAGGGAAATCCCTATAATAGGGTTATTGTCATGATACATGATCTCTCATGTGTTTGTGAAACAATTGCTTCAATCAGAACTCTGAAATAATGTGGGACAGGATTTCTAACTTTTTAAAATCAAATTTTATATAAGGAAAATGTACCATAGTGTAGAATCTTATCTGACATATATATTTGATGATGCAGAGTTTTACTCTTGTCCTTCATGTTCCTGTTCTCCTGACCCTGATGTTTCCTTGTCCAATCCCCTTTGTTTTCTGAACATGTGAATACAAATGCCAATAGGTGCATGACAGCTCTGTTAGCATCCATGCCTGGTTGCATGAGGAGTTACTGTGGCCTTGAGTAGCTTATAGGAGCCCATGAAGGGTAGAAGAGATGTTCACATGAGTGTCACCTCATGGAGTCAGAGCCTATACTAAGGAGGAGGGGTTCTATGCAGAGAGCAGAGTGTTGCAAGTTGTAAGAGAATAATAGGTTGAGGGAATATAAACACTGAGGCCAGCCTTGGTAAGACTGCCAGTATGAGAAGGTTGGGAAAGGTGTCCATGTAGAAAGCAAAACTGACATCTAGTTTCCAAGCATGATGCGTCATGAAGAGCATCAGTGCAAGGGACTGGACTCTGTGGCAATGGAAACTTATTTGCATTAGGGCAATTAAGCAGTTGCATTTACTATAAGCAGAGTAAGATTAATCATTGTCAGAGAAAAGGGATTCACAAATACTGAAAGGCAAAATCTTGAATAAATTTCTGGTGCTAGATTAGTCATGGCTGCTTTATATAAGAATAGATGTATAAATGAAGATACAATGATTTTTGTGGGTACACAAAATATATTTCTTAGGTATGTCTGCTCAGAGGGCCTAATACTAGGAGTATTCCAGTACAAATGAGCACACTTAGTGCATATTCCTTATTTCCTACGTACCAATGATCCTTGCAAACATGTTTGAATAAGTGTTGGAGAAGGAAAAAGACAAGATGAATCTGGAACAACTTATTAATTTAGAAGGCAAAAATTTGCAAGACTCATCAGGGGCACCTAAAAAAGAAATAGGAACATGTTTGAAATAGTAGAAAAATCTGGTATTAATTTGTATTTCAAAATAAAGGCAACATTTAAATTATCTGACTAAAATAGTATGTAGTGACTTTCTTTGCCTCTTCAGATCCATCTTAGAAGTCCACTTTGTCTGAAAAGCTACTTTTGCTTCTTTTCAGGCTCCCATTGCATGTTACATTGTTTTCCATTCTTTGATTTTTAGTCTGTGACAGTCTTTTTGGTTCTTATTTTTTCCCCATTATCTGTGCGCCCTTCAACCCCTCCGCCCTTCCCTATTTGCATAGATTTCATTGGATTGAATGTATTCCTTGTGTATAGCATAACATTAGGTTTTATGTCAATCTGTGTTTTTAATTGAGTAGTTGAGGCCATTCACTTTAAGACGTTTTACTGAACAGTATTAACTTATTCTTGCCATTTCATTACTTTCCAGTTATGATTTCTTTTTCCCTCTTCTGTTTAGCTAGTCACCCTTCCTGATATACTCATTCTATTACACCTCTTAACAACATTGGCTTCATTCTCCTTTCCCAGAATATACTTCAGTATTGCTTTTTGAATGTTGGCTTCATGGTGATGAATTTCTTAATGTGCTCTTTGCCATGAAAATACCTTTTTTTCTCTATCAATTTTGAAGTATATTTTTGCAAGTATATTTGTCTGGATTAGAAGTTGTTTTCTTTTAGGATTTGAAACTTTTCATTTAAAGATCTTCTAGTCTTTAAAATTTGTCTTGAGAGTTTTGCTGTACTGTAACACTAATAGGTTAACCTTTAAAAGAGATTTGTTACTTTTCTCTTACAGCTATTAAGATTCTGTTCTTGGGTTGGCCTTCTGAGATTTTGGCTATGATATAACATGGAAAAATTCTTTTTTGATCAGTATTATTTGGGATTCTATATTCCTTAATTATCTGCACGTTAAAATATTTTCCTGTATGTTATGGTTTATTTATAGATATCCTCTCAAAGTTTCATCCACTCATAGGTTGGTCTTCTGTGAAGTGGCTGAACCACAGCTGTGTGAACTGGATTAGTGCATTAATGAATTTATAGCTGGCTGTGATGTTGAGAGGTGAAGCCTGATGGGAAGAGGTGGGTCACTGTGAGTGTAGCCTGGAAGGATATATATGTGTATAATATCCTTGCTCCCTTGGCGGCTTGGTGCTTCCTGCCTACTGTGCTATGGAGAGTTTCTCTTCTGCCATGCCCATCTGCCATGATTGGTCTCCCTCTGTCATGCTTGTCTGCTATGGTTGGAGCCAGCCAACTATGGATGTAATCTCCTACACAATCTAAGCCAAAATAAATCTCTCCTCTTTTAACTGGTGGGTGTTGGGGATTTTGTCCCAGCATAAGAGTCACTAAGACACCAAAATGAAACTGTGGGGATAGAGAAAATAAATCAGGTAAAATTTGAAAATAAAAGATGATAAGGAGGAGAGAAATCTAAAACACAGGATTTAATTAAGGAGGAAAAGCAAATCTAACAAGATTAGATAAAACTAATAGAACACAAGAGACAAGAAAAAAAAAGAGCAAAAGAGAGAGAGAAAAAAATGAAGACTTCCTCAGAAAAGAAAAGTGATTCTCCAAATTCCTCCATGTATTTTACTGAGTAGTTTCTTTCTAAAGTCTGTAGTGTTAGAATCAACAAGATATGGTAAAGGGATAACAAGTCACTACAATGTACAAAATGTACAATTTTGTGTCTGTTCACATTTTGGCATGTGAATGTTGTGTCCTATCTTTTCTTCCTGGGCATTGTCAGTCAGTGGTGTCCACGTTAGCCCTGTATTCACTCCAGCTGCTCCCAGTTTCCATGTCCTCCTGGGAAGCCCAAGTTACTGATTTCTCTACCTAGCTTTACATCCCATGTGATGTGAGGTGTCCCCTCTCCTCAAGAGGCCTCTCTGTCCATACAACCCAAGCAGTGGCAACCATCTGAGCAGAGGCATGTTCCTGATCACACTGGGAGATGTGAAAAGCAGACAGACCACTGAGCTTTGAAGAACGTATGCTGTGAGGCCACAAAGTCAAGCAGTCCACTGGAATTAATGCCCACACTTTCAGAGCCAGCCCTCACCAAAACCCACACACAACCAGCCTGTATTCTCATCATGGAGGATAGGATCCACATGTCCTTCTTGGCCCAAGCTTAAACCTCTCAAGGGGTCTCTGTCTAGCCCACACCCTCTCTACAACTCTCTATTGTGGCACCTCGCACCAGTCACTCCGGTAGGGTGACCCTAGAAACCCTGAAGTGTACCTGATTCCTGAAGTAGCTCAGTCTTTTACCGTTTTGTTTTGTTTTGTTTTTTTGGCACCGGGGATGGAACTCTGGACTTAGCGTTTGCGAGGCAGGGGCTGGAACCACTGAGCTAAATCCCCAGCCCATCAGTCTTAATACCTTTCCAAAATGGCTGGTGATTAAATACTGAAGTATGGCAGTATAATCAGCCTGGTATGCAGAAGACCTCACTTTCAGAGTAAAGCCCCATGCTGATTTTATTGCTTCTGTTATAGTGTTGCCAGCCTGGTCTAGTGTTTCTCCATGAGGCCACCAATCCTCTCCAGGCTTCCCCTGTGTTAATTGAGACAGGTTTCCACCCACAGGATCCAGGGTTAGAGCTGATTTTTTCTTTTCTCCGTGTTGTGTTCAGCTTCTCCAGTTTCTTTGTTGTGTCTAGTTTTCCTGTTGGCTCTTTCTTGATTACCAAAGATCTATTGCACATATTCTTCATTAAGTTGTTGCTTTCCAGGTGTACCAGAGAAGCTATATTTTGCTGCCAATTTTACTTTGCCATTTTTAATCCATCTTATTTGTCTTTTATACTCTGAATATTTTTTCAAGGTTTCCATTTATTTCCTACCAGATTTTTAGTCTTTTTCTTATGTATTTTATTAGACAAATGAGTTCATTTTCTGTAACATAGAGGTTATAATTTTTTAATTTGTCTTTGACTAGTTTGAGATATTTATATAACTTGTATTTTATAGTATTTATCCATATTTTGAATTCCTACCTTTAAATTTTAAGTCATTTTAGAATGTATTTCTCCAGTTCCTTATTAAAAATTCACTTATCCTTTTTTCTAATACTTATGTGACTATATTTCTTACATTTATATTTCAGATATATTTTAAATTTGTGGTATAAAGTATAAGATGTGAATGTAATTTTATTTTATTCAACAGTAAGTGTCCAGTTTTCCCAGTGCCTTGTATTACAAACTCATCTTTTCTTTCGGATTTCATAGATCACTATTATTAAATACAATGATTTAATATACACTTTTTGCAATAGTCAAATTATCTTGAGCCTCCAACTCACTATGTTTTACTTATAAATGGTCACTGATGTTTTCTTTTTAATGTTAAGCTTTTAAGACTATGTTTTTAAGATTAACGTTATAGTTTTTAAGATAAAGTGGCTCTCTGGCATTTCTCTTTTTATCTTTATTTCAAAATAATTCTTAATTGTTTATATTTTCACTATGAACTTTAGGAGCTCTGGAAATAATATGCTAGTATTTTATGAAAATAATGTCATATGTATAACAGAACATTGTCATCTTACACTATCAAGTCATCATATCCTAGAATATTGGACACTATTCCACTTATTTTAGTTCAATTTTGAATATTTTAACAATCACAAATTTTATTCATGTAGATTATGAAAATACCAAAGAGAGGTTTCAATATTTAATGCTTTCATTTTACTTACAAATAAAATATTCTACATTAATATATCAATATATTTAACAATTAATTATTGTATCAGTATATGAGGAAATAATATCTATTAATTTATAAATTGGTATTAAACATGTACTCTTTTAGCAGTTCATTTCTTTTTGCTTTTCTTATGAATATAAATGATATTCTTTTAAAAATAGAGACAGTTTTATTTCCATCCTCCAAAAATCATACACAAATAATTGTTTTCTCTTAAGCTAATTACATTTGATAACGTTGGAAGAAACTACTCTACAGGTCTTTTGGGATCATCCATATATTTCTGCTTGTATTACAAATGCAGAATCTTGACTAATCATTACCTGATATTTTTCTCAGAATTATCTTGCAAAAAGTAACTTGGATACAGTATAATGTACTTGTAGGACAAAAAATATGCTTTCTCACCACTTATTATAAAAGCAGTAGATTTCTGAAGTTAAGTGTTCTTCACATAACCACTTAGATGCATAACACATGGGCCAGCTGAATCATCTCTTCACCTCCAATGTGGGGCTTCAGAAGTAGGCAAAGAAGATGCATTTGTCATAGTACAGCTGGCTGCACCACAGGAATAAAGCTCTCTTTAATGCTATTCTGTGTGCTTTGCCAGAATGCATAAAGCAGAAGCAGACTGACTTACTGTTTTGTTAGTACAGTAGTGTAAAAAATCAAATCTCAGACCGCATAGCTAATACCTTCAAAAGTTTTAAATACTGGTGTACACAGAAGACATTTTTCTTTATTGATATCAGAATGGCTCATTAGATATGATTTCAGTTCTTTTGTTGATACACACAAGAAAAATTCATCATATTATAGAGTTATTCACTCTCCATTTTTGATTGTCTTTACTGAGTGCATACTGAATTTTTTCAGCATCTGTGGCATTAATCATAAATTCCATTACAGTAGAACAATTAATATAATGCATTATATTAAATTATTTCCTAATAGTGAAGCATTCTTGCATTTCTGAAGTAAATTTCACTTTGTATGATGCATTGCTTTTAAATGTGCTGTTGGATTCTATTAGCTAATATTTTATTTAAGTTTGTTGCATAGGTATTCATGAGTGAAATTGGTCTTTAGTTTATTTTTAGTACTATCATTACCAGACTTTGTTATCTCTGAAAGCAGAGAAAAACATTTCTTAAGATCCAGAAAGATATTTCAGACTTTTATAGACTAGAGTGACTAAAAGTTAAGATAAAAAGATTTTCAGAGAAAATTGTGAGTGAAAGGATAGTGATAGTTTGAAATATGTTTATCCTAAGTGCACAATGTTTGACACTCAGCTCAGGAATATTTAATTAAAAAGAAAAAAGGATATCTCTATTTTTTTTTTAAAAGTGTGTTTTGAAATTACTTTTTTAGATCATCCTGACATAAAAGATTTACACTTTTAAATAGTTCTCCATATGGGAAGAAAAGTGAGTCATCACATCAGCATAAGATGCTATACAACTTAAAGTCAAGGTATTCAAGCCCCAGATCATTTTTCCATTTTTTTTGAGCCATAATTGAAGTACCAATAGATGGTACACTTAATTTTACAAAAGCTACATACTGTTATTCATTTATTTAGCTTTTTATCAGGGTTTCTTCAGATTTTTAAAAAAATGCTACAGATATGTTTGTAAAATTTCAGAACTGCCTTCCAGTTTCCTCTCTCTTGCTCTGATTGCTACTACTCTTCTGATAATTTTTACATCTCTTTCATAGTTTTCACTTACTCTTTATTTCAATGCCTCAAGCTTTGTCACCATAGTTCATGGTTCTTCATCAAAAGAGTCACCTATATTTTTTATTTTTTCTGAACAGTTCTTTAGACAGCATACTCTACCACTATCCAAGTTTTCCTTTGAATTATTGCCCTCCCAGTAGAACCTTTCCTTATAAGAACTGTGCCTTATCAAGGTCTGTGCTTTTATAGGCCAATGATTCCCTTCCTAAAACTGTAACCTCTGCGCTCTTGGCCCCAAGCCAGATCATCTGCAACTGCCCAGTACTGAAGTCGCCGTTTGTTTTCTTGCTCTCATTCCCTAGACCTGTTAATACTTATTTTAATCTCACAGGTTTTAATATTAATTCAATCAAAATTCTTGAAGAAATTTTGCTAGTATTTCCACTACCTTTGCCTTGATTCTCTTAACTTCCTGTACTTTAATATCTTTTACTCTCCCAACTCCTTATCATGCTAACTTTCTAACCTGTACCTACATGTATGTGCTTGTCAGATTCAATTGCATCTCGTTCTCAGTGTATCACTTTATTCCTTTTTTTGATAATTCCAAAGTGCTTCAGTCTCTTAGCTTCTACAGTGAAATGAACACTTGCCAAGTTTCTTCATTTCAACCCAGGGATGTCCTCCTGTTCTTTTCTCCTGCCCTGAGCTTATTTTTCATAATTCATTTTTACTAGTCTTTCACATGCACAATCAACCTCCTGCCTTTTCTCACATGATTTAATATTAGCCTAGAAATATCCCACTCTGGCTAAATCCTGCTTTCTCCTTGTTCTATAGCTTGTCTCAATTGCTTAAAATAGCTGAGGAAAAAAAAACACACACACAGAATGAAACTGTGTGGTCTCATTTCTAATTCAGCATTGCTTACCTTAATTGGGCTATTAATGTTGCCCAGCAATCCTATTTTATTTCCTTATTTCTTTTACTTTCCTACTTTTCCAGATGATTTTTTCACATCTAGTTATTACAGAAATACTTAACACCCATCTAACTTCCTTGGTGTCAGCTGATAACCTAGTTTCTTATTTTATTGAGAAAAGAAATTGAATTTTTAAACACCCTCAGGAGCATGCAGATCTACCAGCATATATATGTGCCCATCCATTCTGTCTTTCTCTTAGTTATAATGGATGAACAGATTCCATAGATAGAAGCAGCTTACTTTTCCCTTATGAACTGGGTCCCATCCCATGTTCTCAATTATGTTGCTTCACTGCTTCTGCATTTGTCCTATCTGATCAATTTCTTCCTTTCTTCTTGATTAGTTTTATCATAATTCAGTTACAATTCAACATCAGTTACTTTTAAAGAAATTCTTTGACTTTTTTCACTCCCAGTTATTGCCACTTTATTCTCATCACTTAACAGGAAAATCCCAAATATAATTTTTATTCTCCTTGTCCATATTATTTTCTGTTCCTTACCTTATTAGTATATTCAAAACAAGATTTTATCCTCATCAATGCAATAAAGCAACTTCATCATTAAAAGCCACTTTCCTAAATTGCATCTTTTTGATCTATGATTGATACTTGACAGTCTTTCTTATTTTTTCAATGCTAAAAATTGAACCCAGGTCCTTGAACAAGGAAAGCACATGCTCTAACCACTGAGCACTACCCCCAGCACACTATTTGGCAGTCTTATTCACTCCAATCTCTGAAATATTTTTCTTGATTTGGCTTGCATAAGAGTTTTTGACATGTGCCAGCATATGCTTATGTTTGGACAATTGAAATTAAATTTAATATTTCTTGAGTCCGAATTCTTATCTATCTTCACAGATATACATATATCTTGCCTTGTTCCTACCATACTTGCTGCTCCTCAGGTTTTTCTTTTCTTTCTTTCTATTTTTTTTTTGATGGTTTCACCTCATATACTCCTTAACCTCAGGAATTAAAAATTCTTATCTGTCTAAATTTAAACATTAGGTGATCTCTTCAGACTACTTGATTTAACTATCATTTATATGCCGCTACTTGTCACATCAGTCAGGATTTAAATAGAGCAGAATCAAAGATACAGAACCATAATGACTTTTGAGAAAATGGATTCCCCCACCAGTTCTGCAATTTTCCAAATCAGAGTTAATGACAAATCTATACTTTTGATTGCTAAGACCACAATATTTGAAGTACTTATTGATTCCTGTCATTTTCTCATTTCCTAAATTCCATCCAATAACAAATTTGATGCATTCTACATTCACATTCTCTTCAGAATATAAACACATGTCTTCACCTCCACTAGTACTCACCTGGATTAAGCCAGTGTCATCACAGGCCTGAGGCATCTCGTAGTTTAGTGATGATTCTGTTGTATGGATTCTTTTTTCTCAATAGTGATGTGATATCTTTAACATGTTTGTCAGATCATGACGTCTTGTGCTCAAAATATTTCACATCATTTCTAAAATACAGTGCCCTTGCTTTGGTACACAAGAATACATTATACCATATCGCATTTATTCCTCTGAAATTTTCTTCTTTTGTGTATGCTTCTTCTGTCAGTCCAATTTAAATCAAAGTCTTAACCACTGAATGAGTCACCATAGGCAGGAAAATAAAAAATCATAACTATTGCAGTCTTAGTCTTTTATTTTCTGATTGTTCAAAGTAAGACAACATGCAATGATACCATAAATTAGAATTAGAATGTTGGATATGCAAAATCAATAGGTATGAATTGAACATATTTTTACCTACTTAATATATATTTATAACATACACAATATTACTTTTAAGTGATATGCCTTATGAAATAATAGTTTCATATTTAAAGATTGATTATTTCAGATATATCCATTTATGAAAGTATAATTACTGAGATGTACAGTACATTTTAACAAATAAAAATAAACTTGAAATATTTTTCCTGAAACATTAATAGTTATTTATAGAAAATACCAAAAGGATTGATAATAAACATTGATTTTTTTATTTAAACATATAAGCCAGATCACATATAAAAAGTTAAAAAGTTTTTTCATATTCATAATTATTTGGTCTCGCCCTTATCTAAAACTGTAAATATTAGCATTCAGTTACCTAAAGATAGGTAACTATCTTTGAGATGATATGATGAAAGCAAGAAAGTTCATAACAGCAACCTTTGTAATTTATTATGTCATATAAAGAAACATGATAAAGAGGAAAAGGAAAGATATGAATATATAATTCGGAAAGAAGTAAAACCATTTTTATAATAACAGAATCTGAAAGGAAATGAAGTTCTAGAATCTGGAAGCTGCAGCTATTAAAGTAACTGCTAGCCGTAAAATAGCAAATACAAACTTTCCCAGCTTCAGACCGCTTTGGCATATTGTTTTTCTCAATATTGTGCTGAGTTAATATGTGTTGCAGACTCATTTTTTTAGCCATTTCAGACTTTCTATGGTTTTGTGTTTCTTGTGCCTTTGATTATTTATATACTGCACATTACTGGAATAAGCATAATCTGAAGCAGGAGTTAATTTGTCACAACTTACTGTCTCACTTTCTTTGTTGAGGTGGAAGATTTAAAGCTTTCTGTCATATCTCAAAGGGAAAAGTGCTAGAACTAACCTTTGAGTATGCATAAAGTCATTTATATTATTGTTTAAACACCTCTAATTTCAGATGTATTATGTGATCCTGACCTCTTTCGATATTAGTAACAAAAAGCCTTCAGAAAGAAAAATAATAGCTGTCTTAAGCTTGCAAGTGACTATCAAATATAATGCCAATTTCTAATTGGTTCTTCTTTTGCTTGGGAATATAGCTTGTATCAGAGCCTCCATTGATTTAATAGAAAATCAGTAGGTGTAAGTACATCAAATAGTTACTTGTCATTGTGCACATGAAACTAGAATGCAAGAATATCTACAATACTGCATTTAATACCTAGAACACTGTTACATAGGATTATTAGATTTAATTAAATCATTTAATTAGTATGTATTTTTCCAAGCACATGCACAAAACCTGAAAAACTTACTATTAGAATAATTTACAAAAGCCTAACCGGATTCTGTGTATGCCATGCAGGAAAATAAAAGCTTTTGGTTCTAAGAAATCCTACCAATTTTCATAACATGTAAGTTTTGCAAGACGATCTCTTTATTAAACACATAACCCTTCCAAGAGAGAATGTGTTAGAGATGAATGAAAAGATGTTGCTCTGTGGTTCTTTGCTTCACAATGTCAAATACTCCATTACTATAATAGAAGACCCTATAATTCTTACTTTTGGAACTAGAATTTCCCATAAGTTTCATGAGCCCTGAATTGTTTGACTGCTCCTGATATGTTTGCATTGTGGGAGAGGGGAAAGAAGCTCAATAAATAAATTTTTACCATCTCCTAATTATGACACCATTATAAAACAATACAAAATATCAGACAGTCATAGAAAGAAAGAAATCTAATAACTAAAATAATTTAGTATTGGAAGATGTGACTTTTGCCAAAAGATCCCCCTGCAGATTCAGGAACTTGGCATCCTAGACATAGAATAGAGTAAAATACAGGCTCTCTATAGTTACCATAGCATCCAAGAAGAAGAGAGAAAGAAACAGAATATTCATTGCTTCATTCTCTTTGCAAAGTCACCAGTATCATGGAAAAAGAGTTGAAGAAGGAGAAATAGCCAGATAGAGGTAGAAACCATCTATTCCAATTTTTTGTAGGGTTTTCTTTTTATCATAAATGCATGTTAGATTTTGTCGAATGCTTTTTCTGCATCTATGGAGATAATCATATGGTTTTTGTCCTTGGCTCTATTGTTAGAGTGTACTACATTGATTGGTTTGGCTATGTTAAACCATCCCTGCATCCCTGGGATGAATCCCACTTGGTCAGGGTATATGATCTTCTTGATGATCTTCTGCATTCTATTTGTCAGTATCTTATTTAGGATTTTTGCATCTATGTTCATCAGTGAGATTGGCCTATAGTTCTCTTTTTCGATTGGGTCTTTCTCTGCTTTGGGGATCAAGGTGATGCTTGCTTCCAGGAATGAATTTGGGAGTATTGTTTCCCTTTCAATTTCATTGAAGAGTTTAAACGTAGTGGGAGTAGTTCTCCTCTAAATGTCTAGCAGAATTCAGAAGTGAAGCCATCAGGGCCTGGGCTTTTCTTAGTTGGTACGTTTTTAATTACGTTTTCATATTTCATTGGTTGACATTGGGTTGTTTAGAATTTTAAGTCTACTTTGTACAACTTTGGTAATTTATACATATCTAGGAATCTGTCCATTTCTTCTGTGTTGTCCATCTTATTGGCGTATAGGTTCTGGAAGTAGGTATTGATGATCCTCTGGATTTCTCCTGGGTATGTTGTAATTTCACCCTTTTCATTCCTCATTGCATGGATTTGGGCTTTTTCTTTCCTTTTTCTGATAAGGTTGGCTAAGGTTTTGTCAATTTTGTTTAATCATTTGAAGAACCAACTGTTGGCTTCATTAATTTTTGGTATCATTCTCTTAGTCTCCACTGAATTGATTTCTGCTCTGATCTTTATCATTTCCTCCCTTGTATGAGCTTTGGAGTTGTCCTGCTCTTCTTTTTCTAGAAGCTTGAGGTTCAGCATCAGGTTGTTTAATTGGGCTCATTCTGTTTTCCTAATATGTGTATTCACTGCTATGAATTTCCCCCATAAGACCGCTTTCATTGTGTCCCATAGATTCCAATATGCTGTATGGTCTTTGTCATTTAATTGTTGGAAATGTCTGATTTCTTCTTTAATTTCCTCTGTGACTCATTGGTTATTCAGAAGTGTGTTGTTCAATTTCCATGTGTTTATGTAATTTTTGTGGTTTCTTTTGCTATAGATCTCCAATTTCTTTGCACTATTGTCTGACAATATACAGGGGATAACTTTAATTCCTTTGCACTTACTTAAACCATTCTGTGAATGAGTATGTATTCTATTTTGGAGAACGACCCATGTGCAGCTGAAAAGAATGTGTATTCTGATTTTGTGGGGTGGAACACTCTGTCAACATCTGTGAAGTTCATTTGTTCAAGAATTTGAGTTCTAGTATTTCATTACTTATATTTTGTCTAGTTCATCTATTTGTGACAGTGGGATATTGAGGTCCCCCACTACTATTGTATTAGTGCATATATCACCTTTCATGTCCATTAGTGCTTGTTTTATACAGTTGGTCACACTAGTGTTTGGTGCATAGATATTTATGATTGCCATCTTTTCCTCTTGGATTGTTCCTATTACAAGGATATAGTGTTCTTGTCTCTCTTAATCAGTGTTGGTTTTAAATCCACTTGATCTGCAAAGAGAATAGCTACTCCTGCTTTTGTTCAGGTTCCTGTTTCATAGAGTATTGTTTTCCACCCTTTAACTTTCAATCTATGAGTTTCTATTTGAATTAAGTGTGTTTCTTGTATGCAGCATATTGTTGGATTTTTGCTTCTTGACTCATTCTGCCAGTATATATCTTTTGATTGGCCATCTGTGAAAAACCAACAGCCAATATCATACTAAATGGTCAAAAACTGAAATCCTTCACACTAAAATCAGGAACAAGACAAGGATGTCCACTATCACCACTCTTGTTCAATATAGTTTTGGAAACATTAGCCATGGCGATTAGACAAGAGAAAGAAATAAAAGGAATACAGATAGGAAATGAAGAAGTCAAATTGTCATTATTTGCAGATGACATGATACTCTATATAGAAGACCCAAAGAACTCCAACAAAAGTCTTCTAGACTTAATAATCAAATTCAGTAAAGTAGCTGAATACATGGTCAACACACAAAATCAATAGCATTCCTCTACACGAACAATAGACTCACTGAGAGAGAAATAGGGTAAACAATTCCTTTCACAATAGCATCCAAAAAAACGGAAATACCTAGGGATCAACCTAATGAAAAAAATCAAAGACCTCTTCTCTGAAAACTATAGCATTCTGAAAAGAGAGTTTGAAGATGATATCAGAAAATGGAAAGACATCCCCTGCTCCTGGGTAGGAAGGATCAATATAGTGAAAATGGCCATACTTCTAAAACTGCTATATAGATTCAATGCAATCCAAATTAAAATCTGAGTAGTATACTTCATGGACTTGAGAAAACAATCCAAAAATTCGTTTGGTAGAAGAAGAGACCCAGAATAGCAAAAGCAATTCAAGGTAACAGAGACATGGCAGGGAGTATTACAACCCCAAACTTGAAACTATATCACAGTGCTACTGTGATAAAAACAGCATGGTACTGGCAAAGAAACAGATCTGAGGACCAGTAGAACAGATTAGAGGATGCCAAAACAACTCCAGACACACTCAGTCATCTCATCTTTGATAAAGGACCCAAACACCCTCACTGGAGGAAAGATAGCCTCCCTAATAAATGGTACTGGAAAAATTGGGCTTTAACTTGCCAAAGATTAAAACTAGACCTGTATCTCTCACCAAGCACTAAACTAAAATCGAAATGAATGAAAGATCTAAATATTAAAAAAGAAATGTTGAACTGGCTGGAACAGAGGTTAGGTTTCAGCTCTTGAAGATATTGGTGTAGGAAAAGATTTTATGAACAAAACATCAGTTGCCCATGAACTAGCACAAACAATCAACAAGTGGGATCTCTTCTTACTAAAGTACTTCTGCACAGCAAGAGAAACCATGAGCAGTGTGAAGAAACAGCCCATAAAGAGGGAAAAAAGCTGCACCTGCTGTTCGTCAGATAAATGTCTGCTATCTAGAGTCTACAAAAAACATTAAAAAAAATCAGACCTCCCAAATTTAAAGTTCCAATCCAAAAATAGGCATCTGAAATGAACAGACATTTCTCAGACAAAGAAGTAGAAATAGCAAATAAACATATGAAAAAGTGTTCAACATCACT
>NW_004624769.1:3307224-3412346 GCF_000247695.1 Heterocephalus glaber
TTAATTTTAATTAATTAAAAAATGAGAAGTAGCCAGACTAGGAGTTCTGGGTCAGATGAACTCCTTCATAGTGGAAAGTAAAGAAGGAGAGAAATGCAAGGAGAGCAAATTCTACCTCCTGCCTGTTAGATTAGTATTTCCTGGGCTTTAGTCTGCCAGTCCTTTCATTCCATGCTCCAAAATATGAGTCTGGGGTAATAAAATCTTAAGCCATATTTGTGCCTATTATTGACATGTCCATAGCTGTTGAATGATTACTTCCATAGCTGATTTCCACCAGAGTTTCAGATTTATCTATTTAAATGAGAAGATTATGATTTGATGTGGATTTTCATGAATATCAAACATATCCAGAATGACATCCTCTTGCATCTCGAAAATATTTATCACTCTAATTGTCTTGGTACTTCCCCCAGTCCCAAGTTTTACTACTCAAATGAGAAACATGAAACCATTTTGAATCTTTCCTTGTCTCATATGTATTAAACATTTTATTCCTGATTTCCTATATCAGATGTTGCTAATTATCACTCTCTTTTCATGTCAAGCTTTTGCTGTTAACTTTTAAAGTCCAGGATAATTTTTGCACTTCCACAAATCATATAAAGATATCTTGAAGAAAGCATAAACAGAATCTCAATTTTAACTGGAAGCATCAATTATCACTTGTTTTCTCCTATGTGAGAAACCCAACATCCATCTGTCTATTTATCTGCATACAGGAAATAGGGAGATCATTTGCAAAATGGAAGGGGACCAAGAGATAGAGGTGAGGAAAAGAAATGAGAGGATAAGAGGATCAAAAAAGAATTAAAATGTGTCATGCACGTTACCAGCTTCTCAAGATGAGTGTAACCATTGTGTACTGCACACATGTACTAGTAAAAATAAAAATAAGTGACAGCCACTCAGCTGGGCATGGTGATACACACTCAAAATCTTAGCTCTCTTGCTGGGTAAGGCAGGAGAATCTCAAGTTCAAGCCCTGCCTATGCAACTTAGTGACTTAGTAAGACCCTGTCTCAAAATGAAAATAAAAATGGGAGATTCTGGGAATATAGTTCAGTGTGAAGGCTTTCAGTTTATTTCCAAGTTCTACAAAAAACAAAAACACACCTAATAAGTTGGTCCCCTATTAATAATTTAAAACTGAGACTAGTTTCATTTAACAAAGTTTACTCAATCAAGCAGCATTCCAAACCAAAAATGATTCAGAATTCGCCCCTTGCAATATGGTGAGCTACTTTCATTATCAGAAAGACAAGTAGTAATATGCCAAGATTCCCTGATTGATGCAGTCTGGTGTTTGTCATTTTTATGTATAATTTGGCAGCCTTCAGCCTGGGATTAACTAGTTTGTCAGCCACTGTGATTGGCAGAGGCTTCAGTTGCTTACATACCAGAGTGTGTGCTCTTAGTTTAGTTACCACATGATTGCACATCCACTGAAGCTGAAGTTCATTAAATATGAATGAACCTGTAGGTAAACTCATTGTTCAAGCAAAGAGGCTGGTTTAGGCCAATTTATTACAGTTCAGTACCACTAACCGATTGACTTTGGGCAATAAAATTAATCCTTCTAAACTTAATTTTCTTTTTTGCTATCAAAAGTGCTTAGGTTGAATATTCTCTAAATTATATTTCTACTTTAAGGTTTTAGAAATGTTTGTAATTAAGGAGGTTTAGAATTCCTACCAATATACAGTTGTGAAGGATAATGAAGTCATAGCAATATAGTCAGTGGATCCCCAAGCCAGCCAAATACGCTTTCTTACCTTCTCCAATTATTTACAGAACCATTAATGAAAATATTTGCAGGAAAATTAAAGTTCACTTAGGACAATTATCTGTCAGTTGATAGAATGTATTTTTACCATATATCTGACAAGGTGTCACTCATTCAATGAATGAATCCCTCTGAAAACAAATTCAAATACTAGTTGAAAGCTTCAGCTCTTAGCCAACTTCAGTGATACAGTCTTTCATCTGGCTTATCCATGCCACTGCAGTAGCATCATCGTGACCATCATTATTTCTTTTATTCAAAATTTAGATATGCATAAAAATTCCTAAACCATATAGTGAACTACAAGGAGGATTCTTACTGTTTCCATATCATCAATGCCTTTTAAATATGGGAGCTATGTGTTCCATAATGCTTTAAAAAAAGGCTTTTTTCCTTCATAATATAATTTATTTCCAGCAGAACCTGGCACTTAAGAAATTTATTGAATGATGAATAAAAATTTAATGCTGAAAGTGGCTAATGTTTAAATCATGGATGGAGGGGAGAGTAATAAGTGGAAGGGAGCCACAATTCTCTGCTGATTCAACCAGACCTTTGTTCTTACTTTCAGGAATGTGGGCTTCTCATTTTCCAGGAATGGACCTATAGTATCATGCTTCCCAGATTGTTCTTTCTCATTCTATTTGATCGACCTGAGTCTGATGGAAATCACTTACAGTTGTGGTGATAGTGCTTTTTTCCCCCTTAGTTTTTTCTATGTCATTGTGAGTTTTAATCTGTTGAAATAAGTATTTTAGTGAGGAGACTAATCAAGCTGATAAGTAGATGTCATTTTCAAAGTGAGCAAGTCTAATTTAACATTAAGATGCTTTATTTCAGCTCAAATAACATATTCTGTTAGATTAATACCCATTAGACATATTCTTAAGGATAGATGCATTATACATGTAAAAGTAGTGTTAATCCTTAATAATTATCATATTAGGTATTTTGGATATGTTGGATGAAAAGTCTTTAAAATCTAGAAAAATCATAGTCCAATAGTTCAAGGGAATACCAAAATAGTGATGGAGTATTTTATTTCATATTTTTAGTACATAATGATTATATTCATTATGGGGAATTGGTACATGTACATCTTAATCCTTTTTCTTTTATCTCCTCTCTTTTCCTCCTCTTTCTTTTTGGTTCTGTTTCCCTTTGCTAAAGTTATATCTTTTACTCTCCTATATTTTATACATTAGACTACTATTTTTAAAACCTCACTTGACTAAATAATTTAAAAGCAAATAATAAAAATACTTCAGTACAGAAATTAAGAAATAAATTAATTAATATTAAAAGCACGTTTTCATGTGCCTTCTGGGATGTTAGAATCTCTATGGAGAAGTTCTGTTTCTCAAAATAGTAAGCAAGTCTTAGGTGAGAGGTTTCCATGACAGCACAGAGGGCACCGGTTGCCCAATTGTTCACTCTAGAGATAGTTTCACACAACTTCATTATCTCTCACTTGAAAGCTTCTGATCAGGCTTCTGTCTCCCACAGGAGCTAATCCTTTGTTCGATTGCACTTGCTCTAAAATCCCTGAGAGTAAATGGTTTGCCAACAGGACCACAAACACAACTGGATTCGATACTGAGTAATGTCAGCAGGGCTCAACCATAAACTGTGGGAAAGCGACCGACGTGGTACTGTATTCTCTTGATGAAAATCTACTGGAGGGGCCAGGGATTTAGCTCAGTGGTTCCACTGCCTGCCTCAAAAGCTCAAGCACCCAAGTTTGATCCTGGTACCAAAAAAAAAGAAAGAAAATGTACTGTAAGTATTTTCTATATCATCGACAGAATTGAAAGAAAGTGTTTTTAATGATAGCTATGCACTTAAAGCAAAGTCATAAATGAATTCCTTAATCTTTATGATTTTCCAATGACCAAAATTGGGTTACTACATTATGGATTTATAGGAATGCATTTGGCATAGGTAGAGAGTTATGCATGTACCTTTCTTTCTACATGTAAAAGCAATATTAAACAAATTTTAAATATATCCATAAAATTTTATAAATTATTTTAGGTTGTACAGAGTAAAACCTTTGTATTCTGTTGAATCTTCTTAGAATCATAGATCCCTTTGTTAATCACATATGATTTATGGATTGCACTCCTTTAACAAAAGGAACAGCAAACAATTTTATAAGTCATTTCATAGCTCATGAAGGATATCTACAAATTTCCTCTGAGTCCACTAATCCCAGGTTAAGATCCTGTGTAATACAGCAAATATAAAGAAAACAATTTAGAACACTTTTTTCCATTTCAGCAGTTCAAATCTATACAGCTATCTTAGAACCTACCTCCTGTTCCTGATACTTGTGTTGAAGCGATGTCCCCAGTTCGTCAAATATAAGCAACAATTACAGAACTTCTTATTGCTTTCTTGAAAACATAGTTTGGCAATGGGTCTGCCACAGGAAAGGAACTCTGTCTTCATGAAAGCCACTGCAATACATTTCCTATATATTTTGTGATTCTGAATGCTACATTCCTATGATGCCTGACCTCATGTTTCAGGTTTTCACCTGCATAAACAATCCTAGAAGTGGCGCAGATGAAAGAATTTAAGGTCACAGCCCTACATTTTTTACACGCTCAGCAATCTATGTAGGAGTGCAAGAGGTCCATGACAAACTGCCTCCCAACAATATCATGTAATGAAATGTGCCAATATTTGGAAATTTTGCATTACTTGGTGAACCAACTTTTTTCTAAGTGATCAATATACAATGTTACACAGTGGTGTATAAATGAAACAAAATACACAAATCTCAAAATAGATCAGTGGATTTCAATGGAATATAAATGTCCTTTATTTGATTTCATATTAAACATTGAAACTAACCCTTAAATAACTACCACTTAAACAGTTTGGGCCTGGTATAAAAGAAACCCAGCCATCATTATCTGAAAAAGCTTTTAAAATACTTCTTTCTTTTTCCAGCTTCTTATTCATGAAGAAAATGCACAAATACCTAATGAATGGAAAAAATCTTACTTCTGTAATGAAAACTTCATTATTCTTAAGATAAAAATTTTCTCTAAATATAACTATGGATTGAATGCATTTCCAGTGAGAATTGTCTTCAGACTTTGTCAATAGAGATTGGCAATCTGAGCATAAATTTTCCATGGTAATGCAAGTGATAAAGTTAAAATTTTTCTGAATAAAGAAAAACATAGAGAACTTAAACTATCATATTCAAATTAAATAGAAAACGAATAACACGTATGTGTTCAAATGAGAAAATGATAGCATTTTAAATGCATAATACATTACATCCTCTTTGAAAAACATTTTGCCAGATTTTTGTATATAAATTTAAGCACACATTAACTATATACTCAACACATGTTAAATATAAACTAACCATCTATAGTATAAACTCTAGATATTTACACAAGAGACATGGAAATCTACATTCTGACAAAGACTTAATACATGAATATACTCATGGTCCACATAATGATATTTGGGTCAATGATGGACCACAGAAATGACAATGGCTCATAAGATTCCATCACTGACACACGTAGTCATCTTACTTTGTGTAAACACACTTTATAATGTTGCCCTAACTGATGTCTTCTAAAAAAGTATCTCCATCTTTATTCATAGATGAATAAATAAACATCATAGATGTTTAAACATAGATGAATAAACATCATAGATAATGTATTCCTATTTGCCCCAAATTGGAAACTAAACAAATATCCATAAATAAGTCAATAGACAGATTTTGCTAAGTCCATGTATTGAAATACTTCTCAGCCACAAAAAAATAACCTATTTGAAGGAAAAAAAACACCATAGGAGAATCTCAAAAATATCGGTGAATGATGACTTAAAGAAACCAGACCAAAAAACTGTACAATCAGTAATTCCTTTGCATGAAATTTTAGAAATGAACGTGATCATCTGGGCCCACTGTTGAGTATGAATAATTCCAAATGTGAGCAAGCAGTTTTTTAGTTTGTGGAAGCTATTCTTTAGATAGTGATGTTGATTGGATGGTGTTACGGATTTAATTGTATCCCCTCAAATCCATATACTGAATCAATTAACTTCCAATGTCACTATATTTTGACATAAGGTCTTTACTACAATAATTAAGGTAAAATGAGTTCATGAAGGTAGATTGTTAACCCATCAGTACTGATAATCTTACTATTTGGAGGAGAAGGAGAGATACCAGTGGTGCACAGTTAGAATGAAGATGCTTGTAAGGACAGTGAAAATGTGGCCATCTGCCATCCAGGAAGAGAGCCCTCAGAAGAAGCCAGTTTGCTAATACTTGACCTTGGACTTCAGGGTTTAGATTGTGAAAAAATAATTCTGTTCTTTGAGCCACCCAGCCTGCAGTCTTTTGTTATGGTAGCTCTATCAGAGTAATCCATGTGGATTACACATCTGCCAAGTCATCAAACTATTTTTTATGATGGAAGAATACTACTGAATGCAAATTGTAACTCAATAAAGTTGATTGATAAAATATCCTTAAAGAATGACTAAAAGAGGACTAGGCTGAATGTTTTCTACATGAAATAACATTTCATAGACGAGAAACAGAATATTCATTCCCTATTTAGGATTTCTATTCGACAAATAGAAATTCTACAAAATACATAGTGATCTCACAATGGGATTCCCTCTATCTGGAATAGAAAAATTGGAATGAGAAAAGACATTTAGCCTTGAAATGATTTTGTTGGGTGCCTTGAAGTGTCTGCAGAAATAAATGAGACTTCTCTGTAACTCTGAAAGCAGAAGAAAACCATAGATGTCTCTCTCAGGAAAGTACATTCCCTGTATAAGTAGGTTATACTCCCAGAGGATCAATGAAATAATTGAGAGAAATTAGAGGAAGCTGTAGTTCTTGCAGCGTGAGTACAGTTAAAGCCAAAGAAATATAGACTTGATTTATTACCATTGTTTGTTTGTTTGTTTGTTTTTTGGTACTGGGGATCAAACTCTGGACCTTGCGCTTGCAAAGCAGGTGGAGGAACCACTGAGCTGAATCCCTGGCCTATTGCTATTGTTTTAACCTGATGTGTTTCCAAGTAATTGTGTCCTAAGAAAAATAAGACACTGTGAAAACAGAGATAAAGATAAAACAAGAAATCAGGGATCTCTAGTTGAAATGATAGAGTTAGATTGATGGATATAGATAGATGCATAAATATGAAGCTATTTGGATATATAAAACTGACAAGTATCAATGTATAATAACCTACAAATGTAAATGTATGTATGTATAAAATGATATAAAGAAAGATAGGTCCACTGATCACTGTTAGGATCAGGTTGTTAGTCATTTATTAGCTAAGTGTTCATACTATACACACAAGTAAATAAGAACACTAAGCATTTCTTATAGAAAACTTCAAATCCAAGGTGATCCAAAAAAATTGTTTTTTCGTCTTGATAAATGGAATTATGTGAATAAAGTAATTGAATAACTGAATGAGTTATATGTAGTTTTCTAAAGATTATTTCCTTATATTTTCAAGATGAGACCTTATAATAAAACTAGTTACTGCATGTAAACTATATAGCTGCTCATCCATTGTGTTGATTTTTTTAATCTGCATATTTCTAACTATATTTTATCTCCTCTACCTTGTTTTGATACTATTGAACTGGCATGTCTAGATTACATTAGCCACATTTTACCTTGATATTTCAGTTAAAATAAACGCCAGAAAGTATAGCACATATGTGCTAAGAAGCTGCATATAAAAAACAAACATACTTTATGGTCGGTGATTTGAGAACCAACAAACAGCATAGTCTAGTGACATAATTGCAAAGCTAAATCTAAGAAAGCAAGAGATATTATTTTGCCATTTTCTTGTTCTCAAATTTGTCATTGATTTAACCAGTGTAATAGGATGTTAGCAAAGAAATCATTGACTATATGATTTTACAAAGAAATCAGTCCATTCAAACAGAATGAAATATTTCAAATGATTTCCAGTGATATTTTCATTTGAACACACTTTCAGTCAAAGCTCATTTCAAGGTAACTACCAAAAAAGCTTACGATTATTTGTGATATATCCAATATAAAATGTCTTATTTATGTCACATTTCTAAAATAGTTTAATATATTTTGTAGTCTATTAAAGATCTTTCATTAGTATTTTCTAAACTAATTTAATAAAAGGAGGTGAGAAATATGAATAAAATCCTACAGCAAGCTACTATATCACTTTGGGATTATAATGCAAAGACCTTTATAAAGAACAAAACTTCTGATATATCACAGAAGTCTTTGGAAAATAGAATAATATTTTCTTTATAATTTATGAACCATGTAAGAAAAGATTGCTTCATTTTATATGTTGTGAACTCCTTAGAGTCAACAAATTTTTAAAACTACATTATATTTTATTCTCTTTTTGAAAATGCTTTATTATACTAATTTTCTTAAAAATTTTTTCTTAAATATAATTTTTCTAGGTGTGTCTAATATTTCTTTTAGACAGAAGTAGGTACACTATTAAAAATATAGTAAAACTACTTATTCAAAATGAGGATACTTGTAGCTGTTCCCAGTCATGAGTTCTTGTTTCAGGCACCAACTGTAACCTACCCACCCCACTGGCCTTGTTCTGGGACCTCACTGGCTACTTTGTTCTCCCTGACCCAGAGGCAAGAGGATGAATGATAAAGAGACATGCAGTCAGTTTAACATGTTGGCAGCCAGGGGCCTCTTGCCTCTTAGAAGGCAGAGGAGCCCCCAGCATCTGGCTCATCTTGCCTTTATTCACCCAAACAGGGGCACAAGCAATCAAAATAACACAATATTCATCTGCTATGCAATATCCATTATACATGTTCCAGTAAAGAAGCTAACATTAGCTGTCTTAATTTTTCCCTAGAACCTGCAATATGCAATCACCCCTGAGGGCAGCTTTTCTCCTTCATGCTCACAGAGGAGACCAATTAGGGCTCAATTCTCCTCTGGTCTCCTACAGATACTGTTTAAGAATTTCTTTCCAAAACTTTCCAGGGTTCTTTCCATCATTTTATTTCCTTTTAGGCATAATCTATAAACTGATTTTGTAAAAACTTACTATTTATCTAAGCTTAATTATAAATGCTGTTAATATTCTTATAAAATTCCTAAACACAAGGTAGAAAAAATATTGTAATCAGATTACAAGTACTATTAAACTACAAAAATCTTCCAGCTTCTGGAAAATAGATAAATGTATTTTAAGAAAATTTATACTAAGTATATTTCAAGTACAACATGTATGAGAGAATGTATATATTTAAACTTTACCATATATTATGTGTGGTCTTCTACATTGTTGCAGTAGTTAGATCATTAAACTTTGAGTTTAACAAAGAAAATCCTGCATTATGTTCACTGTGTCACAGTTCATGAATGTGGCATGGTGCAAAAGGATGAAACAAAGGATTATTCAATGTCACTGTCCAATCCATACTCCAAGAGGGCCCAGAGGTGCTGCCATTAACTGAGACCTCTCAGTGTTAGAAAATCTCAAATGACAGCCCCAAACTGAAGCCTCTGTGGCTATTTATTGGTAGAGCCAGAAAGCAAGGATAAAAGAAAAATGGAGGGCTTCTGGGCAGGAACTCATGGAGGAGATGGGAAGGACAGAAGGTCAGGGTGGTCTATTAAATGACTGACCATGGAGCCAATCTAAATGATAAATTGGAGAGTGAGGAGGACAAAGGCCAGAGCATTCATTCCTTAAAGCAATACATTTTGAACCTACATGGACTTGTGGCCCTGAAGGGTATCTTTGAATCTCTAACCACGCATTCTGGGAGATTTGGGGCATGTGGTTCCAAAAGTCCCTTACCTCTGCATAGTCATCTCATACAGACCTCTGGCTGATGCTCCAACATCACTAATTGTCATGTAAAAACTGGAGTATTTTTGAAGAAGGTGCCTATTAGAATAAGACTTTATCTAGTTATCCTTTAAGAGTATAGAAAAGCTTTATTGGTCTCTTCTCCCCCATCTTCAGACACCACATTTAAAAATGTATTTCCAATTGATGTTAACCTTGAAATAAAATCATAACTCACTGATTTTTCAGAGATTTGAATTGTTGTATAGGTCATAGTTTAACTGATTTATCTATTTCTATAAATAAATGTATGTATATTTTATTTATAATTTACATGATTATGCTGGCATATTTTATTAAAACTCACTACAAATGATTTTGCTAGTTCCATATAAATGTTTACATTTATAATTTTCAGATACTTTCATCCATTTACTAAATTCTGAAGGTTTTCTTAAGTACAACCCAAGATAAAATCAACTTTAATTCATTCAATATTTGATTAAGTTTCTTGGGTAGTGTTGTATTATCATATAAAGATTATATTAATGTTGGTATACTTTATGTGATGTTATTCAAAGTTACATTGAAAAATCAGCAGCAATTTAAATAAAGAACAATAGAAAAGGACAATTTAAATTCACAATTAATTTAGTTCATTGACTAATCTGCTAAGGCTGCTTTGTCATTTCTGTTATCACACAAATATTAACAATTCTTTAACAAAATCATTTTTCAGGAGGAGCTATTTATTTTACTTCTCCAATTTCAATAAGTCATAGTCAAAATGAACTTGATATCTGAAAATTACTATTTAGTTTAATGTTCTTTTATGTGTATATGTGTATGTATGCTTTTCCCTGAGAATATAGTTTAATTGCTCTATAAATTTAAGAGAATTTAAAACTTTGCCATAAAATTAAATGAGACAAAAATCTATGCTAACTAAAATGTCATTTCCTTGCAGTAGTTTTTGTTTTGCTTTGTTTTACAGAAGTCAAATAAAAGGGTCAGAACCATTAAAGTTTTATAGCAACTCAAAATCACATTGACACAATGCATTTCTAGAAGCTTTAAAAATTCCCTAGACTCAGTAAAATTTGAATCAAAATTAAGAAAATACAGTAATAAGAAAACAGAAGCTTCAAGGACAGGATGGGTTATATTTCAGCCCTCAAAATAGCAATATTTACAACGATTCTCTTCAGCCGTGGTTCTCAGCCTTCTACCTTTCTAATTTTGAGGTTTTGTCTTTCATGAAAGTAACTACATTCTTGGTAAAAACTCTTGGTAATGAAACTAAAATGAATAACAGTTGATCTGTATTCTCAATAATTGGAAAAATACTCATTTTAAGTAAGACTGTGAACTATGCACACATCCTCTTAACCAGGTTTCCACAATGGAAAAAAAATTAAGCTATTTGCATAATTTTGAATTTATTCTCATTTATGCATTACAAAATATTGTAAATAGCATATATTTTTTAACTCATAAAAATTATGACTGGAATTCTTTTCAAAAGAATGGCAGCTTATCTCACTGGAAGTGATCAATTTCACCGCTAGAAGACAGTATTATAATGATTTAAAACTGTTCTACATTTGGAATGTCTTAAAAGGAATTAATTTGCAATTGTGTCACATGGTATAATGTTGTACATTTCCACTTAATACATGTCTTTCAATATTTTTCTTTACCTCACCAAACACTAATGTTACACAGTGACTCTCCTTTGCATAGCCATATACTTCACAAGAACTAGACCCATATGAATTCTTTAAAGGAAGAATTGAGATAATTTAAACAAATGTTCATCTTATACCCTTTCCGAACATTGATTTGGGGAAGGACTTACCTAAACATGACTTCTGACATTTATGGAGAGTCTTCTTAGAAAGCCTCTAGAAGGGGATTTTGATGCTTGAAGTGATTCTATATAGAAGTCTGTCATTTTGATCCTCAAGTTTTCCCTTATGTGTTCTTTTGGAGTGTGGCCGTAGAATGTTATATGTCTAACATGCTCACCAGCATGGCCTGTGAAAGTGATTGGATTAAGACAACTCCACTACTAGATTGGTGTAGCAAGATGGGTCCTTGTCAGAAAAGGTGGGTCACTGGGGGTGTGACAGGGAGGGTGTATCTCATCCTTGGTTGCTCCCTTTGCTCTGTACTTCCCAGCTGCCATAGCATGTGCCACACTGCTCTGCCATGTTTATCTGCTACACTGTTTCTTCTTTGGAGCCAAACAACCGTTGGACTGAAATGTGAGCCAATATAAACCCCTCCTCCTTTAAGTTGTGGGTGTTGGTGATTGTGTCTCTCTGGCAAAAAAATAAATAGCCTTAAAGGCCATTTTTGTTAAAGCACTGACTTTTCACTTAGGTCAACAGCTGTTGTATATGCTCAGATTCCCACTCAACTCTGCACATAGACATCTTAATCATTTAAGGTGTGTCTGTCTAAAAACTGGTAATACAAGGTTGATTAGCCTTAAATTTACTTAATTTCTCTTGTCTCCTTCATTGTTGAAGACACCAAGATAAGAATAAATAAAATATTTTCATGATTACAAGAAAAATGAGCCTTGCAGACAGTTCCAGCCATGATGGAGGGAGTAGTTACCCCATAACAGGAATAGAACTGTTCTTCAAACAACATAATCTTTCTGGAGCTAGCAAGACATCACTGGACTAGACCTGTGATAATGATCAACCAGGTCAAGTTGGAAGTATGCATGATTCTTGCCCCTCACTTTTGGTCTTCCCCTATATAATCTTTAGGGCAATTTCCTCCATGTCTTTACAGTGTGTCACACTGAATAATTTTGTTTTTTGTTTCATTACAACTCAACTCACTTTGATTAGTCTCTCCAGGCTGTGAGTGGCTAAATTTAGTATTTTATGACCCCCCCCCCAAGCCAGACCTATACCCTAGAAGGACTGTAACAGTGAAGAATGGGAGGAGAGAATTGTGGTGGTAGGGTGTTTTCTTTATCATTTTTCTCTCTGCTGGGACAAAACACCAAAGACCTACAACTTAAAAATGAAAAGGTTTATTTTGGTTCACAGTTTATAGAAGTTTCAGTCCACAGTAGGCTGCATGGCACAGGGGCATGGCAAAGGAAGTTGTTCATGACTTAGCAGCAAGAAAAAAGAGAGAGGGTGAAGGAAAGATTAGAGAAGAGATAAATCCTTCCAGGCCATGCCCTCAGTGGCCCACCTATTTGGAGTAGAACCCCTAGCCCTAAACAGCAAGTCAGCTATAAACTCATCAGTGAAATAAGATACTGATGATTATCACACTCCCACAATCAAATTACCTTTGAAATCCCCACCTATGAGTGCACAAAGCTTCAGGAGGTTTAAACCATACATATAAACTACATATAAGCCATAACACATGGAGTTTTAACTTTCTTGTCTTTGAGATCCATTTTCAGGATTGGTGGAACACACTCCTTTGTGTGGTGGGTGTGTCAAGGAGGCATAGATTTGAGCCCCATGTTTGGTCTTTTGCCCCTTCAACCATAGCACCCTTCCCCTGCCCTGCTTTCTGGCTGCCATGAACAAAGTGGCTTTTCTCTGCCATGCCCTCCCATTAAGGTGATATTGGAGCCAGGTAATCATGGGCTACAACCGTGAATGAAATAAAATCTCTCTTTCTTTAAATTGTGGGTGTTAGTATCATTTCTCACTGTCAAGACAGCTGGCTAATACAGATAAATGGATACCAGACAGTTTTGGTCATTAATGTAATATACTTACTTATGTGGTTCCAAAGTCTTTGGAAATGCTTTGTAGGAAGAGTAGGGAAATGTAGGGTACAGAAGTTCTAGAATGTTGTAAACAAGTGTTTGATGGTCACATTGGAGTTTACAAGACCAGAATGTTGAGAGGAATGGGGAGAGTAAAGGCCAGGCTCAGGAGATTTTAGATTCAACAAGGACACCAATGACAATTGTACTAGAGGCCATACATATACATTCTGAGAGAAAATGTGTCTATATTTTTCCCATATTGTGAGACTTTACAAGAGAATAAAACTAAAGGTATGGACTAATCTAGCAGAGAAAAATCTCAGTATACTCTAACATTTAGATTTTGGCATGGGTACTGCTATCTTCTTTTATCCAGATTTATAATGAGAATTAGAGGCAAAAAGTAGAGCAGAAAATTTTGAAAAACTTGAATTTTGTTCTAGAAAGAACTATCTATAAAGTTACCACCAAAGAATATGTGTCTGCTAAAGATATTAGTGCACTTAAAAAGAAATCTAATACTTCATACAGGAACAAGAGGAGAGATCTCTTGAGCACATCTCAAGAATCAGCAAGATGCCACCCACTATTATCTAAAGGGTGCAAAAGTGTCAACCATTTTTTGAGAGGAGAATCCCTGCTTAAGAGTGCCATCCTAGGGAACTGTTTACCCAAGATGCATTTCACCATGCTCGGTCACCCATAAAGGCACTCAGAGGCTACTGAAGCCATTGTACAGGGCAGCCCATTTATTTCTTTCCCTGACAGCAGACTTTGGCATCATTCAACTGATGTTGGTTTTACTGTCATGAAGAAAGAAAGTCTTAAAGGATCAGGGAAGTTTCCACCCAGAATTCAAAGGAAGGCCTGGGAGGTCAGGCAAGAAGACCTTGAGAGGGCAATTTGTGAAGCTGTAGGAACAAACCCAAAGGTGTAGTGAAGATGCAGGAAGTCAGAAATATCAGGAACATGGAATGTGAGCCAAGGAAAGCTACACGTTGTGAATAGAGGCAGACCAGGAAAGAGTGAGTGTGGGCTGCAATTGGTAAGAACATTGGATTGAGGCGGTTCAATTGCTTTGGAACTTAAATTTTACCACCATGTGCTTAAGATAGTAGACATAGACCCACAGCAATTAATGTTTAGCACACTGAATTTTGGTCCTGTTTGGTTGATTCTATTCTATTCCTCTCTTTTGAAATGGAAATATTAACCCTGTTAATGGAAATAGTAACCTAATACCTAAGGATATTGCAATTTGTTTTTCTTATTTTTTACATAGGTTCACAGATGACAACAGTTTGCCTTGAGTCTCAGAAGAGACTTGAAGTGGACTTTTGACAAATACTGGAAGTGTTGAGACACTGAGGAAACGATTATTCCATTTCTGATTGTACATAGGATAGTTTTATGGTCAAGGATTTAGCTCAGCGGCTCTGAGTCTGACAAAAGCAAGGTCCTAAGTTTGATTCCTGGTACCTGGAAAACAAAAAGGAATAGTTATAACATGCTTTGTGAAATTATGATACCTGAAACAATTTAGAAAAAAGAAGAAAGCAGGAGGCATTGATAAACTAGGATTCAAGATTTACTTTATAGCTACAGTAATTAAAGCTGTATAGTGCTGGCAAATGGATAGATGTATACCTTAGTGGAACATGGGGTAAATATAGATTTATCATATATAGATTTAAAACTATGCTTCACTGAGTTGTGGAAAAGTTAAAGGAGTTGGGGAAGTGGGAAGGGTAGGGGAAAGGAAAGAAAGGAAAAGAAAAAAATATGAGAAAAGGAAAAAAATGGAAACAAAGTCTCTGTAAATAGGGAAGGGTGGAGAGGGTGAAGGGAGGGTAGGGAAATGGGGAAAAAATAAGAATTAAGATACATCATGTAAAGATACAAGATCCCAACGGTGAATGTAACTATTTTATACCTAAAATGTACCAATAAACTTAATGAAGAGGAAAAAAAAAGCAGTTCAAGGAAAAAACTGAGAATTTTAAAGAAATGTCTTGATTGATTTCTGAACTGAGTGAGGAACACACAGTTAAATACATCACTGTCTTCCATTCATTCTGTGGAAAGTAAGCTCTAAAGGAAGGTAGGTAGGTATAGGGCTCACAACAAGAAAATTTGATAAATAATTTAACTTACAATATCTTACTATCTACCAAAACACTTCTTAAGACTTGGAAAAACTGAGCCATACGAACAATGGTGTGTGTTTAATAGGTCTTGGAAAGAGAAAAAAAATCTGCACATGGAGGGAATACTGACAAACTGGGATGCCATGCATCTCAAATTGAGACACAAATGTCAGGAAGTTAAAGCCTTCTCCAGTGACAAAAATTTTGAGGGAGATGAATGGATGTTTTAAGAATGGTGCTGAGGAAACTAGCTTTCCACATGCCAAACATTGAACCTAGGCTTATATCTCTTACCATACACAAAACTAAAACTGAAGTTGATCAAAGATCTAAATATTGAAACAAATACGTAGTCTGCTGGAAAATAGAATAGGAAAACCTCTTGAAGATATAGGTGTAGGCAAAAAGTTTATGAAGAAAACTCAAGTTGCACAGGAAATATTACAAAGAATCAACAGATTGGATCACATCAAATTCAAAAGCTTCTGGGCAGCAAAGAAAACCATCAACAGTGTGAAGAAACATCCTACAGAATGAACAAAAAATTACCAACTACTCCTCAGACAGATGAGTAATATTTAGAATATATAAAGCACTAAAAATGAGATGTCCAAATTTAAAGACCCAATCCAAAAATGGCCATCTGAAATGAATAGACACTTCTCAGATGAATAAATACAAATACAGAATAAATACACAAAAAAATCCTCAACATTGCAGGATGTTCAAGAAATGAAAATTAAAACAACACAGATTCCATTTCATGCCATAGAGAAGCATTCCTTTTTCCATGCAGCCTCACTAGCATTTGTTATTGGTTGATTTCTTGATTACAGTCATGCTTTTTGTCATTGAGCAATTTTCATGCATTTATTGGCTGTTTGTACTTATTCATCTGAGAAGTGTCTATTCATTTCTGGTGCTCTTGAGTCATTAAATTTGGGCATCTAATGTTTGAGTGGGAGTGTAAATTGGTATAAACTTCTGTGGAAAGCATTATGGAGATTCCACAAAAAACTAAAAATGGAAATTCCATTTGACCCAGCTAGTCCCCTTTTAAGTATCTTCCTGAAAGAGTTAAAGTCATCATATCTCAGTGATACATGTATATCCAAGTTTATTGTAGCACAATATATAATAGCTAAATCTTATAAATAGTCCATATGCCCATCAAGTGATGAATAGAAAAGAAACTGTGGTGTGTATATACAATAAAATACTACTCTGACATCAAGAAGAATGAAATTGAGGTATTTTTAGGTAAGTGGATGCACCTTGAGACCATAATCTTGAGGGAAATAAACCATACACACAAGTTTGAATATCACAATATTTCTCTTGTGTGAGAATCCAAAGTATAAATAAGAAACAAAATGGAGGATATATATTATAAAGTAGGAAGAATTTGTTCAAATAGGAACAAGAGATGGAGGGAGAGGGTAGGAAAGGAGGGGACAGGCTATGTAAAGAAAAAGAATGAAGGAAAACATGGAAATAGAGCTTTGGTAAATGGGGAGGGGAAAAAAGGCTGGATGGAGGGGAAGCAAACCAAAAAAACAAAGAATTAAGATGTGCTATGTACACATACAAATCCCCCATGACAAATGTGATCATTACATACCACAAACACATACTAATAAAAAATTAAAAATATATTACAAACAATTTTCAGTATTCAAAGATAGTATAATTAGTACATTTTCATTTTTGTTCATTTTTATAAGAATACTTTATAAAAATAATTTGCTGAGAAATATTTATGTAAATAAAGTAATATAAGTAGTTTGACTGTTTAATTAGGTACTTAAAATTGGAAAGGACTTCACTAATTTTTCCTCATTTTTAATTTTCCATATTATTGGGATTATCAAAAATGCTTGCCCAGAACTGATATTGTCCACCTAAAATACTTTAACCAAAGAACTGTGACATTCAACATAGTTCATACTATATCTAGACATCAGACCCTGAACTTTGCTGCAGTTTTAAACAGTATGGCAAGTGGCACTTCATACAATGAAGTAAATTTTATAGTAATTTTGAAGTATTATTTACTTAAGTGTTGTTTTAGTGGATATTTATTGAATCGCCTTGACACTAAGTTCTTGAAAAATTGCAGTTTTACACTTTTAATTTTAACATATGCTGTGATTTAAATTGTAATTTAAAATTTATTTACTTGTCTTTATTATCTTTAAACAATGGAGTGTGCTATCAAAGTAAATTGAATTAAGTTAGAGTGGAAAATATGGTTGAATGATTTCATAAGTTTATTTTTTCATTTTTATTTTATGCCAGCTGTTTGCCCCTGGTGAGATGCCTCAGACAGTTTGATCATACCAATATCTACATGAAATTTAAATGATTCCCCTATCAAGTATTAAGGTCATTCAAATGTTTCAAATTGTTCTGAAAATACTGTGCAAAAATGCAAAGATATGCTTTGAATTGAAATCTACTGATTTGAATCACAGTGAGGAAAGTCTTATATCTGGTCTTTCTAGATTTTTTCTGTTTTATCTGCAGAATTTTAAACTTTCTAAGTTATCTTCCAAATTTAAGATGAACTTCAAGAAGTAATTGTATATTCTTTACTCTTTAACAATGCTGTTTTTATATTCAAGCTTTTAATTGTATGGAAATTAGTTAGAAAACAAAACTTTATAAACTTTTGTAAAATATGGAAATAGTGAGAACAAGGGGCAGAAAGAAAGGAGAATCTAGATGAAGAGATAGCACCAATAAAGATAATAGATTTTGCTCTAATCAAGTATGTGATACAGACAATAAATGTCATTTTTAAATGGTAAAAAGCATAATGAATAATATAAAAGACCACAAAGGATGAAGGTGACATGTAAGCTGAAACCTAAGTGCCAAGAATATTTGGAGAAAGAGCTTTCCAGGTAAATAGGACAGTAAGTACAAAGGGAACAAGTAAATGTGGCTTAAGGAGTGAACTTGAAGTACAATTATGAGAATGCATGCAAGGAAGGACCAGCATATTCACTCTAAAATGAGTGTTTGTTCCAGTCTAAACAATTATAATCAGGATGCCATCATGTCCTGATTTATGTGCTAAAATTATCTCTCTTGCTATAGCTTGAAAAATGGCTTACAATGAGGAGCAAGTGGGAAAACAAGGAAATCAGTAACCTCACTAGTCTAAACAAGGGAGGGAAATTTTGTAAATCATACCAATAATGAAGTTGGGTGGGCTACATAAAACATAAGTTGCAATGATTAATAACCAAATGCAATGAGTCTCTCTAAATAGAATTTCATATATAAGCATTTTAAAATGGCATACAGGGAATCAATTGAATCCAACAAGCATCATCATAGTTTAAAACTTATGAATCTGTTACCTTGGAATATGAAAAATTAAAATTTATGTCTCCTTGCTTCTGACATTTTCTTGTCTTTCAAATTCCTATAAATTGCTCAAAGTTTCTGACTCATAATCTTCATGAAGGTCAAATTCAACCAATTTTTGTGTATACAGCAATGTATGTTAAGGATGCTTTGGATTGCTAAATCTATGTAGGAAATAGTATTTTATCAAATGAACTTCCTGAATACATTTGGAGTGCAATGAAAGATACAGTGACACTGCAATGCATATTGTGACTTTTTCAATTACTACAAAATTATCAGTCTATTTTAAAGACCACAGTGATTTTCCCTTATTGAAAAGAAGAAATTGGAAACAAAACAGTGAGGTGATTTTGTACAGGTCACATCCCAAGTTAATTGGATATTTGGTAATAGAACCACAACAACTGATCCTTGAAATCCATCACTAGAAGATCATGTTCTCTTTTAGAATAAACCAAATAGTTCTTCAAATGACATATGTTACTAGCTCTATTACTAGTTTTGCTGTTGTTTTAATCATTTTCATTGAAGTATAATTTTCCAGACATGGTCTTCACAAAACTCCTGCCAACTTCACCACTGAGCATCTCAACATTCCTCATAACCACTGCTCATCTCCACTGGCTCTTACTACCAAGCACATCCCAGTGTTCACCACTGTGAATCCAACTTAGCTGCTGAAGAACTCAACATCCAGCAGCAGCCTTCTTAATGTCCCCCACACCTGAAGTCACTTCATCTGTGACAAATGCCACATTCCGGTTATGCAAGCACAGTCACTGCATACTTACAGGGAAATGCCCTCAAGTCCCCACTACCACAGACGTTGGTCTGTAAAACTGGATTTGGGCTCAAAGATGACCTTTGTCTCTAGGCTCATAAGCATGGTCTGACCTGGGCCCCACAGCTGTGTATGGGCAAGCAGCTGGCAGCAGCCCCAAATGCTTGCTCATACAACTGTGCTTCTCTCACAACTCTCCCTTGCAGTTCCACGTGCTAGTATAACTCTGTCTTGGGCTTGCAGTTGCCAATGAGCCCATCTGACCACCATCTCTGGCATGAAAATGCTCTCTGCAGTTTTGTATGAGTACCCTCCAACCCTTCAACCATCATGTATTTATATGCATCTATATTTGGCAAAAACCTTCCTTACCTCAGGGTTAGTCCTTGTTACCGAAACCCTGAGGTACTACCGAAGACCTTAATGGTCCTCACAAGCACTTCAAGTTTCCCACAGATCTTGCTACCAAGAACAGTTATAGATGTCAATATCTCACTTTCCTGAACCAAGGAGCTATGCATCCCCAGACCTGAAGCCTTCACACACCTAGCATGTTGTACACTGTGCCACTAGATCTAAGAGCATAGCACACTCCACTTCATCTTCTGCACCTGGCTGTGTGAAGGTCTTTCCTTACTGAGACAAGTCCATAAGCTCCAGAAAAAGTGACTGCTGCTACAATGCATGTATACTTATGCAAGGCCACCAGAATCATGAAGTTTCAGGAAACATGACACCAAAAAAGGAATACAGTCTCTATTTATGGGATTGCATATCATATGTATATCTGCCTTTCACCTATCTATTTTCTACCTGTCCTCTTATTTAGCACATGCAAGAGCCTTGAATGAGAATGAGGAGAAAAGTGATATGACAGAGCACTGAACAATGTCTTGAAGAGCCCTAAACTCTCACCTGGAATTGGTTAACTCACCAAAGAATTCAGAGATGGGTGACTACAAAAGAAAGAGAACAAGAGGACAAAAGGAACTGTTACCAAGACACAGGGAAAAATATTTTACAGAAAAAGGGAGTCAAAAGTTGTATCAAATATTTCTAAATGATCAAGTAGGATAAGGACAGGAACAAGTCTATAATTGAGATTGATTCTTATTAATATCAGCAGAAGTACTTTTCCAAAATTATTTGCAACAGGATTTCTTGTAGTATGACTAGAAAGAGACTAGATCTGGGATCTTGAGATATAGTTGAGTGGTACAGTGCTTTTCCAGCAGTGTGAGGCCCTGAGATCAACATTTGCATTGAAAAAAAGCAACCAAAAAGAAAAAAATAGTAAATTCCTTTTTAAAAAATAAAAGTTGGGCATGGAGCACTAGATAAAGGAATATAGTGGGAAGGAAACTCCTGTGTTAGAGCAATAGTGAGTGAGAGTTCTGCAAGAGAGACCACAATTTTCAAAAAATGAAAAAGAAAAGAAAGAAAATTTAGCTTATGAGAAGTAAACCATCTTAAAAGATAGTAATCCTAGAAACTGAATATTTAGGATAATGGATCTTTAGAAGGTGAGAGACAGAGTATAATATGTAGTGATGGCAAAGCTATTCAAAGTGAGGGAAAATTTTCCTATTTAAAGAGTAGCAATAAACCGAGCATGGTGGTGATGCCTGAAATCACAGCACTCAGAGAAGCTAACAGGATTGCTATGTTGGAGCTCAACTTGGACAAACTGAAGAGTCCCTATCTCAAACAAAACAAACAATAAAATAAAACAGCAAAGAAATGGAGAAAATATACGTACTTTTTCAAAGTATTTATTTAAAAATATGTTTAATGTGTTTCTGCCTTTTTTTTTTCTGTAAGCTATGAAGTACAGGCAGTAATATAAGCTGTGAGTGGCTCAAAGTTATGCCATGTGAAGAATGTTTAAAATATTCACTCCAGGACTGCTGGGTAGAGTGGAGACATAGTAAACGTTCAGTCTTTTGAGTCATTTTTTTTCACTTTGGCTCAGTAACCAAGATGCAGGCACTGAGAAGATAGCAAGTAGCTTTGTCCAGAGCTGGTTCAAATAGTGTTCCCAAGGCTTTGGTAAAATATTAATTTAAGTGATTTCCCATTGTTCTAAAATGGCTAGGAACTGAAATGTACATCAGAATATGGAAGAATAAGGGGAAATAGAAAAGTTAATAAGGCATACTAACAACAGCACTCATGAGTAAAACAGAAAAATGAGTCTGGGATTGAACGTGAAGTAAAATGCAAAGGATTAAAAAATGAAATAATTTCAGCTTGAAACACAGTCAGCGCTTTAGAAGATAAGATAATGGTTCAAATGGGTTAAAGTAGATGGGAGAAAAAAGAATGGGAAGACAGTTTTTGGACAGCCCAATTCCTTCATGAACTTGTCAAAAGTTTTGAAGAATCAATTCATCAGATATGACAGTATATTCTTTTAAATTTATGATTTTTCAGGAATTATCTAATCTTTTTAAATTATCTATCCAAGCCCTTGTTCATCTTAGTATGTGTAGTTTGAGATGAAAAGATTACATATTTTATATTCATGGCTTTTCTCTTGAATCTTTCCAAACATATGATTAATATAATCATTGCTTTCTATCTCTGGCTTTTCTCCAGACCTCAGAAGATTTAATTCATTTAATTAATAGAATATTCAGTATTCACAGGAAAGCTGCCTTGAAAGTAGAAATAAATGATCCTTCATGGTCAGGTTGATTATACTGAACCTAGCCTCAAATATTAAGATGTAGCCAATGTATTATATACATAAAAATACTCATAAAAATGTATTTGAAACAAGCAAGTGAAGATTGATTTATTACATCTCTGTAAAATCTATACTTTTCTTATTTAAGATAAATTATACAAATAGTATATATTATCCTTATAAATAAATCAGTAAAAATCTAGTATATAAAGTAGAAAATGTCATTATTTAATGGCCTATTTCCACCTCCTTAGAACTAATGGTTTTGTCTTTATCCTGGCAATCTTTCTCCTTTTTTAAAAGCTATTTTGATTGCAAAAGACATTAAGATTGTTCCAGATATGTATGCATATATATATATATATATATATATATATATATATATATCTCATACAGACAAGTTTCAAGAAAATAAACATCATCTGTTTATGTTCATCAATTACCTAGAAGTAATGCTTATGACTGTGTTCTGGTGATTTTTCACTTGTTACGGTGATCATGCTACAATATTTAATTTTATAGATTTACCACCATTTATTTAATCTCCCTTATTGTTATATGCTTATGTAGCTTCAATCATAAAATAATTTCCCCCAAAATATGTTACATGAATTTGTTTATCGTAATTTCTGATTATTATTTTAAGAAAAACTTCAGAAGAGAAAGTTGTACAAAAAAAATAAATAGTGCAGAGTCTTGAGATAAATCACCAGTCATCTTTCTAAAATCAAGGACTTAGTTATGTTAGAGATATTTATTTCTAGTGTACCATTTACAACAATATTTTCATGATTAGTAATCTGACTTTAAAAATTTCTAAAATTTGTGTTCACCAATTTCTTTTTATATTGGTATTGTTTACTTGTTTATTAACTATTTTGAATCAAGTTATTTTCTGAAAGGGACAGATAGTTCATGCAGGTTAATTGATTATTGTACCTTAAAAAAGACAATTAATTGTGCAACATTAGCAAAATAGACTCATTTGTCAAGGCAATCTGATCTCTGGATTTGTATTTATGCTATTAATTTTTTCCAGTAACAAATAATAAGTTACCTATTGTATTGAAAAATAAGATGTGTATGGTTCTTCTCTTTGACTTTCTTTATCTTCCTCTTCTTTTTGCCATTTGCTTTGTTCTATTTGACCTTTACACTTTGGGGAATATGAGCAAAGAAAAAGAGGGGCCAAGACCCTCTGTATGACATATTGCTTAAACTATAAATGCCACTGACACACATAATTTGACCCTCTCCTCTCCAACATATGAAGATCTAAGAACACAAGAAAAATATCAAAAGTTTTTGAAGGGAGCCTAGGGGTAGACCAGATAGATGATTGAAGGAGTGTTAAAGATAAACTTGCTTAGTTTACTATTCTACCTCTTCTCTGCTGACATGTCAACTTTCTATTTGGGGCAGTATTATTCAAGTTCTTATGAGGGTCAGTTTCTCATTTCCCTTTGGTAATTGTCTATATCTTTGAATGAAAATTTATCAAGCCGTTTTAGTTGCTAACATAACTAAAAGTATACTTCCAAACTTGAAACTGAAGAGAATGTACAATGGCTCAAAACTTCTATAGAATGGTTTGAGAATTACATTATTTTCTTTATCTTTAGCATCCAGGGATCTATAGTGGGAAGGAGGCTTGAGGCGTATTCTCTGAAGAAACTGTATGCATCATCTGTGGAATTTAATATACAGTTGTTGCAGTAAAATGATATGCCTGGATTGAAACAGAGTTGATGCAAAGCTTTGAATACTGAATTTGGGGGCATAAATGGCCCCATACTCATACAGTGCTGTAACGGGCTAACAACCTTAACCTTATCCCCTCCTTTTCTTCCAGTCTTGCTTCCTCAGAGCACACAAACAATGGGATATTAGTTAAAACTTCTCTGAAATAATACTGAAGGGACACAGAAAAAGAAAAGAAAAAGAAGACCTTTTTCAGAGACTGGAATTTGGAAGCCTGCACTGAGGTTGGCCCCCAAAGACCACCTGAAAAGGAGTTTATCAGGCAGCAAGCTGCTGCCACAATCACAGAGCAACTATCAACTTTCAGTGCTTCTCTCTTAACTTTGTTCTTTTCCCTCATTGTGACTGTTCATTCTTGTTCTAATTGCACTATTTTGTGTTGTCTTTCTCTTGATTAAAATTTTTGAGAAATTGAAAGTGTAAATAAGGACTTAAAGGTATAATAGATAATGTGAAATAGGAAGAAAAGGTTCAAGGTATGAGCAGATAAACACCACCAGGACTTTGGGGGAAAGACTGCAACATAAAAAAATAAAATACAGACAATAGCAGGAAACAAAGAAATATGAAAGACAGTTTAGAGATAATGCAGAAACAAAAGAAAACTAACAAAATTGTTATTGATATCCTCGGACAAGAGAAAGACTACATTTGCACAACACAAGAATGTGATCTCACAGCAGACGAACTACTACAGATTTCTTCAAAATTAAAATTATGGTAGATAAAATCAAAGTAATAAAAATACTGAAAGCTAAAGTCAAGAAAACTTTAGAATTTTTTTAAAATATTAAAAATGGAAGGGGCCTGGGATTTAGCTCAGTGGTTTTGCCACCTGCTGAGCAAGCGCAAGGACCTGAGTTTGATCCCCCATACCAAAAAAAAAAAAAAAATTAAAAATGGAAGACTAGAGAGGAAGTAGAGAATGTTTGAGAACATAAAGAAGCAAGTTATGAGAACATCTGATTTGAATAAAACTGTAGAACTGCTGCCTTTTCCAACAATATGAATGAGAAAATACTAATTATTTTCAAAACTATATGGGTTTTAAAATGTAAAAAAGATCCTGAAATTTACAAAGGATATTAAACAATAATAAAAAAGGTTATATATCAAGGAATGGGAATTAAATGCTGCCACCATTTCAACAGCAAAAATAAAACAACATCTTCTAAATTTTGAAGAAAAAGTAGTAGATATAATTCTACATCCAAATTCTTAATTTATATGCAGGGAGAATAAAGATCTTTGCAAAAATACCAATAACTAAATACTTATACCTCCTTTAAATCTATTCATAGGAAATTGCTGGTAAATGAGCTCTGAAAAACAAAAGTGTAGCTTAGAAAGAAGAAGAAGTGGAATTCAGAGTATAAATGTTCCCAAATAAGTAAGAGGTGATAAGAATTTGTAAGATCCCAAGAGTTCAGTGCTCCTACAAGGTAAATAAGCTGGGGTAAATTTGGGTAAGGTAGGAAAAGGTAGATGTGTGCAATATCAACTAGTATGACTATTAAAAAGGATAGGCCAATAAAAATATTAAAAAGTGTGCTAAAATAAATGTATTTTTTCTATATAAAAAACAGGAGTTGGGTAAATATAGAAAAAATGTTTTTTTTTTACTTTAAATATGTATGTTAAAGTGAAATGTTAATACCTATCAGCATAAAAACAAAATGTTAAATAAAATAAAGTAACTAAGAATTCAAAATAAAGAAATAGGTAAAAATAAACTAAAAAGTGGGAAAGAGTCACAAAAGTAACAAGTGAAAAATAAAAAACAAAGCAGACTTCATATTTGCATTACAACTAAGACATCAGTAAAAATATCAGTAAACTAGACATTAAGCACAATTTTTCTAACTGTATATCCTTTTATTGGTACATTTTAGGTATACAGTATAATGACATTCATCATTGGAAATTTGCACCTTTACATAATCTCTCCTGGTTCTTATTTTCCCCCTTCCCTTGCCCTCCCTTCAACCCCTCCATTCCTCCCTATTTACAAAGACTTTGTTTCCTTTTTTTCATTTTCTCATATTAATTCCATTCCCTTCTTCCCTTTCTCCTACCCCTCCCACTTCCCCTTCCCCTTCCCCCTTGACCCTTTTCTTCCTATTTCACATTATCTATTATACCTTTTAGTCCTTATTTACACTTTCAGTTTCTCAAAAATTTTAATCAAGAGAAAGACAACACAAAATAGTGCAATTAGAACAAGAATGAACAATCACAATGAGAGAAAAGAACAAAGTAACTACATGACATATAACTGCCAATTTTTCAGCAAATATAGATGAATGATTATTAATACATTATAACATGAAAATTACCTTGACACTGGAGCTGAATATTCAGATGATGATAAAAACTAGTTAAAATCTTTACATGATCTAACCAAAGGAGGCCTGCTGAGGGAGTTTAATTTGCAAACCCCATCAGCATTATAAAATTTGCCTTGTAACAGGAATACAGGTTTTCAAATCATTTCTTTTATTTGCACTTTCCTTTTTCTACCCCTTCTTCTTTTGTTTTTCTCTTTTATTTGCTCACCTCTCATTGACCTTTACCTCCCCTTCGTACAAAAACTCTGAATGACTGCTAAATATATAACAAATGTATAATAAAAAATAAATGAATCTTATTTCTTCATTCAGTAAGTGATTTTTACATGTGATTGGTTTATGTATATTCTGTGCCTAGATTTGAATAAAAGAAATAGATCCAACATCTTCATTCCTCCTAAATCATGGCACACTCTGAAGAATGAATGGTGACAATCACCACCAATCAAACTCTGGTTAGGTAGACAAGAGCTACTAGCAGTGAGCCACAGGGATCCAGCTCCAATGACATTGGAAGGATATCCCATGTTGAACCAGTCAGAAATACAGATTGTTAACTCAAGATAAGAAAATTATTTTTAATATAATAAAAAGAGATTCATTCATCCTATCTTCAAAGTCAAATACTATAACTTTGACATCTTTGAGACAGGTCATGTTTAATAAAATCATGTAATTGCTACTTGATATTATTGTCTCTATATCTTCAAAGACATGTTTTGGATAACAAGTTGTGTTTATTTTTAGCAAGTTGAAAAAGTACGGTGTAATATCCTCCTTGTTTTTAACTCAGTAGAAAAAAAATCCCATTTACATTTTGCAATGTGGGAAAACACATGCCAAATCTCAGCAACTTGTTTGTGAGAAATAGGAAAGCTTACACCTACGTTATTTTAACACTTCTCTTATTTTTTGGTCATTACATTTGCAGATATGAGTCAGAAGTCTATATCACCTTCAGGCAAGGAAAATATGGATAACTCCGTGTGTGTGTGTGTGTGTGTGTGTGTGTGTGTGAGAGAGAGAGAGAGAGAGAGAGAGAGAGAGAGAGAGAGAGAGAGAGAGAGAAACTTCCTAAATGGTGTGCAAATGATATAAGCAAAAGTGCTAAATATCAGAACCAATAACAAACAAAAAGCAGCAATCTTAAACTATGATGATCAACATTTCCTCGCTGTAAAAAGCTAAATAGGTTATAAACTGCATCTGTGTAGATAAACAATATTTTGACATCAGTTTAATCAATCAGTTCTTCCAGAAATTTGAATTGTTCCCTTTTATCCAAAAGAGCTGCCTCATATTCTTCCAAATACAATATTAGCAGAATCTTCTCCACACTATTTTGTAGTAATACCAAAGTGAGCCCCTGGGATTATTATTCTCATAGAGTTGTAGTCTGTTTCAAACATCTCAGAGGAATGATTTTCAATATTATATTTTCTTTTCTGCTTGGTTGGTATCCATTTCTATTAGCAACCTAATCTATGCTAATTCATTGGTAACTTGCATTATTTTCCACTCTGTCATACATCTACAGAATAATCACGGAGAGATGTGGAGTGAAGATTAGAAACTCTCACAAGCATTACATTCAAATAATTCACAATCATAGAATTATGTTTCTTCAATTCATCTAACAAAATCCTATTTCAACTGTCAGTTATAATAAGTTAGGTATAGCAAATTAAGTACCAACTTTATTTAGAAAAATGTTGCTTCTCTGTCTTTCATTATGATATGAGAACTTAGTAAAGCTTCATAATTTTACATACATCGGCACCTGCATTAGCCATAAATGTGTGTCCTATATGAATGTCATCCTTCTTACGTGTATCTAGAGGAAAAATGTTCAGAATAACCTCATTAAATGAGAGTGATAGAACCCCAAATAAAAGTTGTGCAGATAATAAGTAAGAGGGTGTGCTTTCAACACAGACTGAATTTGCCTCTGTTTCTCTCTCTCCTCCCACTGTATGTGTGTGTTTGTGGTAGATGACCTTATTTTAATATTTAGCAGGTAGGATCCCTAGATATTTTTAGTAAGTATTTCTATATCTCATAAAATAATATTTGAGAACATGCTTCAGGATTTCTTATTGCTCTGTAGTTTTCCATCACGGGCCTCTTTCTAACTTTAGGCAATATTTTATTTTAGATAGTGTCAGAGTTACCTCTGGGTTATTAACCAAGGTTAATCTGAACATTTCAGGACTTGATGGTGAAAGTTTAAAACTACATTCAATATTACTGAACTATGATTTGTGCATGTAATGGCAGCGTTTGGCATTGACACAAAGATTTATATGCATCGTATTCCACTCTAAATCACAAGTAAAATGAAACAGCTCCCTTGTGCTTGATTTGTTCCTTCTGACCATTGTAGTGATTGATGCAGATAACCACACGATCAGTAGCACCTGAAATAAGTATTGATCTTCCTGATGGCTGAAAGGAACATACGAGCTATAACAAGCCTTTTGACAGTTTGATTTTTAAAAAAATTTGACAAATTCAAAGGCTTTGATATTTTTCTTGTATCCATTCTGCTTCTAAATATTCCAAAAGAACACTTTTCTCTCTTTTTAAAATGTCTTGGATTTATGACATATTAAAAACAAGCAAAATAACTCAGGAGTGGAAATAGAATTCTAATGCAAGAAATGAAAACTTGTCCATGAGACTCAAAAGCAGTTATAAAGAAACAAAATACTCTTGTGGGAAATAAATTGCAGAGAGGCAAAGATGGAGGCAAGCGCTCCATCAGTAGAGTTCTTGGGTGGTTTCATCATCGATTCTTAGGTTATATTAAAAGGATAATGACTTTGGATAGTCACAGAGTTCTTTTAAATCCAAATAAAATTAGTATCAGTGATATTAGTACCAGTGATTCTCAGGTTATATTAAAAGGATAATGACTTTGGATAGTCACAGCATTATTTTAAATCCAAATAAAATTAGTATCAGTGATAACTTTCTAAATATTACAATTATGTTATAATTTTACACTGAAGTTGGTAAGCACATACAAAGCATAAGGCAGGTGAACAGGCTATCAAGGGGTATCAAGAATTTAGTTCCAGTGCCCCAAACCTGATCTCTGCAAATTAATCTCCAATAGTCTGACATCAAGTCTAAGTAAATACTTTAAATCTGCATTGCATAGTTACTTCATTATTGATTTCATTATATGTTGTTTAACACACATTCAATACGATTTTTGGCCTGAGGATGGTCTTAGAATTTCTGGAATTGTTACTGCCCTTGCATTATTTTTATCTTATTTATTTTCTAAAGTTTTGGAATGGGAATTTTTACACTTAAAAGTTTATATTTTTTTCAAAATGACATTTTCAGGTTTATTTACTCATTAGTTCATCTACAATATGTGGTAATGTAGGCATGCTAACATTGAGCCATCTTCTGAGAATTTAATATAAGTATTAATCTAAGTATAAACCTAGAAAAAGCTCAAGTCATCACACAGTAACTCAATCTCTTACCCCTTATGAACACTTGAAAATAATCTCTATTCCTGTTTGTAACAGCTGCTGTTAGCCATGTCTGTAGGACCAACCCAGGGAGAATTTTCAAAATGGTTAGATCCAAACAGGAAACATGTTGGCTCTTAAAACTAAATATACTAGATTTAAGAGTTTTGTCATGCATTATTTCTCTTCTATTGTACTCTTCTGTCTCATTATCAAGAGCACATTTTAGAAATGAAACATTTCTCTTCTGATAATTAAAATTATTTTCGTGGTTAAACCTTTGTTTTAAGGAATAAAACCCTATAAAGATTCCATAACTCCATATATTGTTTCTCTAAAATTTTCAGAAGAACAAGGACAATATTTTTTTGCTATTCATAAACCTTGTCCTTTAATTGTTGTAAAATAGTTATATTCATCCTTTACTGAAATATATTTCATTAATATGTAGTAATTCCTATTATAATTATATTGAAATTTTAAAATATTTTGAAATGTCTGAACATATTATTCCCAGCGTATACAATGTTAGTTTAATTATCTTATATTACTAAAGAGAAAACCTATGGAAAAATAGGTTTTTTCAAGGTGAACACATACAAATGGTGGTCAAAAATCATGGTAAATGTTTACTTTATTTTTTAAAAGAAAAATTATATTATAGTAAAAGCCATATGGCCCCAAGAACAATTGAATAAGTATGTCTGAAGCAAAGAGGAGTATTTTGAGTATTTTGGAGATTAATGACAGTTTGTCTTTTACTATAATACATTTTTATTTAAACATGCTTGACTCTTTTGATCACATGTTAATCAATAGTTTATGACAATTTCTGTTAAATAAAAGCATTACAGTGTTTCCTCATCTGTATTATTTACAGGATCTGGCTCCCTGTGACTTCTGGCTTTTTCCCAAAGTCAAAATGACCAAGATAGTTAAATTCTTGGAATGGATTCTGGACACTCAGGGAGCAAGATCAGCTCAACCAAAAATGCTCACAAAAGAGGACTTCCAAGAACAGTTTCTGAAAGTTGTAAGAATGATGAGATACAGATGTTGAAAGCATGATGGAATATTTTGAAGGGAGCTAATGGCAACATGCCTTTTTTCATAATTTTTGAAAAAATTATTAACATTCACTGTTTATCTTGATCATACCATATACCAAAATTTCTTTCTTAAAAATCCATATAATAACACAATTTCAAATACTGAAAAACAAGATGAATAACTAAGCAATAAAATTATCTTAATTTTCAATGTAAATGACAATACTTATTTGGATGTATTTACTTAATCTCTGTAGTCATTTGTTTTTTAAACTGGATAAAGAAAATCCTTTTAAAGGGAAATCATAAATTTTACACATGAACATGAAGCTCTGAGGAAGAAATTGAAATTGCATGTAGGGATAAATTCTACACAGTTATATATAAGGACTCTAGGAATTTAGTGTCTCTCTCTCTTTCTCTCTCTCTCTCTCTCTCTCTCTCTCTCTCTCTGGGTAATTCTAAATTTTTGCTAAGAACACAAAAGAATTGTGAAGGAAGAATTGGAGTTGAACTTTCAACAGTATAAATGGTCTTTGCTCAATAAGAGAGGCCAAAAAAAAAAAAATGCTTCATTAATCTGGCAACATAATTGAGTAAGATAGTCAAGGGAAATTAGTTTTCCATATGCTCAGTCTTATTATTTAACCCCATCTCTCTCAATGTTAACTCTTTGTGGTAATAACTTTAAAAAACACACACATCTTTTTGCCTTTCTCCAATAGAGATCAATTTACAGTTAGTAACTTTGCTTTGAAGTTCTATCATCATTGTGGTAATAATTACTGTGAATATTGAAATGAATATATTTATAAATGATATTTTAATTTTTGCTATTATAGTAATACCCCATGTTATGACTAATATAGACAAAATGTAATAAATAAAAATTTTTTCAGCTGACTGAGTGCTAACAAATGTACAAATAAGAAAAACACTTCAAAATATGCACTAATATATAATTCAAAATATGAGAAAGACATTTAAGTTGCTTTTTATATACATATACATAAAAATATGCTTTGAAAATCTTGATTTCTCTGTTACTTATTAAACAGAGACTTAAATACTTTCATCTTGCAATGTGTTTCTGTACATTATAGTTAGTTTTATGTAGCTAGCCACCTGTCTTCATACAAATATTTTATTTGCAGAAGTAGAATGATAGCTCATGTTTTAAAAACTGTCTAAATCACCTGGGCATGGTGGTGCATGCCTGTATTCCCAGCTCTCAGGAAGCTGTGGCAAGAGGATCATCATGAGTTCAAGGCCAACCTGGGCTACATAGTGAGTGCAGACCAGCCTGAACTAGACACTGAGACCCTGTCTCCAAAAAAAAAAAGAGTCTAAATCATCTGATAGCTCTGTAAGTAATTCTTATTATTTGGTGCTAAAGCATAAGCATTGATGCAGTTTATCATTTAATCCTCTTTATCATCAGACTAATTTATAACAGCTACTCAAATTTAGAAATATACAGTATTGCATGACCAGAAAAAATAATATATATCAAAACAAAGGATTGAAATAAAGGGTTTTGTTGTTGGTGGTGGTTTTCTGAAGCATTTCTTCACAATTTAGGAAAGTATATTTTCAACTATGTATATTGAAAATTACGTGTTACAAGTAATCTATGATAACAAAGTGGAAAAGAATAAATTTTATGTAAAAATAATCTCTATATATTAGAGATGTGTCTTTTTCTGTTTGTGTGTGTGTATATATACATATATACATATATATTTATACATATATGTATATGTATACACATATATGTACAGGGATTGAAACTCGGGACCTTGTACTTGCGAGGCGGTGGAACCACTAAGATAAGATAAATCCCGGGCTCTCTGTTTATATTTTTAAAATTTTCCCTCAGTAGTAAATAATATGAAACAAAAATCTGTCATTATCACTTAACCCCAGGAGCCACACAGACACACAAATATCATTAATACCTGTACAATATACTTTACTGATAAATTCCTACATTAACTTTTATCCGGAAATCTGTCCAAATCTTATCTCACCATGGAGAAAAGGTTATGGAGTGATAAACTGAAATTGAAGAAGATAACATGCATGCGTGTACATGTGTGTCTTGTGCATGAGTGGAGAGAGAGGTACTTCGGTAGACAGGGAGGGGGAAAGAGTAAGGAGCACGGCAAAGGCTGCAAATCAGGAAATCAAAGGCAGTTTGTCACATTAGATGCTGTGCCTCTTCAGAGCAACTTATTATTTATAGTCATTGTCTTTTTTCCAATATACAATTTAAACTGAAAGATGCTATTGACGAATATTAAAAAGTACATCGTCTAATTTAAAACCTTAAGACAAAGTCCATTTATTAGTACGGTACATGATGAAATATTCCTTAATTCATATATGATTCCAAAATCTGCTGGCCACAACAATAAATAAAACATTGCAAACTCATACATAATTGTGAAAGTTTTGGAGGGACAATGTTAATATAAATAACTATGCTCTCATTTTCTTTCTTCATCCTATTTTTTTCCCTCATGGATGATGTAATTAACAACCAACTAAGACCAGGTGTCATGTAGTGCACAAGTTGTTCCAGCTCCTTACCAGGCTGAGATACATAAATCACTTGAGCCCAGCAGTACAAGTCCACCCTGTGCCTCATAGCAAGACCCTGTTTTAAAACAAAACAAAACCAGAAACCAAGAAAATCCAGAAAATAACAACAACAACACTCAGTAATTTGAAAAGTCATTCAAATTTCAATTTTCATGATAGGGCTTTTTCATGTTAGGGCTTTTATTAATGGGAAATAAACTTGTACATGATCCATATTTTATTCAATTCATCAAAGGAAAATGTTTCCACAAATTTAAGCTAAAATTCAAAGTATATCACCAACATTTAGGCATATGTAAAAGAGACAAATTATTCTATAATTCTGAACATTTTTTCAGTTGAAATTTTCATACCGTAACTTTTGGTAGACCATCCTTACTTTGCATATAGAAAGTATATGTTCACCATGGTCTCCTAATGAACTAGGTCATGTGTTGGAGGAGATGCTGAGACCCAACCACAAGGCCCTGTCTGCTGAACAGGTACTCAAACATAGTGATTTATTTCAGGATCCCATAAGAGAAAAGCATTATGATATTTTAGGATCTTTATAATGGTCCAAACTATAGTAATTTTCTACATGCTTTCTAATGATCATTGCACCATGTATTGGAGTTTGAATGCCTCAAGGTCTGCTGAGTGTCCTGCCGCTTAGTATTAATCGATAAAAGTTGTCATGGTGATTTTTAGGAGGATTTGAATTAATTTAACCTCTAGCTAGAACAGGTGCCTTGGAAGTGAGCTTCTTGTTTTTCTTATTGCTCAGGCGATAATGATGTGGATCACAGCCCAGGGAATTCTTATAAAATCTTAAATGTAGAACAAAACATGAAAGCAAAAATTTAGTGGATTTTAGATTTGGTAATCATCTGAAAGAAAACTCTACACTCTCTAAATTCCATGAACACATATTTGATAATTGTGACACTCAAAATATATTTATTGGAGAAACTACAATGTTCCAGGCACTGATTATGTGTGGCAATCCAGCAGTAAACCAACTTTCCACAAAGTCACAATCCCTACTAATCAGTTCACTCCAAATGATACCCATGTTATCTCAAATAAAAGCCAAGGTCCATAGAATGGCTTACAAAATCTATATCTTCTTAATCTCCTTTGCCTCTCTGACTGATTTCAGCAAGTTCTTCTGCTTCTTTACTCTCTTGGGCATGCTAGATTTTTTCCTAGTGCTGCACACATTTTCTGTTCATTGTTTCTCAAACATTCTCCCACCAGAATTGTTATTTGTTTCATGTTCTCATCTCATTCTGGTCTCTGTTTTAGTGCCACTTCCTAAGAAGATAATTTCCTTTCTTCATTATCCAAAGTGGCCTCGCTCTGTCTCCATACCTTGCTTCTCTTCTTCAGAGCAGTTAATTTCACTATAGTCGGTCAATTGAAATAAAAAAACTAAAAACAAACAAAGAAAAAGGAAAAGAAAAGAAAAGAAAGGAGAATAAAAGAAAAGAAAAGAAAAGAGGCCATACAGGCACAGTGGACTACTATTCACCTTTTGAAAAGGAGATTATGCTGTCATCCCCAGTATACATGAACTCAAAGAACATTTTGCTAAGTGTAATGAACTAATCAATGAACAAAGACTATATCGTTTCTCTAAGGTACTTAAAATAACCAAACTAATTGAGGCAGAGAATCAGATGTTTCTTTCCAGGGGGTTGGAGGAGGAGAGAATGTGGGGGTGTTCAAATAGTATAATGTGTTAGTTAAGAAAGATGAGTATGTTCTAGAGATCTGTTGTACAATATTGTGCCTACAATTAACAATATAAAATTTAACATTTAAAAATCTGTCTAAAGGTAGATCTCCAAATATTTTGGTAAATATTCTTACCATAAAAAAAGGGAAGCAAGAGAAAATTTTTGGAGGTGGTAGGTATGTTTATAACATTGATTTTAAAGATTGTTGCATGAATATATACATATATTTAATTCCATAAAATTGTATATATTGATCATGTGCAGTGCCTGTGTAATATTTATACCATAATGAAATGTTAATTTTAAAAGAAAGGGAAAAAAACAAATAAAACCTGAAAGTTATCTCAGAATATGCTGTCATTCTTAATAACTGAACACATCATTTCTAGAAAAAACTAAGACTTCTTTCTGTACATTAAATACTATATCAATTTTTACATTATTGAAATCACTTGGGATTTTAAAGATTCAGGTTTTTTGGGGGGGATACCAGGGATCAAACTCGGGACCTTGTGCTTGATAGGCAGGAGGCAGCACCACTGAGCTAAATCCCCAGCCCCAGTATTTTTAATTTTTAATTTTTATTAGTACATATTTGCAGTACATAATGGTTACATTCATTATAGGAAATTGTGAGGTTACATAAAATCACATTTCAATTTCTTTTTTCCCCCTTCCTCTCCACAGCCCCTTTTTTGTCGACATCAGATTTATTTATTTATCTTGCAAGTCTTTACAAGGATGCAGGTTTAATTAAATACAAAATGGTGAATACATTCACATTGTAAAATATCAAATAGCCCAGCCCATATAAATCTAAAGACAACAACCTCATGCTATTATCTCAGTGACTTCCTTCCTTGTAAATAGAAAAAGTTATCATTTCTATTAGATTCCTTATTAACCTAACTCAATATATTTATATGTCTCCATGTACCTGTGTGAAAAAAGACTATATAAAGCATCTTTTCACTTTATAGTCCTCTTCCACAATGTTTTTTGAATTCCAGGTCTTTGCATTTAGCTAAATCCCCGGCCCTTTATATATTTTTATTTTGAGACAGGATCTCACTAAGTTGCCCAGGCTAGGACCAAACTGGCAATCCTCTTGTCTCATCCTCCCATAGAATAATTTTAGCTGTTAGATTGCAATAAAGTCCATAAATGTGATTCCCCAGATAAAGCAAAGATGGTTGTCTTAGTGGTACCTGCAGATTTTAAAAATCTGTTACCTTAGATTGGGCTTTTCCCAAAAATTATCCTCTTTTAGAAACAATCTGATCTAAACATGCTTTGAATTCCTCTGTCAGTCTGGACCAATCTGTTTCCTGTTTTACAAGGTTTTGGGTTTTTTTTTTTCCAAAATATTTGATCTCCTAATGATCTTACATTAATTAGAATCCTTCTATTACAAGAAAAAGAACTTGGGTCTAATTAAGAAAAATAATGTATAGAAAGGTAATGAATCTTCACAGAGTGGGCATAGGACTGGGAAAAGAGGTTTGCAAAAAGGATGAGGTGCAAAGATACAATGTAAACAACGTTACTACTTTCTTTAGAAAGAGCAGATCTAAAGTACTTTTACCCTCAAGGTGTCTCATGAGAAGGTATATGTCTCTACTGTTCTATGGCTGCTGAGACAAAATACCTAACTCCCAAAGTTAAAGGAAGGAAGGTTTATTTAGCTCACAGTTTGTAGATGTTTCAGTCCATAACTGGCTGGCTCCAAGGCAGAGTGACATGTGGCAGAGGGGCAACAATTCATGGTGGTAGAACACACCAAAGGCAGCAAGGGACCTTAACAGCATCTTTCTGCCCTTTGTATCTTATTCAGGCCACTTAGGGGGAGTAGCACTCATATTTTAATACTAGTGCCCTCAGGCCTAACATTGCACCAGGAATCAACCACACACTGTATATCTAGCTACCTTTGAAAAAGCCCCACCTAAGACCACATGAGGCTTGGGGAGACATCTAAACACAAATCATAACAGTATACCAAAAAATAACTAGGGCAAATATATATATTTTACACATCATTTGCATTAATCACTTCCCCATCTCTGAGACAAAGTGCTCAATACCTGCAAGTTAATGAGGAGAGGGGTTATTTTGGCTCATGGTTTTAGGGGTTCCAGTGCATGGTCAGATGGCTCAAAGGCAGAATGGTAGAGTAGAAGGGCATGGTGGAAGAAAACTGTTTACCCCATGGCAGCCAGGAGGAGAAAGAGAGAGAGAGAGAGAGAGAGAGAGAGAGAGAGAGAGGGAGAATATACTCTCAAAAGATGAGTCCCCATTAAATATCTCCTCCAAAGGGTCCCAACTCCTAACAACTCACTAATAGTTTAATCTAAGTATACTGATAAGTATACAGTGAACCATAACCTGATCAGCTTCTGGAAGCCCAACATCTGAACATATGAGATTTTGGGGGCAACTTTTAGATATAGACCACATCATCATTGCATAATAATTAAAATAAATTATTTACATATAAATAAATTAATAAAAGATTGTTTAGGGGAAAATATACTTTAGATGACTGAAATTCACATTTTCATTGCATAAAGCCTGGAGATCATTTTTCTTTGATATGCTTGTTGTTAATAAGTAGTCTCAATAGCGCCTAAGAATCCAAAATATTATTACTGAACTGGCCATGAATTGAATTTCTTATGGAATTCTGATTAACAAAATACTTGATTAGATATTATTTTCTAGAAAATCATCCCAGATGATGAAAAAACAAAATTAAATAAGTATATAATACTTCATTATTTTTCTTTTAGATTAATCAGACATTATATATTGAATTGTGTATCACTTGTGGTTAAAGAAATTATCCAATTATTTGAACAGCATGAATTTTAAGAGTGGCAATACATAGAAGGAACTCAATTCATATTTGTTAAATAAACTTAAATATGGAGAGAATTTTATTTTCAAAAAGTTCCCAAACCACCAGCCCCAAAGGAAAGGTATGCATGTGTGTTTGCTTTGATTTAATAATGAATCATTTATCTACTATATGAATTTTTTCCTATGGCTTTCTAGTTTTGTATTGAAGTGAAATTTCATTTCAAAAAAACTAATGGAACTCTACTACATTACAGCTAGCTGAAATATTTTCAAAATAAGAATTCAAGATCAGTTCTTATATGGACAGTCATAAAATTGCTCATTATGTTTGCTCAAAAGAGAAAATATAATTAACTGAGTAAGTACTCATAATTAAGATATGCAAAGTATATTTTCATCCTAGAAAAATGCTCATAAAACCACAGGAAATTGTAGATTTTTTGTTTTTATTCTCAGTAAATAAATATGTATATTCTGCATTCAAATTTCTATACAATTACAAGTACTAGTAAAAGACCATTTCTATATTTTCCTCTTTCTTCCATGACCTAATAAGACAATGGTTTATTTTATTTTTTCTCATTTCTTGTAGAGACAGAAAAAATGTGCTAATATCTGCACATATATCAACCTATACATAAAAATTCCTCTCTCTCCTTCTCTCTTTCTCCCCCTCCCCCCCAGCTATCTATATATGTGTTTATGGTGTATTTTGGACAATCTATGCTTTGAGAAGCAAAAGGGCCTTAACTTCATAAATGTTGCACAAAAACAACTTCTTTAAATTATTATTATATCCTTTGATTCATAGAAGAGGGGTATGTTATCTGATGAAACCGGGACAATTGGTATATATTAAACTCAGTAAAGGTTTCAGAAAGTTTTGTAGAACAATTCATTCATACAGGGTTTTAAAAGTATCAGAAGTTAAAATAAATTATTTTGATACTTGTGTTGTTTGTATGATGAATGTTGTAGATTTGTGTTGGTCGTGAGAATGCTTTCTCTCAAAATATTATGCTATTTCTTTGTACTTATATCCAGCATTATATGTACCACTGTGTAATAGTTAATCATGATTGTCAAGTTCATTGAGTTGAGAGCCACTTAGAGGACACCCAATTTTGGGCTTGTCTGAGTGTGTTATGAAGCATGACTCTGGGGATTTCATCTGGTCCCTGTCCTCTTTCACTCTGGCACTCTTTCCCAGTGCACAACTTCCCAGCAAAAATGGAGTGAAGATCTTTGCTCACCAGGCCCTTCTGCCTTGATGTTTCTCTTTCAGAGCCAACTGGCAAACATGAGCCAAATTAAACCTCTTCTCCATTCAGTTGAGGTTGCCAGAAATATTTTTCCAGAAATGAGAAAGCTGAACAATATACCTGGAAATGAAAATGATGGTTTTTTTAAATTTACAGTCCTATTTCTAGATTCTAACAATAAGTGTACATCATAAATCTGTATCAATCATTAGACAATATCTTGGAACTTTTCCAGTAGTGATCTTAAGACATCCTGAGATCACATTTTCCTTTTCAGTATGTATAATTTCACTGATTATCATATAAATATTGTATTTTAAATCTTAAATGGCACTATTTGTTAACTTTTGAACAACTGACATACGCAATAATATCTATAAATTTGTCAAAACTGATCTACACCCACATTGTCAGTTTAAAATAAATATCATTGAGCCATAGATTTCTAAACATACTAGATATTATAATTTAATTATTTTGATAGTGTTCATATATGCATGCAATCTAAATCATATGTCAAAATATTGAGTGTTCAAATGTGTGATAGAAGTTAAAGGTAATTTTATTGTAATTATTGATTTTAGATTTTTGATTGTCTAATTCATGCATGTTTTTGCTATAGCACTCTTTTCATATATAATAAAAGTTGGTAAAGGTTTCTTCAAGTAATTTAACAAAAGATAAATCTTCTCTATTGATGCTGAAATCTATTCCTAGAATTTTATTCTTCTGCTATTGACAGATTTATATATTAACATTTTATAGATAAAAATAAGAGGTGACTAATGTTACTTTAATCACTTTAACATCATAATCTGCAATAGATAATATGTTTGCAATTTGAAAATAAGTTATTCTAATATTAATTATTATTGTTATTTGTTTTGTTCTTATAAAATACAAATTTTCACTTTAGGTTTATGATTGAATATATGTACAGAGAATTTAGAAACCAGAAAATATGTTTTATAATTCCAGTTTGAGACCAAAAGTGTGAATAATTCTTTTTTTAAAATTCTGTAAACAACATTCACAGATTATTTTTTAAATCTATTTGTTTAGATTGAAGTGTACCATCTTTATCTATAAAATAAGATACCATTTATTTTGTCTTATAAAATAAAATCAGGAAGAATTTTCATCTAGTATGAATAGATAAACATGTCCCAGATTTTCCAAAGTAGTATATAGGGTACAAGTTTTAATTTCCTACAAAACATTTGAACTTGCATAATCCTGTGTCTACATTTAGCCTTTAATAAATACATGTGGTGGAAGAAAACCAATCACTCTGTGCCAATAACAGTATGATAGGGTGGCATGTCAGCTTGAGTTGCTTTGGGATCCATCCAGGAAATTGGTGGAGCACACTTCTGGGTGTGCTTCCATGGGTCATGGAAGTGTGGCCTTAGGGTCTTTGTCTAATTCCTCATCCTTTTCTCTCTGACAAAGTTCCCCTACTCTGCTTCCCAGCCAACATAAAATAATCTGCTTGGTTTTGCTATGACCTTTTGCCATGATGTTTCTGAGTTGGAAGCAGCCAATCATGGGGTAAAACCAGGATGCCCAGTGTTGTGTCTCAGTGATGTAATAGCCAAATAATTCAGAATATTGGTACCAGGAGTGAGGATGTCGCTATGACTGTATCTGATCATGTGGTTCAGAAGCTTTTGGACCTGGCTTGCAGGAGGAGATTGGAAATGTTTGGGAATGCCATTTAGAACAGCATAGATTTAATGGGTATTGCTGGTTAAAACTCAGAGGACCAGAATGCTGATAGAAATTTAGACAGAAAAGACCAAGCTCATGAAGTTTCATATGGGAATGAAGACTCCATTGGAAATTGGACTAGAGGTCATGTGTGTTTCATTTTGATAAAGAATTTGTTTACATTTTGTGCATGTGCTGAGGCTTTGTGTGAGATTGAATTTCAATGTCTTAGACTAATAAATTTGACAGAAAAATATTCAGGGCAACCCAAAGTTCAGACTGTGCCATAGTTACTGCGAGGTGGTTTTAGTCAGCTCTACAGTGATAAACTGGAAAAAATCAGAGTTGAATATTTTAAAAATTTGTAGGTTCACTTCAAATGTAAATCCATGCCCAAGGTAAGTGTGGTTGCTGAAATAATTAGCATTAAAAAGAAGCCAAGTACTTTATATAAGTCCAATAGGGATAATGCCTTCATAGCATCTTAGGAAATGGTTAAACCCCAGCCTTTTCAGGCTCCAGAGTGTAAAAGGGTCAATGTCTTTGAAAGATTTTGCTTTGAGAAGAGATCTCCAGTATGCCCTGCTCATTCAGGGGTGCCTCAGGTTGTATTTCCCTGAGTTCAGCCTTTCAGGTACCCAGAGGTGGCTGCAGCTATGGTCAAAGAAGGTATGGCCACTGCTCAAATTGGCAGCAGACTTTGGCATTATTCATATGGTATTAGTCTTTCAGGCATACAGAATTTAACAACTATAGGGTCACAGACTATTCACAAATGTCAAAATGGGCTTTTAGGCCAGTGAAAAATATGTGATGGAGTCACAGTCCCTGCCAGAAGCTCCTCAGAGGGAAGTCGGGTCCATGTGTCATGGAGGTGTGGCTTTTTGCTCTGTAAGAATGAAGTCTAACTTGCAGTGGAGACCCCAGGAAATTGGAGATTTTATAAATGTGGAATGTCTGCCAAGAAAAACTGAGTGAGTGTGGCCAGCCCAAGAGACAGGCTATGTGGAATGCACTAAGAAGGCCATAGGAATTGGGCTTCCCAAGCCGTTGAGAGATAACTTGGTGTTATATATGTTAGTCTAGGGATCAATGTTTGCCTTGATACTTTTTGGCCTTGCTTGCTCCTATTCTTTTCTATTCCTCTATTCTTCCCTTTTGGAAAGGGAGTGTTTAAACTGTGTCATTGTATGTTAAGATTATATAATTTTTTTTCTTTTTTTCTTTTTCTTTTTTAATTTTAGAGGGCCTCACACAGAGATTGCCCTATGTCTCAGATGAAACTTTGGACATGAGCTTTTCAGCAATGCTGAAACTGTTAGGACTTTGACAACTTTTAGTAATGGACTCAATATATTTTGCATAATGAGATGGACATGAGCCTTTGGGGATCCAGGGACAGAATGTTACGATAGAGACCTAAAATATCTCCCAAAAGCTTCATGTATCCAGAGGTGGGCTTTTAGCAGATGTACTTTTAGCAGATTGGATTATGGGACTGTATATTTATCAGGAAATTAATCCAGTGATGAGTTTATTGCTGACTGTGCTGTTAGGAGCTGGAAACTGGTTGGAGGTGGGTCCCTTGGGGTGTAGCCTGGGAGGAGGTATCTCTCTCCCTGGCTCCTCTTTTATCTCTCTGCTTCCTGGATGCCATGTGTTGAACAGTTCTCCTCCACCAAGCCTTTTCTCCATGCCTTTTCTGCCTTGGATGCAGCCAACTACTGACAGAGCCTACTAAATACATAAGTAAAAGTAAACCTTTCTTCCTTAAGTTGTGACTGTCAAGCATTTTGTCCCAGAAACAGGAAAGTAACTAACACACTCTCCTAGACCAAATTGTAGTCAGAATCCTTTCAGGCATCTTGATAAAGTCACTACATTGACCTATGAACATTGCCAAAACTCTCAGCAGAAATAATTTTACTTGCCCCTCCTTTACACTTGGACATTTGAATAAAAACCAGCATAGTTCCTAAGAGTACTAAGCAATATTTTTAAGATAATGACTCCAATCCCTTTAGTTTTTATCTGAGACCTTGAACTCAAGGCTGTCAAAGTGACTTTCTATTTGTTCCAGCAAACTAGTAATAAGGTCCCTGCCCTCCAGTCTCTGCTGTAGGATGGCAGTCTCACTTCAAATCTAGCAGTCAGCAAACTCAAGTGACCTAGGCCTTATCCACCTTTTCCTCTATTTTTCTAGAATTTTACCTCCCGACTCTACCAAAATCCCCATCACTCCCTCATCTACCCTCTCATCCTCTGCTTAAAATGCCCAATCTCTTCTTCACAAATATCAGCTGAGTTCAGTTTACCTTGGACTCTCTTCTCTAAATCAATAGTTATTACTAAATAAAGATGTAGTCTTATCATTTGAGCTCATGCCCAGCTTTGTTTATCTTTGACAAGTATCATACCCTATTTATTTACTGCCTCATCTCTCTGAAGTAAAGAATATTGTCCACACATTGTACAACATAAACAAAGACAAAAAGGAGTTGTATAACTTGTCCAAAAACAAGTAATTACTAAGAGTTGTGGTGAGTTGATACCCAAAATGATGGCTTGAGAATACTTGACCATAAACCACTTATTGCTGTCTTTTATATGTAAAACAAATAAATGACTACATTTCTATTACTGTTCTCAACTATAGTATACACTCTAGTCTTTTTTTCTTACACTAGAAGCAGATATAATAGTATTTGAAATTTAGATCAATTATTACTCATGAAACAGTACATCAGTAGTATTATATGCCATGAATGAAAGAAACATCTAAATGATACATAAATATACTCATTCATTACCAGCAGGCATCTCTATGAACTTTAGAGACTACATTATTAAAATTATAACCTCTCTGAGCAGTCAACTAACTTTTAATCTCTGTTTTTATATGGTAGTAAAACTCTACTGCCTGGAAATAACAATGTTATAAAGAACTTTTTTACAAATTTACAAAGTAGGGAAAAATCTTAATAACTTTCTGAAGTAATCAGATTTCATTTGAGCTTAAATCAGATTGAAATGGTATGTTAATGAGCTACAATTTCTCTTGTAGTGTATGCTATTGTTTTAGTGAGAAATAATTAAAAATACAACAGCATTCACACAAAATTACTCACTGTATAGATGAATTGAAGTTATCCTAATGTCAGGCAAAATAATACATTTTAGCAGGACACATTATCTTTCACAAAAATATGCACACTAAAGGAACATTTAGGGACCTATTAGTTTATACTATGCTTATTGTTTTCTACAGGAAGCTTTTTCTTTCCTTTGTCTCTTGAAAATTTTCACACCTCAGGGAAATGTATCTCAGTAATATCTGGAATAACTATGTGTGCATTTTTCTTTAATCTTGGAAGTTAGTTACACATTTAGAATATAGTACAGGTAGAAAGTAAAAAATTTGCAAACTGATTCTCTTTAAATTATACCTGTTTTTCCTAAATGTCTTCTTGTGCCATTAGGAAAATTAACATTCCAGTTTCAGGAACTGTTATACATATTTTAGAGACTCAACATGTTAATTTACTAACTCTATGTTAACAAATAAGAAAACAAAATTACTGATATTTTTGTAATCCTTACCTATTCAATCATTCATGCTGAAAAAAATATATTTAATTTCAATACATATTTATTATTCATTTTTGTTTTCCTTATTTTTTCATGAGTTCTTTTTCCAGAAAAGTTGCCATTTCTAATGTCTAAAATTATTCATACTGAAATCTGAGGATTTAATCTTAAAAATAAATTATTTGTAACAGATAAAATTGTAAAAAATAAAAGTTATGCTAATATGAAGCAAACTACTAAAATCAGAATTTACTGGAGTTCATATTATGTGAAGAATTAAGAAGAGAATAAACAAGTGTGGACAAAGAAGCAGAGAGAGATCATCAGAAAATGACATGGAAGCCAACATACATCATCACTGGAGAAGTGTATTCGAACAAGTATAATGACATACCTCTGTGATTATGTGAATATTTAAACCAAGGATTGCTAAATGCTATTCCATAACTAATTAAAGGCCCTTGGTGTATTTGAAATAAACAAAAGACTGATCTATAACACTGAAAATTATCAGCCACATTGTCAAATAACTATTATTTGCAGTATTCATCATCCTTTATTTTACTTACTTCAACTCTTATTATAGTGATAGACCATTCATTAAATGAAATATTTTGGTATTTTTATTGTCACTAATAATAAAACAAATCTACAATAGTAGAATGATAGATAATTACGATGATCATTTGCACATTTTGTATTGTTTTTCTAACTTTTCTTATTTTTATTTCACTCTTGAGAAAACATCAGTGTAATGATACAGGTTAAATACATTTTAATAAAAAATAACGCAAGCTGAGTGTGGTGGCACACACTTGTAGTTTCAACTACTTGGGACACAGACTGAGGAAAAGATCAGAAGTTTAAGGTCAATGTGGGCAACTTGGTGATAACTTGTCTCAGCATTTAAATTTCAAAAAGGGGTGGGGATGTATTTCAGCACTCCCTGGGATTAACTCTCATACTTAAGAGGGAAAAATACATGGGACTAGGATTGTTTGGGGAAAGGTAAAATATCCTGTCCAAGAAACTGATGCTCCTGATTTTTTCTTATTATTAGTTCTAATCATCTCACTATATCTGTAAAAACCAATTCATTTGCACTTTCTTATTTCTTACATAATTCTGATGTATCTGCTGATTAGTGAGTTCACTAATTACCATGCTCTGATCCCAAACATTAACAATGTGCAATGCCTTTGTTTTAGGCCAAGGTATAATCTGCGCTCTAAACAAGTAGAGGCACTTTTGTCTTCATAGAGAGTAAAACATGGCAGGATTCAGTAGAGTGGGACTAAGATCAGCTGACAATACAAAGTCAGTAGCTAAACATTTAGAATGAAACAGCAGTAGATTGTGAATATCGCAAGGGTACTCTGGCTTGTCTTTAATGGTCCAAAAATGCTATCTGAATTAGTCTGATAGGCTAGCTTCAAAGTATACGACTAATACCAACAAATATTGTATTAACCAATTAATTAATAATCAATGAATTCAGGACATAGAGCCAGCCACAAAAAGACTCACAAAGAAGGACTTCGAGAACTGCTTTAGAAAATACAAATACGACGGATTGTGTTTGAAGCAAGAGGAAGTATTTTGAGGGGGCGAATGATAACGTGTCTTTAATGTATTATATTTTTTCATTTTTATTTAAATACTTACCATATCTTGTGATCGTATATCACATCAACTTACTATTAAGTAATATGTTTCCAAAATAAACTTTAATGGATTAGATTTTAACATTTAAATGACTATTTTTGATACACTTTTGTATACATAATAACATTCGTCATAGGGAATTTGTGCCTGCACATAACATGTCTCGATCCTTTTTTTCCCCATTCCCCTCTGCTGTCTTCAACCTTTCTTCCCCTCCTTATTTACAAAAGTTTTGTTTCCATTTTTTCCTTCCTATTTTCTGTTGTTTTTCTTTTTCCTTTCCTTCTCTTTGCTCACCCTTTTCCCTTGTTATCTTTTCCATTCAAACATTTTCTTCCTGCTTCCCAATGTCTATCATTCATTTAGTCCTTATTTTTGGATTTTTAACATTTCAATAATAAAAATTCTTGCTTAATAAAACAGAAAACTTAGTACATAACCCTTTAACCAATTATATGTAATGCAAAATAATAATGTTTTGAAGGAATTCAGATGTTTTCAATAATTCAAACATAGCCCTTTCTTCCTCCACTAGAAGTCAGAGGTAGAGCACTTTTAACAAGTTGGAAAAAGGTTATAAAACTGGTCTTTTGGGGAAAAAAGTAAAAACACAAATAACATTCTAAAACTTGCATATAGAAAACTATTTTTCCCCAGAACATACATTTAGGGTACTAATTAGTCTCCTTTTACAGGATACCATGATACTAAAATATTTATGTACAGACAGGATATTGTTCCCATTGATGTAATGAAATGCAGAAGAAGTACTGTTTTTCAGTTCAATTAAGAATGGAATTGTTTTGTGTAGTTATATTCTAGTCCAAAATGTTTAGAATATCTGTTTATTTCCTAAAAGAATAAGATTTGTGAAAGCCTTTTGTCATCAAATAATCTACCTTTTATTATTTCTAAATTTCACTTCCACCCCACATGGCAGCTTCCTCTGTGAAATGCTCCTAACCAAATTCTCCAGTAAGGTGATTAAAGTGGCCTTGTATAAAAAAACTCGTGAGATTTATTTTTGACTCTGTTGCATAGTAAAAAAAAAAAATTCATGAGAAGACATGAAGAAGTTTATTTTTAATATTGTTATCTGTAATTCCTCAGATATGGTCTTCAGGAACAAGCTATATTGAATCAATCTCATTTTTCATAAACAAATTCCCTCAAAGCTTTTAGTTCTTGGCATATTTTTTGTCTTGTCTTCATTATTTTCACTAATAGCAATGTGTCTTTGAAAGAATTTGTTGTCTTGAGTAAAGTTTTTTTCCTCAAGTCTTGTTGACTTCTTACTTTTTAAGAAGTAAATGGGTCAATAGAGAAATGCATTTATCCAGACTTTTTCAGAGAGAGCAGGAAAGATACAACAAACATTTGCATATGTACCTGTGTGTATATTTCTGAATGTGTATATTGTCTGTGATAATAAAATTTACACAAAAAGGTAAAAGAAAAATGTGGAACTGAGAAGGGCAGGAAATGGAAATTAGGGAGCATGAAGAACACAGGCAGAGGAAAAAGAGGAAGAACAGACAAAACTCCAATGGTGAATAGTGAAGTGAAGTAGTATAATATGGATGGTAAATAAAACTGAACAGAGCAAAATAGGCCAGGCAAAATAAGTAAGGAATAATTGATACTCAGTAAAAGAAGAGAAAAAGATAAAAAGAGTAATTAGTTGTGAAAACACTAGATTTCATACTTTCTTCAACATTTTCAAACTTTCACCAATAGTTCTTATAACCTGCAGAGAGAAAGTTGTTTTAGCAGCTAAGCCTTGGTATTAACCCAATGGGTCTGTCTCTTCATCTCAGAAAACAGATAACTCTTGTGAGAAAGTCCTGTCTTCTTCAGCTTGACTTCTTTGGAGTCAGCAAATTCACTGCTTCCCTTGATAGGTTATGTTAAAGAGATGACTCCTACTGAGGACTAGTCAATCAAAGACTGTTTAGAAGTTAGAGATCTGAGCTATATGATATTAGCCTAAACTCCAAGGATGGAAGGACTGGAGATTTAGTCATGTGCCCAATGACTCTATCAATCACACCTGCATCATGAAGTCTCAGTGAAAACTATGTACAACATAATTCGTATAGTCTTTCTGGTAGGCAATGCTGTAGGTATTGGCATAGGTCAATGGGGCAGGAGGGTAGGTAATGACTTCTGGAGAGGGCAATGGAGGCTTAGCATTTGCAACATTCTCATGCCTTTTTTCTAATTTTGGTGAAGTATGATTTTTCTATCACAAAACTGATCAAGTATAGTGCTTTCTAGAAATTCCTGAATTTGTAGCCAGCTAACTAGAAGTAATGAAGTCCTGGGTAGCTCAGACTGTGTTAATAGTGTCTAGAGTGCAGTCTTGTGGAAGAGCTTAGCCTATCTCTAGTACTTGCTGTCAGAAGTCACTGCAGCAAGAAATTAATAGTTCGCTTCCAGTAGACTTTTATACAAGAGATTCACAAACCACTTGGGTCAATGCTGACCTAACTTCAGTGTTTAATGCAAATCCAGTCATATTTTAAAAACATTCTAAAAATTCTACTTTAATTCCTCTTTTGAACAACTAAAATACTTGTCAGTATCTCCTACTTGACATCACTGTTCAATTAATTTGCAAGATCAGAGAGGTTAGAGATGGTTAGCACAGTCTCTGGCTTTAGAGTATGTATTTATAAATTGATCTAAGAATTAGCAATTGACAAATTTTGAGGATCTGATGTTTAGAGTAATCATCTTTCATTTAAGAGTGGCTCTTTCCCATCATCTCCTTTCTTCTTCTAATCTGTTAAATATCAGTGTAATTTGGAGCCCTAAATCTCTCATATAAGAATAATTTTAGATATTAGTAAAATGTTGAATGTGTACATACACATAAACACATACAATGGGTGATCAAAAGATATAATGAATGTTTAAATTTATAAAAACATTATAGTTGTTCTTATTGCCAAGAATAATGGGATACATATGTTTGAATTGAGGAGAAGCATTTTGATGGAGATTAATAGCAATGTGTTTTTTACTGTAATAAATATTTAATTTAAATATTTACTATATTTTTATCTACCCTCATTGATCAATTATTTATGGCAATTTCTGTCAAATGAAAATATTATAGTATGCCCTCACCCACTTTAATCACCAAATCTGCCGCCATGTAACTTCTGATTCCTCCCCCCCACAAAAAAAAACTTACTAAATGGCAGAGTGGGAATAGATTCAGTCAATGAGGTAGCCATGATAGCTCCATTGAAGACATTCATGACAGACGACCTCCAGAACTGCTTCAAAAAGTGGCAAGAATGATGGAATAAATGTTTTCAAACCAGGGGGAGTGGTGGGAGTGTTAAAGGCAATATGGCTTTTACATTAATAATTTTTTTAATTGAATCATTCACCATGTGTATTGCTCACAATAAGTATTATATTTCTTGTGGTAATCCCTCACCAAATTATAAGATTGCCAAATATTTCAGTGTTGCCAAAACCATAATGAAATTGCAGTAATGTTTCAGCAAGGTAATAGAGTTTTTAACTCAATAGACAAAAACTGAAAAAGACCAAGTCATATAAATCTGAGAAGTTCACATCTAACTATAGGTTTGATTGTACAACTTTGTATGCAGGCTGAATCATGTACATCACATACTCCTTGATATATTTCTCTTAAACGATTCTTCTTCAACAAAAATTTGATTAAACTGGCTCTAAATCATAGAGCAAATATAGAATTTGATTTTTGTATGTGTGTCCACATTCTAATAGTATAGAGAGAGGACAACTAACCTAGTTGATTTTGAGAGAAGATTAAAAAAACAATACTTAAACTAAGAAAAGTTATTGATGTATTTTGCATTTCTTATGCTTTCTTGTCTCTGTGTTTCAGTTCTTAGATACATTAATTGCTATATTAGCTTAAGCCATATATATAAGTTCATTTTTATGTATTAATTTATGTTTAATACATTAAGTTCATCATTAGAATACAATGGAAGCCCTGTTGAAGTTCTTAGTGGGTAATGAAATTTAAGAGTAATCAAGTTAATATAATTTTATAGATTATTAAAAATTTAGTAGCATGCCAATTAAAATATACTCATTTGAGATCCTCTTCTATTTACTTTTGATTTTTATATTCATTTATGTATGCACCTATTACAAGCTAACTCATTGTTTTTCACATGAATAACGGCATCCGTGAGAAAGCCTGTTTCAGGCTGTTTCAGGCTGTTTGTTAGCATATCACATCTCTTGCAGCAGAGACCTGTGGATGGAATTTCATTCTTAATCTGTGAATCTTATCTCTCAATTTTTAATTCGAGGTAGAAAATAATGATTTATAATCATTATTTATACTTGTTATTAATACAGAATCGTACAGCATGAGAAATAATAACCAGATTTCACCTGCCGTTCATTTTCACATCCTCTTGGTTTTGCCTCTGGCATACTCTTCCCATTGAGGTGCTGGACTACTTTATTTAATATTATTCCCAGAAACCATATTGCTGCATGTTAAAATCTTTTTCACTTTTTACTGTGGAGCTCATATTTATTTCTCCCATGAAGTTTTCCTAAAACAGCTTGATTTCTTCATGTTTATTTTTACAGGACTTTTGCAACTGTACTGTCATCCTGTTGAAACTTCACCTCATTCATTTTACAAAAATAGGCTCCTCTATATAAATAAATACCTTGGTACTGGACAATTTTTCTCTCTAGTGCTAAAAGGTCCTGGAACATAAGAAGCCCTCAATATGATTCTGTTGAATGAAGAAATAAATGAATAACTGTGTATGTAATTGAAAATTACTTCACATTTAACAAAATTACCAACCTGACAATCTTTGACATATTACATAAAATAAACTTTTGCTTAATTTGCAAGCATTCTATTTAAACTCTGATTCTACTATTGATTCACTTTGTACTCAATCTATAAACATACGTCCTTTTGATAAAACTGAGTTTTGAAAAACATGTTTGACCATTATGATGGTATAATGTTGAATAGAAAAAATATGAACAAATAAACATGGTCTTCCTAGAGTTATGTTATTTTTTAACAAAGTAAATATATTCTACTTTAGACACTACTATCTATTTCCTTTTTTTTTCTTTCATTTTCTCTTCTTTTTCACTCAGTATCAATGACAACTTTTTAAAAATTTTCTGAAAATAAGGTTTGAGCTGCTGGGTTCTTTCTTCTCATGCCGTTGAGAGATCGGCTTTATGAGCACTGGACTGCATAGAAACCCCCTCAGAGCAGAGAAGAGAGCTGGTATCTTCTTGTTACATGCTTGGTTATGTTCAAATAGTTAAGTCACTGGGTACATAGGATAATTGTTTAGAATTTAAGGGTATCATTCTTAAGCATAGATGAGGAAAAAAATACTGGAAGACTGAAGAAATCTTCCTTTTTTTTTCAAATTTCTACTGAATTCTTATTGTTTGTCTCCTCCTTCCTTAACAAATATATACACATTTCTGCTATTACTTTCTAAAAGAAGTAACATATAACTATGAATTCTATTATATCATATGCCATATCAATTCTGTCAGAAAATTTCTACTATATTTTTTTCTTATCAGCTTCTTGAAGGCCACTTTGGATTTTATTTCATTCAATCTTCCATTTCTGACCCTTAAATCCCAAGTAAGCAGAGTAAAATATACCACATAGCAATTCCTTCATATCAAAATAAACAAGTTAGTAATACATACTCAAATATGTATGTGCATACATATGTGTGTACACATACATAATATATATGAACAAACTAATGGCTTTTAGTAACAAATTTTGCAATAAAACATATACATATGTGTGTATACTATACATACACATATGCATAGTGTATATGTCAAAGTAAATGACACGTTGAGACATATCTGGTGTGAGAATAAATGATTTGTTTCAGCTAAAGCAAAAATGGTTACCCAATAATAATGAATTCTAGCTGTCAAAACTAAGTGCTCTGAATGGCATTGGAAGGGTCTGATTTTATAGTAGCCATAGGACAGACCTCTGTGCCCTCTGTATACTTTAAGAACAAGGAAATGAAGACAGGGGTCAGAGGTGGAGAAAGAAGTAGAATAGAAGAAATAAAGTTAGGTTAAAAAAAGATGCAAGGAAAGTAATAATTTAAAAATTGTACTTTCAAGAAGACAACTTCTGGACACAATCAAATGTATCCAAGGTTATCCATATTTCTATTCCCTAAGCTTATTTATGCTTGTTTCCTTCTAGCCCCAACATACTCAAAAATTCCTTAATGGTACATTAAACCTATAAATTAGCTTAATTGATAAAGACAGGCCAGAAACAAAACTTTACGAAATAGCATAGATTGGACCCATTTCTTTCTCCTGTAAAATGGGATACACTTTCACTGTGAAATGAATCATTATCTTTATGCCCATGGGAGGACTATCACTTTTATTCTGTAAAGTAAGTCTAATCTTTTTATGGATTCACAAATTCCACAGATTTTCTTCCAATATATAAATCTGTCCAACTAGTGATTATAGCATGCTTCTCTATGTAGCAAACCTCTATAGTATTTCTTTGCATGTGTACTTTTATTTTTTTTAATTTTTTTATTTTCTTTTGGTACTAGGGATCGAACTCAGGTCCTTCCGCTTGCGAGGCAGGCGGTGGAACCACTGAGCTAAATTCCCGGCCCATGCATGTATACTTTTAAAACTCTGCCTAATAAATCTCTTTATGCTTCTTTTTAAAAACAACAGAAGAAGAACTAAGGATCTGATCTCACAGATTTTACAAAACATAACAAGGAGTTTACAGCAAGTTGTTATAACAGCCAGTTGTTATATCTGTTTGTCTCCAGAAATATCACAGGGCATTGATTGGTTGTAGCTCAGTTTATGTTATACATTTCTTTTAAAATTGCGATATGCAAAAACATGTCATTTTCCAAATTTCTTAATATTCTTATAATGTCCTCATGTCTACAGGGAATTAAGCTGAAGTGGTTAAAGGTTAAAATGAACTGGACCATGAGGCTTTGGAATCCAGGAAGGACATAACTGCACTACTGCAACCATGCCTGTCAGCCCTGAGAGGCTATCTTACCTTGAGAAAAGAAATCTTGTGCATTTTAATAATATGTAAATTATGTAGTTATTAAAGAAGCTCACTGAATATCCTTTAATTCTTATTTGGGTTTTTTTTCTCACTTAAAACCTAAGTCTAAATTGCCCAGTCTCTTGCTAATGAAAAACCACATTATGAATTTTTTTTTTTCACCATACTAGGGATTGAATGCAAAGCCTCCCTTATGTTAAGCAAGCAGTATACTGCTGAGCTACAACTCCAGGCTTTTAAAAACATTTTAATACACTTTTTAAAGTATGAATACAATAGAGGGGAATTAATACTAATGTATGAAATATCTAACAGAATTAATTTCCTTGATTTTGAAAAAAGTAATATGTAAAGCCTTCATTTTAAAACATATCAGAAAATTTTGAGTTGTATTTTTAAATTTTAATATCACCTTCCTCAATGGTTCAAAATAAAATGCCTACCAAACTTTCTGGTCTCAGTTTCTCTATTCCTGAAAAGAGGATTGATTGATCCTGAAGTGTTATAAGAATTAATTAGTTTATGCTTAAAAAGCACATTCTATGTGAAAGGACCCATTTAAATGCAAAGTGTTCTTAATCAGTGAATGCCAGATTCAGCAGTTTTCATTTACCTTATAAACTCCTAGCGACTGTTTAAGCAAAATATTAAATTGCATGTTATTTTTGCCTTTCTAAAAACAAAAATCCTTTTTATAACATACCCACCGTTTTTAAGATGTTTGCAACAAAGTATCCGTTTTCATTTTTAGTAAAGAATGCAGCCTATAAATTTCTGAAAATATCTTTTAAAGTGTTTTTATCTTATTTCTTCTACTTTTCAAAATCTGCGTTCATTGTAGTATTGTAATATAATTGATCACATTAATAAAGTAGCCAAAATAGTGAATCAAATTGTGACTCAAATTGTCATCCCATTCCTCATAGATTTGCAGGAGAAATGCATTATTTGTAAACTTATTATATGAAATATTAACTGTTATAATTCAGTGCAGTTTCTGAAAATTTATATAGATACTGCTTTCATTTCAAGAGAAATATGTGAAGATCATGCTTATGGCTCCACCATGGAGCTGAGACAAGTAACTACAAGCTTTAGCACTCATATCTTAAATAAAACGAATTTAGTCAAAAAGAACCTCTTGATTTATAATTTTCTCCTCACTCCAGAGTACTGAAATATTTACTATTCTATAATAATAAAAGTAAGTATATATCTTTTCAAAAGTAGAATTATAAAACCTTACTTTTCTGTTTTAGATTTTGTAAAAAGCCTTTTAGAAAAAAGATATTTATCTCACTCTTGGCCTTTAAAAAATGTGCTTAGTTTTTAAAGAATTATTATGAAGTTGAGTAGTTCTTCCTCTACCAAAAAATCATTTCTTCCACATGGCCCCGAAGGAACAGTAAGGTTTAAAACTGTTGAATCTAAATGTTATTCAGTGATAAACTAAATAATGCATCATTATTTCCAAAAGCAACTTATACAAAAAGAAATAACTTTTTGACTGTGCTTGCAAAATTAACAAAATGATTGATTCTATAGTCTTAGTGAAACAAAAATTTACAGTTTGCTTAACTAAGTATTCCTACATTTATCATTTATTCCTTTAAGCACTTGAATGTTTAGACTAGTTAAAGATGAAATGACATGAATTTTTGGTTTTATACATTTTACCCCTTAATAAATAAAATCCCTTAACTAATCTTTTGTCTCAATATAAATGATTGCCTTCACCTGTTTTATTAAATTTCCTATATATCTTGTATGAACATTTTTTCAAAACGTGTCAAACTACTTTCTACAAGTAAACTAGTGTTCCTAATTTAGTTTGCTAATTAATAGTCACTCTTGTATGTTGCTTGAAAACTGTTATTTTGATTAGCTTCAAAGATATTTACTGGTAATTTTGTATATATTTATGTACAACCAGTAGTTAACTTCAAAAATTGCAAAACAAAGTCATTAGATTATTTCATATTATTCAAATGTTAGGTTCTAACAAATTAGAAAAATTGGTGTTCACTTGATTATTCTTTACTATGAATTCTGCTTAATGGAGGTAGTATGAGTACATCAACTTACTGTATTCAAACAATTCAAAAAGAGAAGCAGTTGTCTACCTCTTACAAATTGCAAAAAGAAAACTGGCAAGTAAGGTACAGTGACAATAGTTAAGTTTTTTTTGTTTGGAGTTTTCTTGATTTTTCATTTATATTAGTCCATACATAATGATTAAATCCCTTGTAGGGAGTTGGTACATGTACATAACACATCTCAATTAGTTTTTTTTTATCCTTTTTCCTTCTTTCTCCTCTTTCTCTTAATCCTTGATCTCTTTTCCATGTTTAATAATAATATCTAGTTTAAAATGAGTTATGGTGAGCCATAATTGGGAGTTAACTATAGTGTTCTACTATTTTGAATTTAAAATCTGAGTGTCTTCGGCTCCACACAATTGCTTCTTCTATAGTCCCTTCATGAATTTAAGTATTCAAGATGTATTCACTGGCACAATTCTTAATTTACTCCTGCACATTTTCAAGTGGTCGCCTAATGCCATGCTCTCCAACTTCCAAATATTGCTCCTATTTGCCTCCTCCTCTCTTCCTTCAGTGTCCTGAGTTCAGGTCATCCAAGCTTCTCTCATCTATGGTCTGTAGCTTATTCTCTACTATTTACATGAGAGTATATCTAGTTGTCCATCAGGCACTTTATACAGTAGCCATTATATCAAATTATCCCTTCAGTCAACACTGCTCCATGTCTTCTCCTCCCAACACCTAGAAAGAAATATTTGTCTTTTTAGAAATGCTAGGATATGAGCAAGTATATGTATAATGTCATGCCAGCTCCCTCCTGAAAACAGATTGCCTTAACCCAGAAAGTATAAGCTCTCTGTTTTGTGCATACTGCTGCTAATTATTTGTCTATATTATTACTACTTGTATACATTCCACTGAGACTTCCCACAAAGGAATAGATGATGGCTCATTTATCTTGCTATCCAGCTAGTGGGTGAGAGCTGGCTCCTATACTCACTTGTTCTGGGACTTGTAGGGAGTTCTATGGATTGTGACTCAAATTAAATGAGTGAATGCATGTAAAAGCTTAGAATGATGTTTGAGCTTGCATGCAAAATTAAAATGAATGCAAATTGATATTATTGCAGCTATTATTATTATTTGTATTTGTCCATCCAGCAGTATGTGGTTCATAAAAAAGATCCAATAAGTATTGCTAAACTTAAATGAGAGAAGGAAGGAGGCTTAATTATTAATTAAAGCAAGCAATGATCACTAACATTATTATTATCATCACCTTCAAACATTCAACATGAACAAAATATGTTAGCTAAATAAAGGACAAGGTACATTGTTTACATCTGTATTGCTTGTAACCAAATGAAGTATTGCTTCCATATAGCTCTAGTTAGTAAGTAATTGAGTTCTGTAAATTTGCATAATAATATGTGACAATGGTAGAATTATAAATATTTTTATGATGATAGTTACAACAAACATACATGTTAATGTTTAATAGACAGTGTCATTTACAAAAGCGTATGTCCCCTGTTGTAGGGAACAGGGGAAGGGGACGTTACCAGAACCTCTGCAGAAAGTCCTAGTCTCCTGTGAGCCATGGCAGCACATGGCGAATTGCATTAAAGGTAGAAAAATGAGACTAAGAAGCTGAGCTTTGGGTTTGATCAGTGCTGCTCTGGGCAGCAAAGACAAAGACCCCCTAGCTTGCAGAACCTTTTATTCAGTACATCAGGAGAAACAAATGTAACAAATGAATATGTAGATTTCAGTACTTCACATTGGGATAAACAAGGTGTAACAAAAGACTGGGGGGGGGGCAGAAATCAGAGAACAATGAGGAAATATGCAGATGAAGGTTTGGTTCCTCCCAGGAACTACACAGATGAAGATTTGGTTCCTCCCAGGATGTCTCCCTCAGGTGTGGTCTTGTCCTGGAGCATTACAGCATCATGGGATCATTGAGATCTCAGTTGTGACGGGAGGCCAAAATGGAATTATGCCTTGGAATGCCATAGCTAGCCTGTAGGTGGAAGAACTAGGCCTAATCAAATGATTTTTTTCCCTAGAATTATGTAGCATTGCTCCCAACACCCAGTCAGGCCCTAGAATACATAAGGCAGAGAGTTGTGACAGTATTGAAAACTAACCTACTAACTTATGTAGTGTAAGACAGGTGTTCATAGGATTATTTTATTTATATTTTGAATGTTTTAACTAACCCATAGTTTTAAAAGTAACATAAATATTCCATACTTTATTTGAAATTACAAATTTCAGAAGTTTCCATTTTAAATCACAGAATTTCAAATCAGGAATAAGAAATTATCATACAAATGAGTTTACTACTTAGCATATTCAATTCAACTGAACTCATTTATTTTATTGAATGTTAATTCAACATTTATCTCTAAGAAAAGTTCTTGGAAGCATAAAAAAATGGATAAACATGACTTAGATTTTTTTCTCTTTTTCTTGATATAGGTCTGTTATTCAGTATGTTCTGATAAAGTCATGGCTAATGTATATTAATGTTTGAATGTAAAGCTTCTGTATGATTCAATTATACAAAATTATTTATAGACAGTATTGATTAATATTAAAAGAAATATAAGTTAGGTTAAATAATCAGGATATATACTTATATTTAGACAGAGAAAAAAGAAGCAACTACAGACTGACATACTTATTCCCTTTTCTTAATATGGATGCTTTATGAAATTTTGGTATTAGAAAATATAATTTTTTGTATCAATACTTATCCCATACCACACTCTATAAATATAACACAAAAGATTTACCTACTTAAACAGGAGGAATTAAATTTTCTGATTTGAAGTAGTGGTTTTAGTAACAAACAAATTTGTCTAATTTCTTTCTGCTTATATTGCTAACAGCTCTGTCTCCCTAAAGATCAAATCGACTGAACTGCAATGTGTAAATTACATACTGTAGGTACAAAGGAAGGAAAAGCTGAAAGAATAAGGCAAAGACATTTTTACTCAACTCTTCTTCTGACATATCCTGTTGTTAATAAATCTCAAATCCTTGTTTGAAAAATGGTCTTTCTCAGTTCCCTCTTTCTCATTCCTGCTGCTAACATCTTACTCTCGGACCTTACCATCTCATATCTGAATTATTCAAGTCTCTCATTTGGCATTCTTATTTTCAGTCTTCTCATAAGATGATCTTCACTCCATAATGCCTGCATAATTCTCTACTACCTATATATTCTGTTATATATACCTATTTTTAGATGGCCCTTTATTGCCTACATGCAGAATGGAAGATAGATTCCACGTGAATGCCAACTCCAATCTACAGTCCTGCTTATGGGAAATGCTGGGTGGAAAATAATTGTGAGGGTCAGTTTTAGAGTTATGTGGAGAGAGTGCAGTTATAGACAACTGATGTGTGCAACAGTTAGAAATAGAACTTGAAGCCTATGTAGAGTGAAATTAGGAAAGGCTCCAACAAACTTGAACCTTCTCAGTTGTCTCAAATGGAATCAGTGCTGTATACATCCAAAAGTGCTTCTGTTTTGAAATAATGATATGCACCATTCAGGAAATGGATAACATATAGCATTCACCATGTCCCAGCTTGTGTGAATCACTAGATATGTGTGACTTACTTCCTTGGCTAGTACAAGATTTTTAACCAACCTCCCTATTGTAATTAAATAGTTATAAAAATTAAATGTGCAAAAATGTGTAAATATTTTACAGAAAAATTTCAAAGCATATGCTGCCATTAGTATTATTGTCATGTTTTATCCACAAATGTTCTACTAATATACCACTTTGAAAGGGACTTTTTTTTGGTATTGGGGATTGAACTCCGGTCCTTAAGCCTGTGCAGCAGGCGCCAAAACCACTGAGCTAAATCCCTGGCCCCAAAAGAGACCTTAAAAAATATGTTTTGCATCATACTTTCTGCTACAATATGTGCTAGACCAGGTATCTATGAATATAGATATATGCATATAAAAATATGTAAAGTATGCAATATTATATTAAAATGAGTATATAATTGTATATAAACACACACACATATATATATATACATATGCATTATATATATGGCATGTCTATAAGGATGTATACATACAGAGAAATTACATTCAGTACTGGAGAATATTGCTAATATTTCTACTTCCTGCTATGCTTACAATGAAATTCAAGATAATTAAATAACAAAAAAAATTTTTGTGAGTGAAGCAATAATTTGGTCTTTTAACTGAAGAGAGCAACAATTTTATGCCAAAGTAACGTATCAGCTACCATCCTGCCTCAAGGCATTTATCCTTATTATGTCTTTCGCTTAAAATGCTCTTCCCTAAATGTATTCATGATTCTCTCATTCAAGACTGCCTAGTTGTCACCCTCTTCTCAATGGGACCTTACCTGTTAGATCTATTTTTAAATGCAACGCACTTGGCACTATATATCTTCATTCTCTGCTTGGTTTTCCATTCCTTCACCCTTTAGTTACTTTCTGCACACATATTTTTTTATTTATTTTCTGTCCCTCTACATTAGAATACAAGCTTTATTAGGACAGAGAACATCGTTTACTGCCGTGTCTGCATTGGCTAAAATATTGGCTTATTCACATGAGGAGTGGTAAGAATTACATGGAAAATTATTGAAGGAATGGTTATTTTAGTAGAAATCTCTGGACACCTTTAGCTGTTCAAAGAAAAGGATCACTTATTGACATCCTCCCTTTATTAGGGGTCTTGATTTACCACTGGAGGCCTGAGAAATAGAATAGCAATTATTTATAGTAACTGAATACAGAAGATTTCAACTGAGGCTGAAAATTTAGCCTATAAATAATAACATTGATAATGATAAATTATTAATGTACACAAGTTCATTTTTTGTTTTTCAGCAACTTTGGAATGTTTTTTGAGGAAACAGTAAAATCTAAAGTCTATCACAGAAAATATATACAGGAACTCATGAATAAACCTCTAATCTGATGTGACACCTTCCGATATAAGGAGAGCAATTGAAGGTGCAACATAATCTCATATAAAATCCCACTTGCTCTAGGGAAAGGCCAGTGGAAATGTTAAAAAGCTCTTGTCCATTTTATATCAATAAAATGCCCTTTGCTAAAGACGTCTTCGGATGTGTGATTGTTATTCATGGAAACTGTCAGTTTTCTGAAGTCCATCCTGTAATGGGAGAGGTGAGTGACAGACTGTGGGCCATTATCATGACAAGGTAGATCTTAGCTTGCAAAAAGTCAAGTTAAAAAGAAACTTAAAATAAAAGGGTGAGGATATTATTGTTTTATATTGGATGTTACTTACACCTACAATGAATCCAAAGTGCACAATTTTATATTAAACATTAAGACTGCCCTTTTCTGGCTCACATTTTGCCATACTATATAAGTGAGTTTGAGGGAAAAGGCCAATCAACCAACTTCTGATTAATGATAATATATTAGATTTTAACAGTATAGACTTAATATTAAAAGGATTTTATTTTAATGTTTTGATATTAAAAGTAGTCATTATGGCTTTTGGATATATTGTTTTTATTCCTCCCCAAGCAATCCTTTCTACAAAGTATGTTATCACTGTTAATTAAACAGGGACCATAAAAAGTCCTTAAGTCATTTTTAGAAAATATCTTCAAAGCAGTTTTATAATACTGCTTAATATATGCTTGTAATTTGAAGAAAATACCATAGTCATTGTGGAACATAATAGATGAGTACAGAACACATGATTCTTCACATTCTGATCTGAGTATATATTATTGGTAAAACTTGGGGGCTTATTAGAGACTACATCAGTAAAGAGTGAGGTAAGGACTGGGTAGAGGGCAAAATTGAACTGTATTGCAGTGCCAACAAAAATTTCAACTGATAATATGAGCAATTCTGGAACTAAAATTGGTTTTCTGAGCTATCCCCAGTGAGGTAAGGGGGCCATGACAGCCTCCTTTCTGGATGATTAATTTTGAGACAGAGAGAGAAACAGAAGTGGGGTGAGGGGGGATCAGCTATATGTCATCAGCAGCCATGTGAGAGGCTTAGTCAAGAGCAGGACCTAGGCCACCTGCTTTTTCATTAAAGTCAACTCTTGGGTCAATGGGGTATTCTGGGGAATGTGTTGGTTCACACAGTGGTTAGTCTTACAGTGTAAGCTCTCAAACAGTAATGCTAGTTGAGGTGCTAAGGCCAATAAAGACAAATATATATTTGACTTTATTCCAGGTAAAATGAAATCCTGCTCAGTCTAGGATGAGAGGAATTCAATGACTAACTTAATTCTAAGTGCTCATTTGTTGGTAGGGTAATGGCTAGCTCAACATCACTGAGAAGAACCCCATACAGTTAGCTGGAGGCATAGCCTCCATTCCTGCCACCAAAACTTGTCCATTAATGAGCTCATAATGCTAGTGCTAGGATACACAAAGATAGTCCGCAGCTGGTGTCCATTGTTTAAAGTGTCCATCTGTATATATTTTCTTACCTCAGGCTACACTTCTTCCCATGCAATACAGATGATTTCTTGCACTTCCTGAACATCTGTTAATTGGGAGGACTTGTCCTCTTTGATATATTTTCGAATTGCCCCAAGCTGAACAGCAGCAATCCACTTTTTCTGTCACATGCATACCAAAATTGGCCATTTGAAAAACGAAGTTTAGACTTCCCTCCTTCATCAAATAGATATTCCCATAGGTTACAGATGATATCAAGATTCTGGTGCAACAGTGGTGGATGGCATGAATTTCTTAGTCATATGGTTGTGCACTTTACTTGTGTCATTGGCTTTATACTTGCTTTTGCTCAATGTCAGATATAACATAAACTCACTATGGGGGATTTCCACCAAAGTCACTTGATTTTATGACTTGGAGTTTTGAGAAATTCAGCTCACATTGGGAAGCTCTGGCAGCACACTCACTTGCTATCCTATGGTCAAGCACTGTCTCTACTAAGATCTACTAGCTATTAGGATATTTTTCAAAACTAATATTATTTTCTGCTTCAGATCACATGGCAAAGTCCCAGTAGCATATAAACTGTGCTATAATTTTCAGATTGAACGGGATTTTCTATGAATACTAGATATCACTTTTTTGCATCAGCAACAGTTTTTGTACCATACCATTCACTAGATTAATGTGGCCTGAATGGCAGCACTACATGAACCACTGCCCAGACTGCTGCAGTGCTTGTACCTCCTGTGTGCCCACCTCAGAGCTGTCACTGTTTCTTGACAGTCAGTAATAGTTAGACCAATATTCTGAAATGAGATAGGTTGTGTCTGGAATCCGGGGATGTCTACCAGGCATAGTGGTTCCTTTTAGTGGTGGTGGTTATGACGTTTATCAATTTGCCCTTTACTCTGGAAGTATGAGATACAAAAATTTGCATTTTATTCTGACATTCTCAGAACACAGAATTTAAAAAAAAAATCTCACAGATATGGTGAGCTCTTGAACTTTCATAGGATCTTTTTGGTCTCCTGCCTTTAGGAGCTTATGGTTTGTAATGTCTTTAACAAGCTAGGAACTTGCTCATCAGTATCAATTACCATGATGTCATTGCAATACTCAAGTGGACCAAGTACAATGAGACAAGTTGCTTTGGACTATGTTCTCACAGAGCATGGAGAGGCTTAACATAGCCCTGAAGCAAGAATGCAAATCTACACTATTTTGCTTCCCATTAAATGTGAATTTCTACTCCTTAATATCATTTTGCTGATGGAAAACTATATATTGAACAGATTGATGGCCATTTTACATGCCTGAGGGCATAAATACCTGCTCTAGAAAAATAATAATGATTATTATTATTATTATTAGGTACCAAGGATCGAACTCAGGACCTTGTGCTTCCTAGCCAGGTGTGGCACAACTGAGCTACATTGCTGGCCCCTAGCAAAATTATTTTGATATGCTCACAAAAATTAAGCAAACTAATTTCCTCCACAGAAAATTAAAAGATACTTAAAATTTTATAAAATAAATTACATAGGATCTTTGAATGCCCTTTATTAAACAAAAAATCATCAAAATATTGAAAATGCTGTCATCTTGAAAAGAAATTGGACTGATTCAGGGAAAGCAATAGGCATAGATTCAAGAACAATGTTCAAGTAGATAGATTTTATTTTAAAACAAGAAACAACTTTGTGGCAGGATTGTATAAAAACCTTGAATTAGATAAGTTCCCACTACCTCAGAAATGCATATTTTCATGCATCAAAGAGACTTTGGAATGTCAGTGTTAATATGTGAATGTTTGCCTTTATAAATACTACAGATACTATATTTTAAATATATAATTTCCTAATACAAACTAAAACGGGTTGTCACAAATAAAGTGCTTGGAACCTTTAAAATTAATTAGGAACTAGTTAATGAAAATTTTATTTTAATTTGGTGAGTTTTGTTAATGACAAGATATAATCGGATTATACCTTGTTATATGGTAAGTACAATTTTTAGCCTCTATTTGCATTCTTCTTATCACGGACCTCTGTTTGCACTCATATAACAAATTAAGACAGACTGGGTAATTTATAAAGATCAAAACTTGTTTTGTGAATCATTCTGAAGGGCTGTTTCTTAGATGGTGTTCAAGGCTGCATCCTCCACACATGAAAAAAAAAAAAAATACATTTACACTGTGGAATGCCAACCTAGCCAGGAGCCAACTTGGAGGCTCTTTTACAAGGCCCATAGTCCCATTCATGAGACCAAAGGATGCTTAGAAATTAACTACTTCTGAAGATCCTACCACTTAATAAAATCATATTGGTTGTCAAGTTCCAATATCTAAATTTTAGAGGGGATACATTCAAACTATAGCACAAGCTCTCTGCCACAATTCTATTTTGATATTGTGACAGCTAAGTTAGACTTTCAATTTGATTGGTTCGAGAAGCACCAGGACAACAGTGAAGCATATTTCTGGTTAATGTCTATGTCTAGATAAATCATAGACTTCTGGAACTATATTTGCTTCCTGAAAACTTCTTCTCTGGTGCTGTTCCCCTGCTCTGCTTGACAACCATTATGCAGAAGGCAGTTTTTGTCCACCATGCCCTTCTAACATGTTGCTGCATTGGGGCTCACCTAACATGGACTGAACCCTCTGAATCTGTGAGCCTAATTTAACTTTTATTCTGTTGAATTGTGGATATTGGGCATTTTGTATCAGCAACAGGAAAACTGACTAAACCAAGTTTTATTCTTGAATTGGAACAGACAAATTCAGTCTTTGAATACTTGCAAGCAATTCAAATGAAATTCCAAATACAATACAAACTACTTCTAAAAGATTTTATCCACAAGAAAATATAAGTTGTATTTATGAATCTTGTTGAATACATCAGAACTTCTCTCCAGAAACTACCTTAATATTTCTTAATGAATGGGAACATATTTATTTGTAATGTTATATTAAAATATTATAGAAAGTAAATATTTTAAAGAGAAATAGGCTATGATCTTAAAATTAATTAGAAGTATATCGATCTTTTAAAAGTTTAAATCAATTATTTGTAGCTACATGTTTATACTTTTGTTTTAATATAATAACTCAGATGTTAGGATTAAAGAGACACCCTTTAATTTCTCAGGCTTAAAATGTATTACCTGAGTTACTTTTTTGCAAGCTGCTTTACCCTCCTGAGTTTTGGTTGCATAAATTTATACAGGAGTAATTTTTATCAAAAGAAGTTATAATACAATTGTTTTGTAAACATCAAATTAAATAATAAAAGTAAAATATTTTAATGTATCTGAGGCAAGTTGTAGATAGAATGAGTAATTAATGTTTGAATAACAGTGTATTGTTATTAACAGTAAAATTTTAATTGTTAACTACATTGTAGTGTACTAAAATATTTTTTGTCTTGATTAAGGTGCTTTGAACTTACCCTGAAGCAGAAGTCACCGATAGGTATGATCTGGAAGATTCTTCTCAATTTTGAAACTACTAAATTTAATGTTCACTCTTGTTTATAAGAGAAAAGTTATGAAAAATAATTAAGTAAACAATGAAATTCCATTAACTGACACTGGGTTTGACTCTATTCTGCCTATATACATAAAATTCTGTGGTCAAAGTTTGCTAACATTTCACAAAGCATATGACTTTTATTTTCATTATCACAATAATGATTGAAATAGATATGACTTTCCAAATCTACAGTCATATAAAATAACAGAATCTCCACAGCTTTTAAAAGTCATTCAGATGATGAGCAATGCAAATGGGTTTGGAACACAGGCTTTCCTTGCCTTTCTTCCTCTCTTTTCTTCCTTTTTTTTTTTTTTTTAGTAACGGGTATCAAACTCAGATCCTTTCGCTTGTGCAGTAGGCCGCGAACCCACTGAGCTAAATCTCTGGCCCCTCCTCCTCTCTTTTCATCTCATTACCACTATGTTGACTACATACAGTCTCTTAGAGATTTTCAAAGGATATCTGAAAACATATTTACTTATCTGGATATGAAACTGAAAATCTCAACTGACAAGGTTAAAAATAATTTAGAGTATCGGAATTGTTAATGTGATTCATTGGCATATCAGACACATTAACATGAAGACTTTTTTGAGTTTTTTAAAAATAGATATAATAAAAACTGAAATAGACTGAATTACATATTGAATAGGGAAGCACTGAAGGGTGAGCACTGAATAGAAGATGATAGTGATTATGGTAATGATCTTATCTTATGAAGGATAAGAAGTTATAAAGACTCACTGTATGTAAATTTGCTTTTGACATTTGTCCCTAGTTACTGCCTCTCTTACCAAGACTTCAGTATATCTATTCATATGCAATAATTGCACTCACTTTCATGTGAAAAAAATGTTATTTTCAAAGTATTGAGTAGCATTATATAAAATTGTTGCACCACGTATATTCTGATGGATGTGTGGGTACAGATAAATATAAATCTGTACATATATACATACAAATCATCTATAATATAAACTTTACACACATGAAGGAGAGAGAGAGGAGAGAAAAGAGAGAAAGAGAGAGAGAGAATCTCAATTCGTTCTGAAAGACTTCCAGAGGAAAGGAAGCAGACATGCATGAGATCTGAACAAGACTTAAGTTTGTCTTCGAAGATGATCCAGGATAGATTTCAGAAAAGGTAGTTTCTTAATAAAATTTGTTGAGCACATTAATGAATGGCTAGCTATAAACTATCCGAATGGCTAGCTATAAACCATCCAGGTATTCAGGCAGGATTAAAAAACAAGGATGGCTAGCCCAAAGATATGTTAGGCTTTTTAAAATGACGCTTGTGGATTGGGGATTTAGCTCAGTGGTGCCGCTGCCTGCCTCACAAGCCCAAGGTCCTAAGTTTGATTACTGGTACCAAAAAAAAAAAGGATGTTTGTTATTAAAAATGTGAGAGGCTTTTATGCAGTGAGTTTAAAGTCCTTTTGTCTTAGTTTTGCACTAAGGAAGCAAAATAATTTAAATTCTCATGAAATAGTAATGTTTGAAATCTTTTTATTTTCTTTTGATAATTGCTTTCAGAGATAAATACAGTACCCTTATATTGCACAAAATTCAATACATTCCTTGCTTTAACTGTTAAGTCCTTAACATAATTACATTAATTAGAACTTTATTATCAGATTTTTCTGTAGAGATCATCCTTTCTAGCATCTAAACTGCTACTTTTGTTGTACATGATGTTGCTGAGAGTTCTTAATAGAATAGGAAATATTCTGCAGTTGCTGTATACAGTGATGATTTCTACAACTTTATCTTTGAATTTTCAACTTCATTTTATGAAGCTGATGCCTCACTCCTCTTTGAGATTTTCTTCATTTGATCTACTAGTTTCCTTTCAATGATTGGTCACTACATTAAAGGTCTTTTTCTGCTTTCTTCTCACCTTTTCAAAATTAAGCACATTGTGTAGTTCTATTATATATCCATACTAACTTTCTTGGATTCCCATTCTATATTATGGTTGTTACTCTAATCACTTTCATATATCTCCAAGTTAGAATCCACAAACCTTCTCATGTGCCAGATTTCACAGTTTTATATCCCTTATTCAATTAATTCTTATTCAACTTTTCTTCAAAATTACCTCTGTCCGTTCCATAATTCCAAAACCAAATACTTGATTTTTTTCAAACCTGTTTCTCCCAAAGTTTTTCTATTTAGAAAGACAAATCTAGTTTTGAAGGTGCTTGGACCAAAAACCTGTACTTTTGGGATGTCCCTTTCACTTTTCATATTCATTCCGCCAACTATGCCATGTCATTTTATGATAAGAACATTCTGAAAATATTCTAACCACCTTTCTTCATGTCCATTACTATTAGCTTGATGCAAGACATCCTCATCTCTGGGTTCCTTCTTATTTTTAAATAATTTATTTCAGCAAAGCTGCCCGGTTGATCTAAGAGTAAGTCAGATCATGTTAGTCTCTACTCTAGTCCCTTGAGTGGATTCCCGTCTTATTGTCTTACTCAGACTAAGTGGGAAAATCTATACTATAGATTATAATACCTGATATGACCCTTCGTTCCATGTCTCCCGAATGGTAGCTCCATTATTCATTACGTCCCCACACACTATCTTGTTCATTTTCTTTTTTCTTAACCCAGCAACTTGGTACTGAGCTACATCTCCTGTTTTTTGTTTCTTTTGTTTTGTTTTAAATTTTAAGACAGGGTCTTGCTAAACTGCTAAATTGCCCAAGCCACTCTCAAACTTGCAGTCCTCCTGCCTTAGCCTCCCAGAGTGTTGAGATTTCAAGTGTGTGATAACACACTTATCTTTTCCTCTGCTTTCTGTGTACTCCATTCCAGGCCAGTGATTTCCCAAGCTGCGCTTTAAAGTCTCAGACAAACTCTTATCTCAAGGCTTTTCACTTGCTGTTTCTCCTACTTGGAATTCTATTTCTCATAATATCCAAGAGTCACTTCCTTGTTTGCTTCAAATATATTTTCAACTGTTATCTACTCAGGTAAAGAACTTTCCAGTTTACTCTATTTGAAATTACATTGGTCTACCTCATGGCATACTCAATTCCCTTCTCTCTCTGTCTCTCTCTCACACTCTCATTCTCTTTCTTTCATTACCAAACTTCTTTACACTTGACCTGCTTTTTGATCATCTCAAGGCAAGAATTTTCTTGTAGTACTCTCACTATCTGCATTTCCTGGATCATTTAAAAAACTCAACAAATGCCTGTCAATCAGTTATTATTATATCTCAAATATAGTACATTTTGACATTTTAATTTATTTCATGTACATAATATTGTGTCAGAAAAACTGAGAACATTCAATATATAACAGGTATTGTATTAATAATATATATATTATTCATGACATTCTTTATTTTCCCTTCTGAAAATGTAAAAAAGAGGAGAAGGTGGAGAGTGGGGAAGAGAAAAAGTCATATTCATAAACATGTTTTATGTTTTGAAGGTTTCAATTATTAATTGCACCTTTAAAAAATTTTATATCAAATATGAGTTATTATAAACATATCTGCTTTATCTTTTAAATTGTATTGCTTAATGATTTTTGTTTCTGATATCTTATGTTATTATAAAAATATATTTCCTTTAAATTTAATATTAACGTTATTACCATTTATTTCCTCATCCCAAAATAATTTTGACTTCTCACTGAAACAAATGGATGCAGTTTGCTTCTTCAACACAAATATATTAAAGTCATAAGAAATGACTTTTTTAAAAGTTGCAAGTATTTTGAGAGATAAGAATCATGAGAGATAATATATAATCTATCCTAGAAATCCCATGTGTGATATATATTTATAAATATAATCATACAAAATAAAGTTACAGTTATATTATATAAGGTGTGAACTATAAAGTTATAGTTGACAAAATAACTTTATACCTCCAGTACAAATTTTTTTCTTATACTCCACAAAAAACATGATCAGAGGAACTTCAAATTTATAAAACTAGACCAGCATTTTTTCAAAACTCAGCTCTCCAATTAGTTCCTTTAATCTTCTCACAAAAGTAAAAATAGTATAAAATAGAGAGTGAGAAAATTAACATATTTTCTCTGCCCCCCAAAAAAAGATTTTAAGAAAAACTGACATAGTGATTAACACTATGGTACTTAGAGCAAAAGGCCTGGATTTAGATCTCTCCCCTAGCATTTGCCATTACTTGTTTAGGCAAGATGAGTGCTATGTTTTGCCTATGCTTTCCAAGCTCTGAAATGCACACATTGATAGAAAACACATGCTAGGATTTTTTACAAGACTAAAAGACTTAATGTTTAGATACATGCCTGGTTTATAAGTGCTAAATAAAGGTTTGCTAAGTAAATAGAAAAAGAAAATGAGGTTTTCCCTGAATCTGAAGGTTTTATATTCAAAGATTCAAAAATTATTTGGAAAAATTTGCATCTGTACTGAACATGTATAGTTACAAAACTTTCCATGTCATTATTCCCTCAAACAATACAGTGTAACAAGTGTTTACATAATATTTACTTTGTATCAGTTATTATAAGTAATCTACCAATTATTTAAAATTTATAAGAGTATATGGTTATAAGCAAATACTACACTGTTTTGTATAAGGGATTTGAACATCTCCAGATTTTTATATGGGATCTTATTGCTGAAACAATTCCCAAGGAAACTATATCTTTGAATCAGGGTATAGTCGATTAATCAAGGTAAATTTGAGTGTTCAAATTCCATATGGTAAAGATCTTGCCTAGGTGGAGAACATTTAGGTCAAGTAGACAAGCTTCTCTTTTATTTCTAGCATTTATAGCTTTCTAACTTGTACCGCGTTTAATTGCAATCAACTTTTAACTCCATCATGATGAAAAGTTGGTAAAAATTTTTAAGACAGAGAAATACTTAAGGTAGAAAAATGTTTGAGAGAGAGGGAGAGAGAAAGAGAGCCTGAAAGAGAGCTAGAGATTTAGGGTTCTTTTCATGAAGAATTTCAGTAATGATAGAGAGTAGGCAATTGCACATTTTAATATATAAGTTGATTGAAGAAAATTCCGGTAATATATGTCTTCGTTTAATTGGATGAAACAAATCATATAATTTAAATTTACTTTTATTTAAATTGCTATTTAACACATTGATATTTCTTGTCTCATTACAGAATTACTTCAAAAAATGTGAAGAACTTAATCAAACATAGATGAATAACAACATGTCCTAGTAATTTGCCCTGTATTAAAACTTTGAACATTTTTTATATTCCAGAAAATCTTTTGGGTAGAAGCATAAAATGCATCATTATTTGTAGACAGTTATCTTTCTGCGCTGCTTTCTGAATTGTTTTCCTAAAAATTTACAAAACATTAATACTCAAATGAAAATAAATGCTAACATTTATGATGGAAGGTAAAATAAAGTTTTGCTTCACTGATAATTTACAACATATATAGTCAAAAATTTTTTATTAGTGCATGTTTGCCATACATAATATTTACATTCCTTGTGGCAAGATGGACATCTACATAGCATACCTTAATTTCCTTTTCATCCCTTCCTCTCCATCTCCTTTCCCCTCCCTCCTCCTCCATCTCTTGATCCCCTTCCCATTTGAGAAATATCTATCTCTCTACTCTGTATTATGTATCCTTTATTTTGTTCTTTATTTTTATTTTAGGTTATTCATATAAGAGAAATCATGTGACATTTAAGCTTGTATGTCTGATTTATTGCACTTAAAATGGTAGTCTCAAGGTGCATCTGTTTTCTTGCAAATGACTACAGTTTATACTTCTTTGAGGCAGGGTAGTACTCCATTATGTGTAAATACCACATGTTCTTTATTCATTCATTTGCTGATGGACATAGAGCAGTGTTGGTGAACCTATGGCACACATTCTGCAGCAGACTGTGTTACGGAAAGCTCTAAAATGTTCCCCATCATTGACATAGTGTTTGTCTCCAAGACTTAGCTCTTGTGAATTGTGCTGCCATAAACATGGCTAAGCATGTGTCCTGTGATATGTGATAAGAATGTAATATGATATATTTAACTATTTGGGGAAAATACCTAGAAGGAGAATGGTTTGGTTGAATGGAATTTCTAGTTTTAATTTTTTGAGGACTTTCCATACTGATTTCCTTAGTGGTTGTACTAGTGTATATAAGTCTTGCTACTTTTAATAACAAATTCTTATCAGTTTTTTTTTTTTTTTTTGGTACCGGGGATCGAACTCAGGTCCTTGCACTTGCACAGCAGGTGGCAAAACCACTGAGCCAAATCCCTGGCCCCTCTTACCAGTTTTAAACTCTAGAGTGTTGAGATAAAAACACATACTTCAAAAATAGTTGTTGATGACCTTTCTTTGTTGAATCAACAAAAGATTTTCACCAGGCATTGTCTTTTCAGATGTAAAGTTTTAAATTTATTTGATACTATTTGATAATATAATGAAATCAAGAATATTTTTCTTTCAAATTACGTTTGATTCATGTCATCATGAGTTTTTCTTTTTATTTTTTCAATAAGGTAAAAAATGAAAGCAAGTCAATTCTGTATCTTCCTAGCAATTGAATAATTTGATTCAGCACTACTTTGAAAACTGTTTCCATTATTATCTTGCTATTCTCCATTATCCTCCTCTAAACTGGTTAGGCCTTCTTATGAGTTCACATCTCAGTGCCTTTGAGTGTCTCCAGCACATTACAGATGACCACACATTCTGTGTCAAAAGTCTCATTAAGATGTCTATTCTATCCCCCCCACACACACACATCCATCCCGCTCCTGAAGTTGGGTCAGTCCTGTGATTACTTTAGAAGGCAGGCTGTGCCAACTCAGCTTAGCCTTCAAGAGAACTTACCAGATTTTTTGTTTTAATTTCTCCCTCTTGACACACGTTTTGGGGGCACTCTCCTGTGGATCCCACCTGCCATGTTACAAGAAGCTCAGGTCATGTACGTTGGTTATTTGGAGGAGGACTAGGAGATCTTCCAACCACCAGTCAGTGTCCACTACTAACCATCTTTACCAGCCTAGACCAACCCCCAGGCCCTACCCTCTGTCATGTGCAGGAGAACAACACAGTTAAATCTATTCAATACACAGAATCACAAGAGATAACAAAATAGTTGCTATTTTAACCGAACTTTGGCGTACAAAGAGAGAATCAATAAAATATACTCCTATATCCTCTAAGGTCGGACTTGAGTTTGGCCCAATTTAAGACTAGGAAAAAACAGCTTTTTTAGTTTATTCTAGTTGTCTTTATGTTGTATTTGCATCCAGAGTATAAGTTATTGAAGGTTACAGATGTACCTGGGGTTTTCTAACACACATCCCCATGGTTATTAGCACATTACTAGGCACAGTAAGACTCTGATTACCTGAGGTTGCTGACTGAACTATAACATAATGGAGAGATTAGCACTAAGTCTTTTGAAACAAGATGTAAGAATTCTGATTAAACCAATATTAATAACTAATTTAAAGATTGTCTGTCTCTACAGGCATTTAATTTGGATTATCTAATCAATCAATTTAAGTTTTTTCTTTGTAAATTCTATCTACAATACCAAGTTTTCTTAGGTGTATTGTCATTGTCAAGTTGGTCATTTACTCATGGAATTAGAAGACCAGCTTGCAGGGAAAAGGACAATTATTCTCTGAGTGAAAACATGATAAATAAATTCAGTAGATGGGGAAAACCAAAAGTGATGGTGTGGAACTGTACTGTAAAAGCAGAAGTGAGCATATTTTTTCTCCTAGTTTCTACTATGTGTTCTGCATGTCCTTGACTGGGGAACTAATGGTTATATCCATTTACTGTTATTAATAATGTTCTGGTCAGCACTACCCAAGATGTTTATTAGAGCAACAATAATGAAGCATCTTGGATTTAGCAAACACAAGGACAGTATTATCTATTTCTGAGTCAGGATTTTTTTAAAGGTATAAATGATCTTAAAATGTGAAAAATTTTAACTTTTCAATTCCAAGTGTACTTTTAAGGTTCTTTTTTCTTTTTCATACCATCAATAACTGTATCCATAAGAGAAAAATAAATATACTTAAATAATTTTCAAAATTATTTTTACCTGAGAATCGATCATCCCAGAAAATCTCCCCTTGTTCTATTGCTTCCCAGAATTCATATTTCTGTGGATCAGAATCACACTTAGAGAAAAAGGAAATTAGAAGATAACTCAGAGTACAGAAGTGTATGTGTGTAGGATGAAGAATTAAATCTCTTGCTCTCCAGCTTCTTAAATTACACGTGTACAAAATTTAAAGATAAATGTTGTTTATATAAAAGGCACACTCAAAACATTTATTAAATCTGTTTATACGCTTTTGAAATAGAGTCGATTCACAGAAAAACAAATATCACAGCATAGAGCTTTATTCATCAAGTCTACAGCCAATCTCTATTGTTCAAGTCCATTTTAAATTCATAATGTGAAGAGTTTAAAGCATAACTCTTCACACTCAAATCTATGTCTTTCTGAAGTGAGACACTTAAGTGAAAGAGTGGAAAGGGGAGGGAGAGGGAAGAGAAGGAAAGCAGAAAGGAAGAGAGATGGAGAAAAACAAGAAAGAAAGCTGGTGGGGGTGGAAATACCATTTGGAGTCTACAGTCTCTACCATCCCAGTCTTCCAGGCGTCCTATCTAGCTTGTAACAAAGAGAGGGCCATGGCGTTCGTTTTTGCTCTGCACAGGCTGATAGAGCCTTCACAGATGCACATCCAGGGCCCCATTTCTTCAGGAGTGAGAACTCCGAGGGTACCTAGCAAGCGCTCACAGAGCTGGCACCCTGGACCCTCGGAGAGGCTGCGTGTGCAGTGGGGCGCTGGTGCTTCCGCCTCCTGGGGGTGGGGGTGGGAGAGGGGGAGTCCCATCTGCCGGAGACATCTCTCTCCCCACGTTTCCTGGCCATTGAGGGAGGTGAGAGAGAGATCAGAGAGGGGCAGGTGGCTACAGCAGTGATACGGGGCCCGGAGTGCAGGCGTGCAAAGACGGGGGCGGTACCGCCAAATGTGAACCGGGCCCCGGGTGTGTGCAGACCCAAGTGGAGCCGCCAGAGTCTCCCCGGTGTCCTCTACCAGCTGCTCCCGGAGAATCCTGCCTCGCTCCGGGATCCTTCCTCTTCCTTCCCCACCACGTACCTGGCCTGAGCGGCGACTCGCGGCCCGGGGAAGCCCTTCGCTGTGGGGCCGGGCGAGCCTGAGTCCCTCCACCTCGGGTCGCCACCGCGCCTGGCTCGCCGCGCTCCCACAGGCGCTATGGAGGAATCCTGGGCAAACTGGAGGGCACATGGCGAGTTTTCCGCCGAAATCTCCGGCCTGGCGCCTTCTGGATGAGGTCGCCAGTGTCTCCTTCAGTCCCAGGTTGCCCCGAAAAGCCCTGGCAGGCAAAGAGGGATCCGCGCGGTCAGCGAGCTCCCAACCCTCCTCCCGCCGCGTCTTCGCCCTCCTCTTCCTCCGCGCTGCTGGGTTTGTTTATATAGCATCTGGAAGCCGGGAGGCATCGCCCACCCACTCGGCGTCCTGCCCTCCCCTCTCGGGCTCCGGGCTCCCGCACGTGGTCTGCACCGGTGTCGCCTCCGCGCGCGGGGCTGGTGACAGCCAGGGGGAGCGGGCGGCCGGCAAGCGGCGTCTCCGCCTGGCTCAGCCTCCCGGAGCCCTCGCCAGTTCCAAAACCCAGCCCGGACTCGAGCCTCGCCGCCTGTCCTGCCCTTTCTCTGAAGAGGAGATTTTGAAATACTGCCTTCTTGGGTGCTCGTGATGCTTCGCTGGGCTCGTTCCGTTGCCGGAGAAGAATGGTAACATGAAGAGTGGAGCGTGAAAGCGTCACCCGAACCGGGGAGAGATTGATGGGCCGAGCGCGCACTTGGCGGAGGAGCTCATTCCGAGGACGTCGCGGCGCCTGCACTTCCTGGCTGACATCTGTAGCCTCCCCTCCGACAGGTCCCCAGGTCGTCTAGCCTCTGCCTGCCGAGCAGCGTCTGGGCAGCTCCAAAGACTCCGGGAGTTTGTGGACCTCTATCCAAACAGGAGGTCTGCGCTGCACACCGCGTCTCCGGATCTCCGTGGAGTCCGCTGGCAAGCTGGCTCCGGAGGGACTTGAACTTGAGTTCAGGTGGGTTATCCCTAGGGTAGCACAGGAGGAGATGTTCGAGGAAGACAAGGAAGGTGATGTTCCACTGTCAAAAGCGGACACTCTTCTTCCTGACACTTGATGGGGACAAGTCAGTAAATCCCTCTCAATCAATCAGTTCTCTGCCTTAACCCAATCCTCCCTAACCCAGACCCCCACACTAAGGGGGGATGGCGGGCAAAGGAGAACACCAGAAAAGGCAGCTCTGAAGTATCTAGCGTGCTGTTATCTTTTTCGTAACTTATCATTAGTCTGTAAAATGATCATATTTACTCCATTGCTTTGCATTAATGGAGGTCAATAGGCTTAATGATTTCCTCAGTTGAGTCATTTATTTCTAAGCCAATAGATAATGGCTTCGTCATAGTTTTCTGGGGAAAAGTAACTGTGCGTTTGTTCTGCAGATGGCCAACTCCCTCTGAATCCTGAAGATTGGTGCTGAGCAGGCAACAAAAGTTTGTAGCTTCCCCTCAGTTTCTGGTGCTTCACAGGGGAGAGCAGAGGACTTTGGCATTAAACACAAGAAACAGTCAGGGAACAGTCTCCCTTAACTTTTCTCCTCTGTTACCATTTGCCATGAAGAGGAAACAGAAGAGATTTCTGCAGATGACTTTATTATTCATGGTGGCTTTAATTTTCCTCCCCAATATTGGTCTCTGGTCTCTGTACAAGGATAAACACCTGGTGAAATCTACAGAGCCTGGGGAACAACAGGTAAGTGCTATCCAAAGAAAAGGATGGATAAGGCATGCAGCCACAGGAGGATGTAGATATGGGATAGATTGGGTTTTTCTCCAAGTCTTTCTTTAATGAGCTAATTGTACAAGACTCTTGGGACTTTGAGGTTTAATTAAGTACTTGTTTTAAGATTGTAGCCAATGATGTGATAACAGGTAGAATACACCAGAAAAGAGGACTAAGAGAGGTCAAGAAAAAATGATACTTTTCAAAATTTGTCAGGTTGATTTGGGCTGGAAGTGGATGCCTATTTGTGGGAGGTGGGATGGATTTGGTGCAAGTTCAATTACAGGTATTGGGTTTTGCCTTCTGTCTCGTTTGTATGTCTGTGTTAAAATAAATGAGGCCAGCCAGCTAAATCATTGAAATCTTGAAGTAATCTTAGAAAAACAAGTTATAGTTTTCTATATTTTGGGTGTAATTTTTGTTAAGCAATGGCTTTTTACCTCGTGGAAACTTAGTCTCTCCTTCTGTTGCTAAGGTGATGTGGTAGGGAACACAGGCAGAGTTATTATGACTATCCATTCAGTTTCACAGTCTGATGATAACAGTTTGTGGCTAAAATGTATCCTCTATATCAGTAACATTGTATAGTATGGTATGTTTTCTTTCTGCAGAGTATACAGACCATTAGCATGCATATGTTTCATGACTTCCACATGGATCAAAATAGCTGGCTTTCTTAGCAAACAAGAATGCAAAGTATCTTTCACAAAATATTGATAAAAATCAACATTGTTGAATTCCTTGTTTATTAATAAATTGAACAGCTTTTGTATTTAAACTTTTTAAGAATGAAATGCAGCCTTCATGAGATTAATGTGATACTTTTCTAGTTAGTCCTATATCTCACCTTGGGATATTAATATTCTTACTTTCAAGGGTCATCACCCGTGTGCACAATGTACCTTCAACACTTGAGAAGGTGCCCCGGAAGTCCATTTCTAGATAACAACAATATACATTAAAGGCAATTGCTTATTTATTCTTACTCTTTACAAAGTTTAATTTGCTGTTTACACAATGAGTAGTTAGTTGTAATGTGTATGGAAGAAACCTGCTTTTTCACTATGACAAGAAGTCATTACTAACCTTTAAAGATAACTAGTATTTATGGATTTTTAGTGGATATGAATGTTGAGGAAAATGCTGACACATTATCATTTAGTTGTTGATCTTTATCACCATTTCTAATAAGAATTTAAATTAGCTTCGAAGTATATTCTGTTTTGTCATTCCACTGGGAGGGAAAATGAAGATGGGCACTTTGGATGTGAAACTGGTTTTTTCCTATTTAAATCAATTATTTCTCCAACTCTTGGTATACGACAAAGTTTTACTAGCAGTAGTAGTCAGAACAAGTATATGTAAATTTTTCATTCCAATAATGATAAATAAGAGAGAGCAAGCTTTCTTTTTCTTGAATTTTGCTAATTCACTTAACAATACTAACTGATGTATATGCTGGTGTAGCTAACATAGAACACTAATGAATCTTATTAATGAGCTCTTTACACCTTTCACATTGGCTGCATTGATTTTGACCCTAATGAGAAAATTATTTGTCCAATGGCATTTAAAAAAATAAAATGTAGTAATTCAACTCTCTGACCTGCCATTAAAATCTACAAAGTGGTTTTCTTGTTTTATGGTCTTCTAAACAGCAAATGATACTTAATTTCCAGTATTAAAGTAATGAGTATAAAAAGCATATGTGGTAAAAGAAGCAGTTACTCTTCAAAGTTTAAAAATGACTCAAGTTAATGCATATCTTGTTTAATAATCCTTCAGCAAAGTTCTGAAACCAAGAGATGAAGGAAATATAGTTCCAAATTCTAAAATGAGTGTTGATCATATAGTCACCTAAATAATGTTTACAACTATTACTTTCTTACATATACAAATTCAATTAGATATGTTTTCATCATTATATACATTTTAAGTAAAAGTGACTTTTAATGATGAATTAAGCCTGTTTAATATCACGATGCAATATTTTGCTAATGTATCCATATTTCAGTGTAAATAAGTTGGCTAAATACATAGGTTTTCAATCCTAGCATATAATTTGATGGTTGGATAATGTGTTGTTTAAATTTAGTAATTTATTTTAAAAGGAGTTTTTTTTCTGGCTAATTGCTAAGTGTTCTTCAGAAACCATTTTTTTATGTTTATCGCCAAGTTGTAAAATCCTGAGGAAAAAGAGAATGTGATGATTGAGGTATTGACAGCGATCAGCACTAAAGCTGTTCAAAAAGTGCCACATGCTCATGGGAGCATTGTATTTTCACAGCTATTTTGTGAAACAACCAGTGGTTCTGGTTCTCAGTGTGGCATGCTGGTGGTTACAGGAGTTGAAATACCTTCACTGCTTCAAGGAATTTGATGGTAACTGTGGGCTACAAAGAAACAATTTAATTTAGGATGTTCAAAATAATGAAGTCACTACTTTTTAAATATTCTTAATTTGTATTTTACCAGATCACATCATTAATAATTTTATTATTGTTGAGAGTAAATTATATTTATTAAATAATCTAAAATAAAAAGAATAAAAGTTAAATACTGCAGGAAATTATGTATATTTTCACAAAGTTTAATATTTAAAGCATTTCTCAATGTGCTATTCAAAATTAATTGGTTGTACTTAATGGTTTTATTTTCAATATAATAGTTATGATAATGTTATATAACTTTTATATATTTATTCCATCTATAATGCAAAAAGGGAAAAAATAAGTAGCAATCCCAAAATTACTTAAGGATTTTTATTCCTTTCCTTTCCTAGAACCAAAAAAGAATGATAAAATAATTTTGATACCATAATGCAAACAAAACTTTTGTATGGATTTTTTGATTGTCTGAGCATTGCAAAGTTTAAATCAGATGACTAATATAAGTGTTAGTCTTGGAGATATTTAAGGTTTCATACAAATTTTAAAATATTTTATAATTTTCATTTATGTTATTACATTATCATAATTGATGCTATTTTTAGTTGATTTAGAGTTGTCATTTTTGGTGCTAGGAAAAGTGTCTTCTTTACTTAGAAACATATGTATAGTAAAAATTATTTATGACAAGTAAGATATTTCATTGAGAATGATTGCTTTATGATTATTTTTTGGTGAATCTTAATTCATTTTAAAAATATATTTGCTATTCTTCTCTGGTTTTAGCTGAGTTTAAATTAATTCACAGTTACATATTTAGGTCTTAAGTCATACAATAAGATGATATATAGAAAAATGCAATATTTTTGAACAAAAGTCCTTTATCCAGTGCTTATTCAGATATATATATAGAAAAAATACCCCTAAACACTTTCTTTTAAAAAATATGTTAAATAGGTTATCCAAAATCTTAACATAAAAAGGAAACCATAATAACAATTTAGCAACTAACTTGAAAATAATTTATAGAATATTCAGTATGAAAAGTATTTTGACGTTAAAAATAAGTCAAAATAAAAAAATTATATCACACACCCTGAAAATTGTGTAGATTGATTTTAGAAGTTTATGTTTGTCCTGGATTTTCTAACACATTAAAACACTAAACACTTGAGTGAGTCACTTTGAACTGGTATAACTTATTTTCCAAAATTCAGAATTTCTATTATAAAATAAAACTACTCATGCTTGCCATGTAGTAAGATATATAAAGTTCTGAGAGAGCCCACCTTGAAGACAGAAAATACTGTGAAGTACTATTTAAATATGTAAATTGTGCTTTACAGTGTATGACTTAACATCCATAAAAAAAGTCTTCAGATTCCTAAGCATCTTTCCCCAACTCTTCTAAAGTGCATCTTATCCTCACTGCATGGCGAGTCTACCTCTTGACTGGGATAATTTTTTTGTCCTGTGGAATTTTAAACTTGTTTAAATTTAAAATTCTTTAAAATTTAAAATGTCAGGTAATTGGTACCTAGTTTATGTGAACTGTCTATGCTTTCTTTTGTCATGTTGATCACTAAAGTTCTAAAGTGTATATTCCTTTCTCAGCAAATATCTTAGATATTGGAAGAGCTAAGGACAGGCTAAATTTTCCTTTCTGTGTGCAGCATAGTGCATTCTCAACTCAATACCTGTGAAATGATGCATTAGTTTGAGCCATCCTGTTCTTAATTAGCTATGATGTAGATTTTAAATTAGGGTTTTAAAGGAACTTTCCTTGAATTTATGGAAAGTCCGTTCAGAATCACTACAGGAGAGCACCACACAGACCACTGTAGCAAGTGCCTTAATTATTTGGTGTGACCTAGTAGATCACTACATGATTAGCTCATCACACTGCCCTCTGGGAGACAGAGTGTGACACAGACTTCTGCTCACAATCTGGTAAAAAATGAGATGGTTTCCCTCCCCCTCCTTCATTTCTGAGTTAGACAAGCTGTGTTGAATCAATTAGCCTCCTATAAGTTTTACCTGCAATAGAAACCAAATCAAGCTCGAAGATATAGGGGAAGGTAAGATAGGTTGGGTGATAGAAGTGGAATAGAGAAGGTGATGATTTCTTCGTTTAAAACATTTTGTCAGAAGTAGCCACAACAACCTTTAGGAGTTTGCAACCATGTTGCTCCTTATAATATTTTTACAGAGATGAAAGCAGCCAACGTTCAGGAGAAGATATAAATAAAAGAAAGATATTCTACCATGTAAGAGGCATAAAGAATCTTAAAATCAGACACTGATATGCTTTGTTCTTCAGTCTTTCCCATCTCTCCTTTGCTTGACTGGCTGATGGTGAGGAGTTCAAGGACCAATTACTTCAGATTCTTAAAAATGTCTGATAAGATCTTGTTATTCTTCTCTCTCTCTTCTTTATATTTCCATATATTTACATATATACACACATATATATTTATAAAAGTACTATAATCGAACCAAAAGTAGAAAAATGCAAAAACAATAGAAGATTCTGAAAGTGACAATAAAGAAAAAGACAAACTCATAGACACTTGTTCCCCTTAAAACCTCCAACTGTCATACCACACAACTAAGGATTTTTAAATGATCTCAAAATGTAATTATAATTCTTGAATAGACAACAAAAAGAGAACAAATAAAATCATGTATTCTACTGAGAATATATGCAGATGAGCACAAATATATATGGTTACCTTTATCTTTATTGATTAATGTACTAAGATCTGTTATTTATTTTTTAATTCATTAATGTGGCCTAAGAAAAGAAGTTAAAAATAAAGGTATATTTAGGGTTCAAGATAAATTCAATTTAAATAACACCAATGTTTTCTCTAACAGTCCTACCTCCACTGTGTTTGAAAAAAAAATGTAGGCTACATTAGCACTACTCTCAAATATATTCATTTCATATATTCATCTGGCAACTCACACACACACATATACCTACACACACATGGCCTCACTTATCAAGAAAAATTAAATCCATCCAACTGTTTCCTTTTCCCCAGTATTTTTAGCTTCTAGAATTTCTTTCTTTTTCCATCATCTTGAATGCAATGTGATGTACCATTTAAATGTTATTAATGTAATTTTGAGAAAAAAGTATGGACAAAGGTAAAGAAAATGAATCTATCTTTAGGAATGCTTACATATATTTAGTTACTGTGAGAATCACACAAGGATTTAGTCTGTTAGAGACTCACTAATTATAAATAGGATAATTCAGAATTTTATTGTAATATAATGAACAGAATTGTATTTACCATAGAGTATGGTAACAGCAACCAACTGCCTGTTCTTGTTGTAGGAGTGGTGGTATCTCCATGAGGGCTTATATCATTTCAAATACCCAGATACTCATGCAATGCTATTTCCATACTTGCAGTCTAGAACGCCACAGATAATTATTGTAATGAATTTTAATATTTTTCTCATATTAAAATGACCACATTGTCAAGGCTGCCCCCTAAATTTAACAAGTTTTCTTGGGCAGATAGTCTAAATGAGCTTAATTTGAGGAGAAATATCAATATTTCCACAGTGCTTTGCTCACTTTTAGTAGGTCATTATGTAAAGTTTGGAATTAAATACCTTGATTAGAATTCAGACTTCAGCATTTCGCACTTTGTGATCCCTGACATCTCATGGCTCTTCCCTAGACCAGCTTCCTTATGAGAAGTTGGTTATCTTTTCTTGGACTGTTGCAGTGAGGATTGAGTCTGTAACATCTTGAACAGTATATAAGAAGGCTTAAGGGATATAGATTATTGTTAAACATATTGTAAGTTTTTATAAGCAATCATTGCCTTTAGCAAAGTAATTAGTGTTAATTTAACAAATATTTACAGATGGTTTCTTTTTACAGGCATTGTCAAGACAGAATAGCAGAGCAATATCATGTGTTGAATTCAATAGAGAATACTTTTGAATAAACAAATAGGATCTAGAAATAAGACTTTTCTCATGCTTTCTTTTTATATAATATATACAAGTTAGATTGATAATTCATTTTTAATTTTATTTTTCATTGCAAAAGTGATTGGAAGTCTTTTTGATGTATTGAAAAAGATTAAAAACTGAAGCTTAGAAGAGAAAAAAAGAGAGAAGAAATATTTATTTGATGTGACAAGAATTATTTTCTGTACAAACGAAACCCATGCCTCACATATAGGGTTTTATTTTCTAGTTAATTGGAGAGATAAAACTTATACTCATGAAAAAAATTAATTCTGCACTATTGAATTTTCTTTGCATTTGATGAACATTCAGAAAAGATTTAATAATCCCTGCACACATTGCACAGGTCTTCATTCTTACAGGGATATATAATAGTGAGGTGCTTTTTATTACAAAAATTGGATAGGGTTACCATTAGGCTAAGGAAAATTCAGATAGTTTAAGTTTACATGTTGACTTCATCCATTACAGAAATATGCTATATGATTTTGGGCAAGTCGATAACTATTTATGAACTTCAATTCCTCATATGGAAACCAAGATTATTTTATAAAAGTGTATCTGAGCAAGCGAATTGGTTTTACATATGTGATTGGAAATAGAAAATCTTTAAAGGAAACATCACATAGTAGTCTATAACTTTTTCTCAGTGCTTAAAACATTCCTTAAAGGTACCAGATAAGCTTCAGTACTCTGTTAACCCAATGAGGATATAATAAAACATATAAACTATATTGATATCAATTCATCTGTTTATTGTTAATAAAATATTTATTGGATATACAATTTGTAGATGATATTGTATTAGACACTGAGGGAAATAAATGATGTACCCATAAATCTCTTTTCAATTAACTTGTTATCTATTAGTTTAAAATGGCACATATATACCTATCACATAGGAACAGATTAAATTGTTTTCTAGGAAATACAATACAAACCATTTAGAGTTTAGAAGTAGAAAAATATCACTGTATATGTGATATCAATATCACGTATTTCACATAAATATTATATCATATAATTATTTACTGGATTAATCTTCAGAAAAATTTATTGGAGTAATTTCTAACTCAATTTCAACCAAAGTAAAAGACAAAGACAAAATCACAAAGACAAAATCACAAAGACCTATGCATTCTGAATTCATAGAAAATGCTGAACAGCCTTAACATACACATGATTTAAGACAAATGAGGGCTTTGGCATGTTATTGGGTTTAACAATTTGACCCTGGCACTCTCTTCATTATAGTTACACTCATTTGAGGAGGTTTAAACAAATTTGTAAAATATTAAATGCTGAGACTAAATATACAACTCAAATATCATACTTTAAAGATCAATATATATTGGTCTGAATTCCATGTCCCAGGTGGTAGAAGGAAGAGAATTCTGAAGACAGCTGTCATACTGAGAGATTCAAGGTGCTATTCCCAAGGAAAGTGGAGATGCCCAAGTGAAATGAATCAGAAAGAACAGCAGAAAGTGTTACTATAATCGGAAAGATAAATTTAGAGACTGTGCTTATAATAGTTTGAATGTTTTTCCTGGAAGAATAGCCTGAGACTTTTCCTATATAGTTATCTTACCACTTTGGAGAGATAACTAAAAATTTATAAAATAGTCTGTAAAGTGCAAAGATATAATGCGTATATGTTATTACCTTAGTAGATGACGGGCAATTGAGTTATTGTTATTGTATATGTAATCCTATAATAAGGATTGAAAGCCACAAAACAGAATGGAAATGTCAGAAAATCATGGAGCAACTTTCCTAAGAAGGCGATCATGCCTCTGTCCAAAAAAAAAATTCCAGACAATGACCAGATACACAAAGTTAAGGGGGAAAAAGAGATTATACTTAGTGTAAGAAGTGGGATCCAATGAGAGAGTGATGGTATTTTATTAAAAGGATGGGAGGCCAGTTATATTTAGTTTCAAGGAATCTCAAAGTAATTCATTGATAATAAAAGCAGTAACATGATTGTAATGAAAATAGTCATAAAAGTACAAATGGAAGTGAATTTATTAATAACCAACTCAAGCTTATTTTTATTGATCTCTTAACATGGACTAGATACCAAATTAAACTACACATAAATCTTCACAACAACACCATGAAATATATAAGGTTACTGTATTACAAATGCAAAAATTGTTTAAAAGTTTATCAAGATCATATAGTGACCATTCTACCAGTATCATCTTAAAACAATTTAAAGTTCACCATATAATACAACTACATTAGAAATACTCTATATTATTCCTGTTTTCGAGGAAAGTGCTGGATGTAAAAACAGAGGTGGAAAGCTGTGTAAAACTAGATAGTGTGAGATGAGCATTCTTCTATTCACTAGCTGAGGATATTTCATTTCTTTTATATGGGCTGACAGAACATTGGTCAGATTAACAATTATGAAACGGGGTTGCCCCTTCCTCTTAACTTATATAGAAATTTAATCTTTCTTTCACAGGTTGAAGAAGGTTATATACTTTGGATGATTCTTACAACTTCAAGACAAAGATCTTATATGAAATATAGAGGGAACCAGGGAGGCCCAAAGGATAAAGTTTAAGGATGTGTAGAAATTCAAGAAACTCTCCAACTCTTTACACTCTCTCCCCTCCTTTTCCTTGCACTGATCTTTTTCTTCTCTCATTTTGCCATTAAAATTTTTCAAAAGAGGGCTGGGGATTTAGCTCAGTGGTTTCGCCGCAAGGACCCAAGTTTGATCCCTGGTACCCCCCAAAAGAAATTCCAAAAGAAAAAAAAATCAGCAAAAACTAATTTGATCAACAATAGGCCCAAATAATTTATAAAAGATTTCCAATACTTTGGGAACTTGAGGCTTTGGATCATTAAAAAAAAAAAAGTTCTGTTGAACCTAACTGTATTTCCAATTAAAATGTGGGTCATTGAGAAATATGTTTTTAATACAAGGCTTCTGCTGCTGCTCTCTGTTGCTATTGTTCTGTTTGTAATACTGGGAACTGTCACTGTATTCTGAATTATGCAGTCAGAAAGTAATTATTGCTTAGTTGTGTCACCTCAACAGAAACACTCTTTTATAAGTTCAAAATCCAAACTAACACAATAAAATTCACACTACCCCTAAGTAATCATTCTGCATTTTTCTATTCAGCTCTTTGTCTTGTCTTCCAAAGCAGCTTTTTCCAAACTTCTTTCTCTCCTCACATTTCCCATGGAACCTCCCCTGTCATTGCGTTCAGCAGATGGCTGGCCTAATTCCTTCCTGAGGGTATGAGGTGTTCATATTGGGAGAGCCGAGACTGTGTCACAAAACTGGGAAAAGCACGAATATTTTCTTGGAGATTTTCTCCATTGTATACTTAGCTCCTGTTACTATGAAAAATGTCCATAGGTTTAGGATAAACATGGAACCTCTTTTCAGACAATGGATCACAGATTTCCTTAGGAACTACTACATAATATTCTTTTTTATTCTCTTTCATTTAATTTCAAAATTTTCCTCACTGGTCTATCCTTTCTGTTAGTATTTAAACTTACTGAGGTTTCTCCCACTATTGGAGAGGTTTGGGGGGCAAATAGAAAGTAAGAAAAATGTCTTTCGGTGACACATAAAATTTTTCTGCTCTCTTGTTTCTTTCTCTTCCCATAATAATCAAAAATTGCATCAATTCCTGGCTTTCTACTTCTGTTCACCTAGGCCTGAATCCAACCTCTAGCATGTATTAATTTCTTTCACCAATATCATCAGCAAGCTCTTGAGAGTTAATTAAAAAAAATTCTCATTAGTCATATTACTAGATTGAATTTTACTAGAAGTTCATTTTGGGAAAAAGGCAAAGTTCGTCTGAAGACAAGACATGGAGCCATAGAAGATATAGAAGAGGAAAAGTTTGAAAAAGTAACAAAAGCAATAGGAAAATGTAAGAGAGAGTCTTTACTGGTAATTCAGGCCTCACTGTGCAAACTCCTATTTTAATGCTTCTTTCCTTGCTGCCCTTCCCAACAACCATCCATAAACAAGCATACCTACCCATGTCCTTCACAGACTCTTACTTAATGTAATTTTCTAAAAATATTATGTTTTGGAGTCTTTACAATTATTATTTCTTGTTCTGCATTTTCCAGGTCATCTCTCAGAGTCTCTTGTAGTTTGAGGTAACACATTTTAATTGGTGACTCTCAAATTATTACTCTAATCCATATTTTTCTCCTAAGAATATGAAAGATATTTCAAGCTGTACCTGTATAATATTACATTAATCTTTCCCTTCCACTTCCCATTCTATTTGTATGTCTTATCTAAATGACATATGCTGTCATGGCCTGATCATTATAATTGGTACCATCGTTATCTTTATTCTCAAATTCCATTGATTGGTGAGTACTGGTAATGCTTCCCAACATTTATCCCTTAAATTATTCAAATCTCTTTATCTTCCTTGCTGCTGCCCTAGCTGTGTCCAGGTTAAATACTCTACTAAACTTCTTTGAGGGACTTTTCAATGTAATACTACACCTCCAGGCTACCCTCATGACTACTCTCACTGAAGCCAGAGCTGTTTATTCAAAGAGCGTCACTGAACATACTGCTGCCATTGGACTCTTAACGCCATTGCAGGAAAACTCAAACTCTTTAACTCAACATATCCAAACTTTTCCAGATGTGAACCACACCTGATGGGTCTACTACTTCACTGCCAAGGCTCTTGAAGCTCCAACTACTTTGAGGTTTTAGTTTTGTGAGAGTGTCATATTATTTTTCCCCTCCATGTATGTGAATATATTTCATCTTTAGTTTTTCCTGTGTAATTACTACTTCCCCTCAAATTCTCTTTGGGAAACTTTTCCTTCATCTCCCATACTTGGGTTAGATACTTTCCTGAGGGTTAGTTTAGTTATTTTCCTTTTGCTTTTATAAAGTACTCATCAGTATATGTATTTGATACATCTTTACTTTATTAGCCATGAATCAGTAAATCTTTAAACCTAACTAGTGGGTTGAATCATGACTCCTAAGAAGCTGTGTATACATACGAATACTTGGAAGCCATGAATGTTACCTTATAGGAAAGAAAGGGTCTTTTCTGATGTAAATAATTTAAAGATTTTGAGATGAGGAGATAGTCTGGATCATCCACCTTCGCTTTAAATCAAATCATAAGCATTTTTATAAAAGATACATGGAAGACATTTGATGGGCAGAAGGGAAGGCAAAGAAAGAAGAGGGAGATGCAATGTGAAGACACAGGCAGAGGCTGGGATAATGTTGCCATAAAGCAGACATATGAAGAAGTCAATGTGAGGATGGAGTTATGGAATGATTTGACCACAAGCTAAGGAATTCAGGGGATCCCAATAGCACCCAGACCTACTGGGAGCAAGGACTGTTCCCTAGAGCATCTAGAATTAGAGCAGTGCTGGCAACTCTTTTTAGATTTCTGGCCTCCAAAACCATGAGAAAATATATTTCTGTTGTTTTAAGTGCATGATTTGAAACAATCTCTTACAGCAGTCTGAGGAAGTTAATACAGGTAGGAATTGCTTATCTTTTCCACCTTTTTAGTTGAGTATTGTCGTTATATGAGTACAAAATAGATACCTGATACACACTTTCTTAAAAAAGAGAGAGTCATGCATATAAATTGTTTTCCATTTATTGATCATATTTAATCTGATCTGTATGACTATCAAAAAAGGTTATGTATGCTCAATATTGAAGTTTAAATACCCTTACAAACCAACTACATATATAAAAAAGTAAATTCTTGTCATAGTCATTAATTAATGTGTCCATGGACATATTTCCACGATATATGTTTCATTTGTCAACCACATCCTTCATTAAACATTGTCAAAACTTATTTGAAAACTCAACTGATCTTGATGTCAAAAATCTCAAGATTTTATCAAACATACAGAAATCTGAGTATGCTATAGAAGAAAGATATGATTCTAATAACTGAAAAGCACAGATATTCACAAGTCAGTGATATAACACAATATAAGCACTGAATCTGTTCTTTTTTATAATTATGGCAACATCTGTAGTGTAATTTTTATCATAAAATGTGTAGGCACATATCTACATTTAGCAGCTATAACAATTTAGGAAAAGCTTATTTTAAAACTTTACTAACCTACAAAAAGGCATACATTTGAGTTCATTAATATAGCCTACAAAGGAACACTAAGCACACTTCATTAAAAAAAGTTATTTTGAGAGTAAAGACTGATATGTTTCAAGGGACTTATCTTAATTTCATTGTTTCAGAGCCTTTAACATCTATAAGTCTTATTTCCAGTGAAGATCTTCCTTTGGACAGCCCCCTATTTTAAAAAAGCAATCTACCTTGATTTACCTGGATTCTTTTTAATTAGCAGTGGTGTGGCAGGAAATTGGAAGCAAGGAGAGAATGGGAAGAAATTCAAGGGTAAAACTTATGAAAGAGATTAGGAAAAAATTATAGGGGCTAGGAAAGACTTTTCGGCTTTATTTGGTAGAGACATATTAAATGCAGTGTCTTGGGGGAAAATGTCTTACTGTTCTGGTAATTAAATGGCATTGTGTCTGATGAGATGATTCCAGGACGTTCTTCATAATTCTAACTTACTTCGAGCACATTAATTACATCTCCTCTGTTTGTACTAGTATTATAGCCAGCTTGAATTTTTGAACTTTTCATTCTGACATTTCTGCCAGTTAGCTACCTTTGACCTTATTCATTTCTGTTGCTTTTGTGTTCATTTGAATAGTGTATTCAAATGATTTTTAAAGTGTATTGGCTGTATTCAGCTTCTAAAAGATGTGAAGAAATATAAGGAGTTATTTCAATCAGAGCTTTTTCTTTAATATTATCAGTTCCATGTCATTCCATTAGTAAAAATGTCATTTACAAGTATTCTTGTAATTGAAAAAATGATGTATAATGACATATTATGTCATAACATTTGTATGTTAAAACACAATGTTCTAGATGCAATTCTCTATTAAAAATATGACCAGTGTACAAATGATTATGTGAAAATATAGGCATACATTTTGAAGCAACTGATCTGAATTCAACACTAAAGAATTATTTTTTATATATAATACTTACATGATTTTAATTTGTTTCTCTAAGTACCTCCAAGTTCATAAATCTACTGATGTGACACACATGCTCTCCTTTCTAGTGACATTGTGTAAATATATTTACTCAGGACTATTGGTCAGTTTGCTGTCTTTTGTGCCCATATGTACAAATGGTGGTTTTCTATGATTATTTCATCATAAATGGTAAACTTTAAGTTACAAACATTTAAATTATTTTCATTTTAAAGTAATTATTAACTCATAATAATTATACACATCATGAAGGTTCAGTGTTGTATCATCACCATATAAGCATATAGCATGAGCTGATCAAATTTACCCACCCTTTTCCCACTTCCTCCAATGCCCTTCCCAAGCTCTAGCAATCACTCTTCTATTTCATATTTACTTTTGTAGTTCTCTCATATGAGAGAGAATTTGCAGTATTTTTCATATTGTGTCTGATTTATTTCACGTAGCATAATTCTCTCCTGTTCAATCCATTTTGCTACAGATGGCAAGATTTAATTATTCTTCATGACTGAATAATACTCCACTGTGTAAATATATAAACATTTTCTTTGTCCACCCATTTATTAATAGGCACATAAGCCAATTCACTTTTATTTTAATAATGAAATATACAGATTCTGGTATAAATTCCTTTAAAGAATATATTTTTAACATACTGTCATTTGGGTATGACAATCAAATATCTATGATAGATGTTTGCCTTCTTAAGTGTAAAATAATAGTTATATTTTTCTCTGAGTTTTTTTGCAATTTAAATTTTAAATGAAGTAGAATATTCCTCTTGATTTGTGCTTAATTATTTCATGTCAGTATATTTCATTATGTACTGTTTGATGTCTACATTTTATTTTCTTGTTTGCATTTAATTTTAAATAGTGCTTCTTATCTAGTATGTATTACATTGAAAAAATAGAGATTGACAACTCAAAATATCTGTAAAAGTTTCCCTATTTTCAGATTTGATAGACTTGTGAGTACGTTAAAATAAAATATTGAATAAGACTTTTGTTTCTTATTTATCAAACATTATTTTATTCCCTAGCATATTCGGTACAAGTATAAAGAAGGACCCATGACTATCAAAAACATCACTTAAGAACTGTAAATGAGAAGAATTACTTGTATTTAGTTCTTTATCATAATCTTAAGTAAAACAGTCACAAAGTTAAAGGATAAAAGATAAATAGGTCTTTCCACTGGCTGGTAGTGAATATTTGAAGCTGATATATATATACATTTAGGCAAACATAAACAAAGATAAGCTTCTAAGTTCTCCCATCATCAAAGCAGAAGGCTTAAATTGCTTATCCTCTTTTCAGCTCACATTTCCAAAGTTATAGATTTGGGAATTACTTTTCAAAGTTTAAGCTTCCCCAATGCTCATTTTAATTAATATAAAATGACATGGGATGGTCCAAATCTGATTTTCATGGTTCTCCCCTATGGCAACTCCACATACGGCCTGATAAGTCCTATACTGAGCACTGTTGGGAGTAGGTAAGTGCGCACAAATAGTATTTAAGATTAAGTATGTACTGTTAAAGGCAGCTTTCACTTCACCAGTGAATATGAATACAGTATAAATAGCTTATTATAGAATCCAGTGGTTGGTCAATGACTTACTATTGACTGGTGATTGATAATTTTCATGAATTTATGATCATTTTACAAAAATTATTTATTTCTAATAACAAATGTTCTCTAAAAATAAATTCTTGTTTTTTAAATATCGTATGATGATTTTAATTAATGTGTTGAGTATGCATTTTATTTAGCTAGACTCTGTGGAAAACAGTACTATTAGGACAAAAGCATCACAGGGAAGATAATTTGATTCTGTCTTAAACCATTTCCTGTCTAAAAATCCCAATTATTCTGAAATTCTAATCAATTAACTCACTAATAATGATTTGTGCATATTTTCACTTTTTTGTTTGGTTTTATTTCTGACATATATTCTTATTTTCAATATTACATGAAATTTGTTCTTTGCTCTTGTAAGGAGTTTTATTTCCACAGTTCAGCTCTTTGTTAATGATTTTGTCTAAGTTATTGTAAAAGATTTTTATGTTGTTAAATTAGCCTATATATATGATCTCTATTATCAGATTTTGACCTCTTGATTAAACATGTGTTCCAATTTATTAAAAGAAGTATATTCAACTGTTTGCCTTATCTTAGAATAAGCCTATGTATTTTTATTTTTTCCATCAAGTAACTCCATTCCTATCATCCATATTGATTTTTATCTTCTAGAAACATGAATCTTTTATGAAATTATTTCAATGAATATTTGAAAATGCTGAACAAAATGCTCAATGCTATATCCATTTTATAACACTTAGCTCTTGTCATGGATTGAGAAACTGCATTTTAGTGGGAAAAAGATTTCATTTAGTTACTAAAGTTAGGTTTTAGCAGGGCCTACATATTTTCAGGATTTGGAATAACTCTTGGAAATCAGTTTGTAAGCAGATGCATAGTGTGTAAATTTAATCCTCATAATTCTTTGAGTTCTATGATTCTAAGTATTTTGACTCAAATATGTGTTTTCTTATCTATGAAATTTTTGTCAATTCAAGATGAACAAGATAATTTTATCTTACCACAGGTCACATGACAAAAATAAGCAGTTATTTGCTAAAACAACATAATGAATTAATATCTATACCTGGACTTAATTCAGATTTTACTATTCCTAATTCTAGTGGACTTTTTGTTACTATGCAGGTATGTCACTTATAATTGTTTCTTTGGGTGTTTCACATTGGAACCTGAGATAGGCCCATTAGAAACCTTCATTTTAGGAAAATAAACATAGTATAGGACGTAGACTTTTCTCTTACAGAGCACTCATTAAAAGTATAAAATATGTACCAATTAATACATTTTACACTAAACTCACATTTACAATCCATTATGGTAATAGTATTTAGGAAGAGAGAAGTACTCATCCTACAAAAGCGCAAACATATTGTTTAGAGATGTGTCTCCACAATCATGAAAATTGGTCCTGTCTGTCAATGGCAAAGGCAAGAGGGACAGTGGACAAGAGACATAAGTCAGACACCTTTAGATGAAGGACCCAGGACTTGTGTCTGTAGAGAAAATTAATGAGTCAGGGAGCAGTGCCTTGTTGTTGTCATTGTTTATGGTTTTCCCACACTGTGTGGAGATGGAATTACTTGAAGAACCTTGTAGAGAGAACATTTAGGTACAAGCTTCTGTATTTTATACTAGTTAACAGAGAAAATGAGTGGCAACAGAACTAAAGACAACACCTAGTTTCACAACTTATTGACAAGCAAAAGACACTTGCATGCTTCTCTTAGTGTCTTTAATTTGCATTTACATTTTGGAAGATAGATAAACACATTATTTAGAGATTACAATTAAATTTGAAAGAATTTATGAGGTCATGAGCACATTTTCTGTTTAATGTCCTATGATTTTCTGCTTATGTTGCTAGAAGAATAGAATACAATATTCTACTTTATAACCTATTAAAAGTGCCACAGAAAAAAGGAACATCTTCCTAAATTCCACTAGGTCTTTTTATATGTGTGTATATATGTATGTGTGTGGGTTTCTTGTGTCTGTGTGTCTATACATTGTGTATGTGATGATTTTAACCCTTTATTATTGAGCATGTATGAAGCACTAGATTATTTTGCACTTTTATTTAAGGTTGTAGATTAGTGAGGCTTAAGCATATTTGTAGTTTGATAATATTAATTGGATGATATTTGAGCTCTAAAGTGTACTAATTAGACAGATTGGTAATTTATTATATAGTATGTAAAATAGTATAAATACAGTAGCATAAATCATACTGTATTTGTATTTATAGATATAGCATTAAATTTTAAAGCAATTCAAATGATATTTCAAGAATATAGAATAATACCCAATTAATAAACTATAGCTTAAATTATTTTTATATTTTGTTAAAGAATAGATCTACAAATTCCCAAATGTTAACCACTTTTTAATGGCTAAGTAAATTTTATTACATATTTTATGTTAAAGAAAACCTGTCAGAACTTTAAAATCAATATTCCTCTTATTTTAAAATGATAATAGTCTAGAGTAATAACCTTATTATTTTGTTGGAAATACAAAAGAAAAATTTCTGGAAAGTTCTAATAGTGTCCAATGAATAGGAATAGGAAGAAAAGAACTATTGATGGCAACATCTATACATTCATTAGATTCTGTGTAATATTTGGGGTGGAAAGGAATGTTAAGGTGGTTTATCATTCAGTCCCAGAACACTGCTACTAATAAAATTTTCTTTCTGGACATTTTTGTACTGTCTTCAGTGATGTGGACCTGAGGCAGTCAATTTAACATCAGATCCACATGTCCTCTGACATGAAAAATGTGTTAGATGTAAATATAGTGATACCTTGGTCCATTTATATTTCTGTTCACAAACAATTTGGTTTGTGAACAGTGTCTAGCAAAATTTTACATCTATTTGTGAACTTCACATCAGGTGAAGAACACAAACACAGCCATCTTCTCCACATGAATAGGAATGTGGGCATCTTCCCCCAAATCGTGGAAAAAATTAAGTTCATAAACCAAGGCACCACTGTACATATTTTTAATTATGTAAAAATAATAGATTATTTTAAGTCTAATTTTCCATTTTTTATTTTTGTAAATTACTTCTCACTCTTCTGATTCTGCCCTGCTGTCCTTCATGCTCAGTCTTCACCAATGTAGAGGTGTACTTTGAATTTGGGGTAATAAGACATTCCCTATCTCTTCTTCTTTTATTAATTAATTATTAGAAAATATTTCAGATATTAAAATATATGGAAATATAACAGCAATGTACCTATTTGCATCTTTATAAAAAAGAGCTAATATTATCAAAGACACCCTGAGCTCTTACTACACCCTATTTGAATAGGTAGGTCTACTTGAATAGATATCCCAACCCTTTCTCTTTTCGGAAACCATTATTTTAAATATGATGTGATTGTATTATTAATTCACTAAATATCTTTTGAGTTTGTAATACTTTTTCTCCAATGACAGAAAAGATTTTTCATTTCATTTTAGTGCAGGTATCTTTTTGCATCTTTCTTTTTTGGGTCTTACTACTTCCCTTGCCTTGACAAGGTGAAGGTATCATTGTCACATGAAAATTAGGCAGTAGCTTTAATGGACAGTTGTTTAAATATAGAAGAATAGATCAAATAAGTAAATGTATTAAGGAAAAGAAAAACTGAATTTCTCTTCATCAGAGAAGGGAGTTAATATAGCAAAGAGGAAAACTAGAACAAATTGTGAGGTATTAGGTTGTTATTACAGAAATCAATATGAATTCATGTTTTTAATAATGCAATAAATATAAATCAATAGTGATGTAAATGTTTTAGTATAAATATTAAACAACTGTGAAGGAGAAAAAGGACAATCTTGAAGTAGGTAATATTGACAAATGCCACAGTATGTGACTAACTGATCACCAGGATGGGACAAAGTGAAATTGTTGATCAGCTGACATGAACAGTGAGAACACTGTGGCTTTCCTTCCAAAACTGCATAGCCTGAATTGGATCATGTAGAGTACCAAACAAACCCAAATTGGTATATAAAATAAAGAGCTTACAGCCACAATGCTCAACAACATGAAATCTAGAAAAATCTAGAACCTAATCCATAGTGAACTGAGGAGACATAAGTAAATGAAAAGTATGATGACAAAGTAGATCGTTTTCCTAGAAGGTATTATATTTGGATACTAACGTTGAAATTTGATGGAATATGAAGTTTGGATGATAGTAATGACCCATGTTAATATCCTGATTGTGATTGTTGTACGTTGTTATATATTTTAACACTGGGAATTGTGGGAGACCTAGTTAGCCAAGTATTAAATTATTCAATCAAAATTATTTGTAAAGTATTTGCAATTACAAAGTCTGAGATTGTTTTAAAATAATGTAAAAGATCACTGCCTATGAGGATATCACCAATTTTCTTCTACATTCTCCATTTAGAAATACTTACCTCTATCACAAAATTATCCCTGTTAAATTACATTCAAAGTTCATGAAAATACTTTTTTTCTCTTTTGTAAATTGGTGTGTTCCTAATCCAGATGATGAAAGTCCTGTACTACTGGCATCTTGGAAGCTCCAAGATACATGCTATGCTCATTTGGTATAAAATTTTTCATTAAGAGTCTTCTGTACAGTTTATGCCTGTACTCTTATCTATGTATTTGTTTTATTGTGGACTTAAAAATTTAACATGTATTGTTCCTTATACCAAAAACTTTTCTTTTGATTGATGAGCTACAAAGGTGTTTATCAGTAAATATATTATTGTTGTTTTCTTTTATTGTCCCCCTTTGCTGCCCGTCCTCCTCTTTGCACATCATAACTATTCAACCTGTAGCTGCTGTATAGATCCTAGTACTCTTTTTGGCAACAAACACACCTGCATACACACTTGCAAATTTCTATTTAAAATATGAGTATTTAATCCTAGTTATGGATGCTTTATTTGTGTGTATTTTGAAACTACAGTGTGTATATGCTAGGCTGGTTTGAAGGTAGACATAAAATGCACAAAATTGACAGAAAATTCACACATACACTAAATCATCAGGTATGGACAGAGTGCCAGAGTCTTGTGTTCAGAAGTTAAGAATATACTTGGTCACACGAGTAAAGAAAAAACATGGAGTTACCATTTAAGCTATTTTACTAGGTGGATCTATATAATTTATGGATAAACTTCATTATCAACTTGATTGACTTGGGAGTCACTGAGGTGATTAGTAAAGCACATTTCTGGGTGTCTCTGGGTGGGTCCTTTAGGCTTGACTTTGAGGTCTATATCTAATCTCTGCTCCCTTCTTTTCCTTCTTTTATTGGATTGTATCCATAATGTGAAAGCTGACTATCATGTGTCACAATAATCTAGGTCCAGCCTCTTACATCTAAAACCATTCTTGTGCCTCAGTCACTGGTTTTCCCACTTTGGATTGAATGTCCTGACCTATAACATCATAGGACATAATTTACCATACAAATGATCAATCTTGAATACAAGAGATAAAAGTATAGGTCTTTTCATTCAGTTCTATATTTATAGAACATACTTGAAAATTTGAGGCTCAGGGGAGGCAAAAGCAACAAAGGCGCAAAACTGACAGTCGTGACAGTATTATAACAAGGAGAAAATAAGAAAAAAATTCTCTCAGGACTGTATGTTTCTCATCCTGTTAAAAGTCTTCTTACTCAGGATTAATATCAGAATAAATTTTATAAATTGTGCATAAATTTGCATATGATTCTATAATCTTTGACTTTTTAAGATCTGTCTTTCTGATTGGGTGGTCAGAAAATTATCTGGAAGTCAAGATTTAATAAGATACCTTTGAGGAGTCTCTGTATTTAAAGGAAAAATAAAATAGTTATTGACCTAAATTATAAAGCTATATATCACAAATTTATATCTTCATTTACTGCCTTTTCATTTATAGATACATGCATGCCTTTGATCTTGGTAACTCCCTTTTATAGCCATTCACTCCTCTCAAGAACATAGACACACATACACACATGTATAGGTATGACTAATGTATACAAGTTGTTCTTAATAGAACTGGTAGCAATCAAAGAACCAAAAGAATTAGAGTAAGTCAAACATGTAATGAAAGTAAACATGGAAGTTCAAGTTACCAATGTTAAAACTAGATGAATGAAAGTTCATACAGAATTCATTCAGAAAGGTGAAATACAATCTTCATTTTCTTAATCTTTCTGTACCAAATGAAACTGGATGTATTATGTTCTTTAGGCTCTTTATCATGTCTTTCACTTTAACAATAATTTATTCATGAGTCTCAGGGTTTTTTTTGGATCCTTTAAATGTATCATATCTTGACAATTTTTTCCTCTCTTCAGGCTCATCTTACTCCTTTGTAATTTATTTAAGCATTTTAGTGTTTTAGAGGATTGTGGATTAATGATGCATTTAAACTGCTTTAGAATGACCTTAGGCTAGGTAAATTACTGAAGTAGTGCCAGCCTGGGATATTTATTTTTGTGGCAGTAAGCTTTTATTCTCTTGTTTAACCACATGGCACACTAACTGGCTGGCTGGTTTAAAATATATTCTGTGAGAGTTACAAACAAATTTTATTATGAGGGAAATAACTGTTTATAATCTTGGCCCTCCTATAGGCAATATTTAATTCTATTTTTCACTATGATTGAGTGACTTTATCTTGGCTATTAACAATGGCAGCTTTGAAAGGAAGTGAATCCTTCAATAGCTCTGTCCTCAGGGCAGGCCCTGGAGTTGAGATCTCTGCATTTCACAATCATACCTGTGGAAATACATGTATTAAAGAAGCCATGAACACTTACACTGGCAGAACACTCTCCAGAGCATGAAATATCAGCCCCTCTGACTGTCTCCTTCAAGCCTTAGGGAAAATTTCCTCACGACTCTTGCACCTCAACAGTCCATGATCTGAAGATTAGAACATGTTTATGATGTGCTGCTGAGCTTTGATGTAGATACTGCTTTGCAGTTAAAAAAAAAATCACTTAGGTGAGAAAAAAATAATTGATTCATTAAATTATTTCCCTCTCATATTGAACAAATACAATAGATTTTTGCATAACAAAATGTTCCAGGAAAGCCAAGCATTTATTCTCTTGTTATCATGATGCAGCTTATGTCATAAAGTCTCAATAATTTTCAAATCCATCTTAGCTCTTTTTTTCTGTTAATGTTTTCTCCTCTATATGACTTCTTTCTCCTGATCCCATTCACTCCAGTTGGAAAATTCTACAAGCTGACGTAGAAAATTCATAAAGCTAAATTACTGAGAAATAGCTTTTGGTTCCTTTCCTAGGAAAACACAAGGGCTCTTTTTGTTCATGATCAATAGCAACCTACATTATGTTCTATTCCACGTTTCCTGTCAAAATGTTAAAACTTGTGGATTCTGCTTGAAGAACTTCTGTTTAGCTATATGATTAGTTCTGTGCTACAGTATTTGTCTACTATGTGTGAGGTCCTGGGATAGAAAAACAAAAAACAAACTGTTATTTGTACTCAGAGTGGCTCTGAACACAAAACTCCTATGATTCCTTCTCTACTTAATCTTTGAAAGCAATTTCTTGACGGTTGGCTTTCCTACCATATTTCCAGTTATAAAGAGAGTTCATTTTGTCTCTAAATCTTCATTTTAGTAGGCTGAGCATGTAATAAAGTTCAGATAGAGTTGAAACAAATAATTAGTTGGATTAAGAATTGAAATTGAGATTATTAATTAATAACTGATAAAATAAGAAGAGAATTATGAGTGAAATATCAGAGTAAACATTAGTGTGATTTGATTGTGTCAGTGACAAAAATTATATTGAACAATGAACATTTAATCTTGGTATTGAAGGTGAAATATCAGCCATAGAAAACAAAATTGATGTAAATTAATATTGTAATTGTTCTCTAAAAATGTTTCTTTAAGTGAATTACTAAAAATAAAACCGTTTTTCACTTCCATGCACTGATTTAAAGGATTTGTAAGGACGCAATTATGAAAGTGGCACTAATGTGTCTTTAAAGAAAAAATACATACAAATCACATTTTCGCCCAAATCCAGATGATTTTTTGTACCAAATATAATGCACAGTTTGAGTGTGTTGCTGTGAAATGCAGCCCCAGCTGTGTCTATTGCAGTGGCGTTATTTAAAACAATTCAAGCCTTCCATACAATACTTTCCTGATCTACCCCCAAATGAAAGATCTTGATGTAATAGAATTATGGCCTACTGTTAATTGTGACAGCAAACATATAAAATCTTAAACTTAGCTAAGATTGGCTAGCTAACTTTTAAAAGGATTCAAAATATTTTAAGTAATAGCTCTAAATAGAAAGAAACAATGTAAAACACATTACAAAAATGATATGCCAATAAAATACAGGTGGGTCAGGAGAAAGATAAAGTATTAATAAGACTATGATAAAGATTTACAAAGAAATGATATGCAAGTTAATGTTTATTTTGGCATTAAAGATCAAGATAAAATATTTTAAATGTTTTATTTTGATTTTTATTAACATAATAATTATAGATGTTAAAAGTTTATAATTGATATCTCAACATATACATACAGTAAACACTGTCAATTCAGGGTAGTCAGCATTTTCATATCCTGTTTGTCACTTTGTGTTTGAATATTTTGATCATCTCTCTGATAAATCTCAAAATGTATTATAAGTTGTTGTGAACCATATTCATGCCACTAGGCTGTGGAAATTGTTCCTAACTATATTTTGATATCCACTATCTAAGCTCCCTCCATACACTCATGCTCCCTCTCTCCTTCCTTCTCTCTAATAATCATGATTCAACATTCAAGTTGATATCTTTTTAACCTCTACATATGAGAGAGAACGTGTGATATCTGTCTTTCTGTGTCTGGCTTATTTCACATCCCATAACACTTCCAAAAGAAGAAATATAAAAGGCTAAACAGATATATGAAAAATCCTCAATATTTGGCTATTAAGAAAATGCAAAAAAGAATCAGAGTGAAATAGCATCTCACACCAGTTAGTATTGATCTTGTAGAAAAGACAAACATAGAAAATGCTAGCAAAAATATGGAGAAAGGGAAATTCTCATACACTGTTCTTGATAAACTATTACAGCCATCATGAAAACAGTATGGAAGTTCTTCAAAATGTAAAAATGGAGCTACATTAAGATCAACTTATCCTACTTTAGTATATCCAAAAGAACTGAAATCAGTATAGCAAAGAGACACCTGTACTACTATGTTTGTTGCAGTCTTATAAACATAACTAAAATGTGGAATCAAAATACTATGTGCATATATGTATTAAAATATTTGACAAAAAATACTGTCATTTGTAGCAAATGGATGGAATTTGAAGACATTAAATGAAGTAAACTAGACAAAGTTTTAGTCTTGACTGAAGAAAAATTTCAATCAACTATGCAGCATACTGCTATTTCTGGTTTTCTTCATGAAATCTAACATTAAAAAATTTAATGGGAAAGACTTTCAAAATAGTCTATAAAAATACACATGACATCAAAATAATAGAAATCATAAAATTAATAGTAGTAATTGTATGAGTAGATTAACAACTAATATTTTATAAAAACCAGTATCAATGCAAGTCAAAATGGTTAAATTAATATGTTAAATTCTTGGCTCATTTAAAAATATCTCTATCCAAATTTTATTAATAATACCAGTTGTTATAGTTCAGCAGTACATTTTAATTGAAAAATGAAAGCACTTAAGAATAACAATGTATCCACATTACTTTCCAGATAATTAAAATAGTTTAAAAATTTTATAACAAGATGAATGATTTTGCTAAAATAATGGCATGAAATTAATTTTAGAAAAGCATTTATTAATGGATTAAGTGTCTATTTTATTTGTGTAAACATCACTAGCCCATATCTAGAAACCAGATATATATAATGATGATTGAATTTTATTCCCTTTGATATTTTGAGCTTGAAAGAAAAATAATAAATTTATATATATTATATATTATAATATATATAATATGTATTATTTTATAAAGATACATTTATATATACTTTTTATTTTTTTCTTCTTTTTTTTTTTGGTACCAGGGACTGAACTCAGGTCCTTGCGCTTGCGCAGCAGGCGGCAAAACCACTGAGCTAAATCCCGGCCCTACTTTTGATTTTTTTGTTGTGAAGCTATATGAGCCAATGGAGGAGAATAGAACATATTTTACTTAAATTTGTTAGCTTCATGTATCACATTTCAAACATTTAGAATCACGATCTACTGACCTTTATTTACATTTCTAACTCAGTCCCTAGAGATATTAAAGGTTTACTTTCCCTTAAGCATTTTAGTTGTAACAGCATTTCTTATGTTTAATACTTTATTTTCTGAAATGCAACCCCCAAAGATGCAATTATACAATTGAAAAACTTTTACTCTGTACAAACAAGGAATCAAGTTTTGGAATATCCTAACCTGTGCTTTATGGTACAATTTATTGCATTCAAATTGTTTTCCACTGACACTCAGGCCCCAAGCATCTTAAAGGGCCTAACTTACCACCTGTGCAATGTCAACCATTCAGTGTATCTGGAATTCTACTTCCACTTTTAAAACTCTGTCACTGTTCATTGGTTAGAAAAAAGAACCCTCTTAGGTCATAAAACCATTAGAATATTTTCCCTCCTCTATGAAATTAATCTTATTAAATCATAGAAGGACCAGTGAGGTAACTGCTAGAATAGCGGAATGTTAATGAAATTTTCTACTCATGATGTTGTTAACATTCTTCATACCTAATTTTGCCTGTCACTCATATGTGATCATAGCAGTACCCGATTTGTGAATACTAAAATGAAATATTGAGCTTGAAAGATCACTTATGTCCCTTAATGTAAAATGGAGTACAAAAATGATAGCCTAATAAAATCTAAATGGATTACAACAATAAAATATAAATATTAACAAGATTAAAAATTTGCATAAAAATAACACACAAACTACATAATTAGAGGAGAGGAAAGTTATACTTTTATAATACTTTGGTGTTCATATGTGCCAAAGCCAAACTTCTTCATCCAAAAAAATGTTGATTGACATTCTTGTTTGTAACCTTAAGAACAGAATAACACAGTGTGGAAAAGATAATGCTTCATTCTTGTTTACTTGGGTCATGTCTACATTTATATTTTCTTCATAGTTATTCTAATTCTTAGAATGATGTGCTTCTCACCTCACATGAAGCCCATATGCAAAATAAAACTCAAGAGAGTTTTTATAAAGTCACAGAACAGACTGTAAATCAAGATATGTTTTATTCTTTAACCATCAACAGTAGAATTAGTGCAGATTCCCTATTAATGAATAAAGCAACAGTAGTCAACAATGACATAAAATTATGCACCAGTAAGAAGTGGAAAAGAAAACCTCTTTCTCTAAATTTCTGCTAGAGTTTAATATCAGAAATTATTAACTTCAAAATATGCATAATTAGAAACAAATTTTGCATTCGTATAAATGTACTTCTCCTGGCATGCATGTTGTTATGCAGTGAAAATAAAGACAGATAATACAATTGCAGGTATTGAAAAGAAGTAGTAACTTCTTCTTTAATATTTGCTAATGCTACCTCTTACATTCTGGTAGGGAGCTGATTCCGGCTAGGTTGTTTACTGGTTGTTCTGGTTAGTGCCAATCCTTGACTCAGCAGATGATTGGAATTACTTTCAAAGAGTGTTTACTTTTCTCATCCCCTTTTCCTTTCCTCTCTTCCTCTTCCTTTCCTCTTTTGATACCCTTCCTTTTTTCTGGTACATGTTTGCATTTTATGTACTCAAACCATTCCCCAGAAGAAATGTAAACATTACATACTAAAAAAGTACAAATATTTTAGTTTATGCACACCTTCATTTTTAGTTAACTCTGCTAGAAGTTTGTCATTTATATCTGAGGGGCACTTTTTTCACCAATAATTAAGATGTTCTCCATCTTCACTTTTGTATTCAATGATGCAGGCATTGACATTTCTTCTTGGGAAACTGGTGGGTTTTGGTGCCTTCCAAGTTTTGGTGCAAATAATAGAACTCTGCTATGTTTTTAGTTTCATATTACCTTTCTTTCAAAGAATTTTTTATTATTACAGGTTTTAGTATGTAACATTTACATTCCTTCTGTGGAGGTGGTACTTGTATATAGCATATATTTATTTCTTTTATCATCTCTTCCCACCTTCCCAACTCCTTCCTTACATTCTTGATCCTGTTCTCATTTGAGAAGGATCTATCTCCCCACTTCCTATTATCTATTCTTTATTTTGCTCTTTGTTTATAATTTGAGTTTCTCATATAAGAAAAACTATATGATATTTAAATTTGTGTGTCTGACATGTTTTAGTCAATATTATAGTCTCAAGATGCCTTCTTTGTCCTACAATGAGTCCAATTCATCCTTTATGGCCAAGTAGTGCTCCATATTGTATAAACACCATCTTTTCTTTATTCATTCAGCTGTTAATGGACGTGTAAGCAGCTTCCAAGATTTAGCTATTATGCATTGTGCTCCTATACACATGGGAATAGATGCATCATTGTAATACGATCCCTAATTCTTTTGGGAAGATACCTAGAAGGGGAGTACCTGGGTCAAATGGTATTTCTAATTTTAGTCTTTTCATGAATCTTCATATTGATTTTCATAGTAGTTTTGCTAGTTTTCATTCCCACCAACAGTGTAAAAGTGTTCCTTATCCCATGTCCGGCAGCTTTGTTGGAATTTGTTAATATTTGATTCCTTGATGATGGCCATTCCTTCTGAGGTAAGGTAGAATCTCAGTGTTGTTTTAATTGTATTTCTCCAATGGGGAGTAATCCTGAGCATTTCTTCATTTTTTTTGCCATTTGTTCTTCTGTGAAGTGTCTGTTCATTTCATTTGCCAATATTTTACTTGGTCTTCTCTTTGGGGGTGTCTGATTTTTTGAATCCTTTATATAGTCTAGATATTTGCTCTTTGTCTGCGGAATTCATGGCACTTTTTTCCCATTCTTTAGTTGTCTTTTCACTCTGTTGGTTGTTTCTTTAGCTGTGCAGAAGCTTTTTAATTTGATATGATCGCATTTCTTGATTCTTGGTACCATTTCCTGGGTAAATGGGGTTCTATTCAGAAAAATCTTAGCCTATACTATGACATCAAGAGTTTAATCTATTTTATCTTCCAACAGGTTAAGTATTTCTCCTTTAGCATTTTAGTTCTTTGATCTACTTTGATTTTAGCTTAATGTGGTGAAAGATATGGGTTTAGATTCAATTTTCTACATGAAGTAAGCCAGTTTTTACAACAACACACATTAAAGAGGTTATCTTTCTTCCAGTGCATATTTTTGGCCTCTTTGTCAAAAAATCAAACAGTTGTATGTACTTGGGATTGTTTCTGCATCCTCTTTTCTCTTATGTTTGTTTTTATAACAGTACCATGATTTTTTAAAATTTTTCATTTATTTTTTTTGTTTTCTTTTGTTTTTTTATTAAATTATTTTATTGGTACATTGTAGGTATACAGCACAATTACATTTCTCATTGGGAATTGTACCTTTACATAATGC